>VZSE01007792.1:1091647-1506009 GCA_013398275.1 Promerops cafer | reverse complement strand
CCGCGGCGACGCGGCCGCCTGCGGGTGTCGGTGCGGGTGCTGGACGAGAACGACAACGCGCCCGCATTCAGCCGCGGCGAGTACAGGGCGCGGCTGCGGGAGGACGCGCCGCCGGGCACCGCCGTCTGCCGCCTGCGGGCCACCGACCCCGACCTGGGCGCCAACGGCGAGGTGCGGTACGCCATCAATCGCCGGCAGAGCGACCCCGACGGCTACTTCGCGGTGGAGGAGCGCAGCGGCGTCCTGCGCCTCCGCCGCCCGCTGGACCGTGAGGCGCGGGCCCTGCACCGCCTGGTCGTGGAGGCGCGGGACGGCGGCGCCCAGCCCGAGGTCTCCAGCGTCCTCGTCTCCGTGGCCGTGCTGGACGTGAACGACAACCGGCCCTCCATCCGTCTGCTCTACCTCACCGAGACCGGCGGCCCGCGGGTCTCCGAAGGGGCGCGGCCCGGCGACTACGTGGCTCGAGTCTCCGTCTCGGACGCCGACGAGGAGGGCGCGGAGGGCGGCGGCGGCATCGCGCTGGTCCTGCTGGGCGGCGACGGCGCCTTCGCGTTGCGGGCGGCCGGGGCCGGCGTCTTCTTCCTCTGCGTGGCGGGGCCGCTGGACCGCGAGAGCCGCGACCTGTACGAGCTGCGGCTGGTGGCCACGGACGGCGGCACGCCGCCGCTCTCCGCCGAGGAGCCGCTGCTGCTGCGCGTCGCCGACCTCAACGACGAGACGCCCGCTTTCCCGCAGCCCCACTACCGCGCCGCCGTCTCAGAGGCCGCCTCCCCCGNCGGCCGCCGCCTCCTCCAGGTGAGCCCCGCTCGGCCCGGCCCGGCCCGCTCGGCCCGGCCCCGCTCGGCCCGGCCTCCGGGGCCGCTGCCCTGGAACGCTTGCCGGGAAGCAGGGAGCGCGGCAGGTGGAGCTGAGTTAGGCGGCGCAGCCCTCGTACCGCCATCCTCACGAGTGCCCTGAGAAATGGGTTCCTTGTCCCGTAACACTTGTAGCGTGGGTAATGAGCACAGAAGCTCAGGACTTCAGAGGGAATCAAGTATCAGCTCTGGTTAAGCCTCAGAGGGAGTTAAACCAACCGTGATGCTTCTGAGGACTTGAGATGGTCTTCAGAGAGCCAGTAGGGCCCGTCCCCGAGGGCAGCATGACCCAAACTGAGCCAGAGAGAAGGGCAGAGAGTGTAACACACGGTGGCTTGAAATTAAAATGCACTTCAGGGTCTTTGTGATTGTTCCCGAGCTTTCTGCTAACGATGTGAATCAACTCACCCTGCCTTTGCAGAAACTGATTAGTCCTAATAGAGAAAAATGTTCCACTTGTCCGTAGAAGCCCTTTTATTCTTTGCAGGTGAGGTTGAAGGGAGGCTTTGGAGGGCCAGAAGTTGACAGAGAGCCCTTTTGCTTTTAGCTTGGAAAAGCTTTGCAGAATGTACACCTTTGAACTGAACAAAGCCTTTTCCATTAGAAGAAAATTCACAGCAGTTGGGCCTGTGAATGTAGACATTTTTCTGAGTTTGTGCAGAACTTACATGACTTTGGGAAAAACCATTACTTAAAGAGGAGACCTAGGGAGAGCTGCGATCTATTTCCTCAGTACTTTTGATGAAAAATCAATCTTTTTCTTCAGGTGGCCTACTAAATTTTTTTTTTTTCTTTTCAAATCAGGAGTCATTGATGATATTTTGGGTCTGACAATAGTTGATTGGAGCAAAAGGCATTTTCTTTATAATTTCTTCTCTTTTTTTTCTAATTGCACTCTGAGCTCAAAAAGCACACAGTATTTACAGCCCTAATAAGATTTAACATATAAAAACTTTGGGAAGGTTGAGCTCATGGAGCTTTTCATTCAGTACCCCAAGCCAGAAAGAAAATCCCATCACTGCCCTTTCTTTTTCCTTCAACACCATCGGGGGAAAAAAAAACCCCAACCAAAACAAACAAACAAACAAACAACAACCAAAAAACCCCCAAAACATCGGGCACCGGTGGCCCCAGCAAAGCCCGGGAGAACACTGGGACCGTGAGCTGAGCAGTTGGCCGTGTCCCGAGGAGGGCCCCGGCGGCAGCCCCGGCCCCCGGCGCTGGGCGCGGGCGTCCGTGGTGCTGAAAGCGGCCGCAGCCTGACACCGCGGCGGGGCTGACGGACAGCGATTGTTTGCTTTAGGTTTAAGCGGATAGAAGCCTCCCGAAGGGTTGCTGAGTGTTTTAAAGCGAATAACCTGTGATTGTGGTTTTACTAGTTTGCTTTTTTTCTTGAAGGTTTCGATGCATTAAAAGTGCAGATTTTCTAGGGCCACAGGTGTCATGCACTGTGATGTCATGGGCGTGGATATCACTCACAGTGCACTGAATTTTGAAAGTGTCCCCATGCTGCCATAATCCTGTTTAGAGAGTAGAAAGAAATAGTCATGTCCTGGTAATGATTGAACCTGGGATAATAAAGCCAAACATGAATGAGAAGGAGGCATGAGAGACATGCTGGAGGAGGAGGAATAGCAGATGAGCATCCTAAGGCCTGCCAGGAAAGGAAGCTGGCTCTACTTGCAGCTTAATCCAGGATCATCATAGTGATGTCCAGGTTTCATACTACATTGTGTAGCAGGCTTAAACTTTAAACATGTCCACCTTTTACAATCATCCTCCTATCTTTTCCCCCAGGAAAGGAAACCTTTTACTCAAAGATTGTGAGCAGGAAGGGCTGTCATGAAGTGGGCAGCTTCATTTATGTTGCTCTAGGAGTTGCAGCGAGTGATGAGAATGTAGAAAATAGGTTTTGGTTTGGCCAAGCTGTTTTTCAGGATCTGTGGTATGAGTCTCAGCTCCACTTCAGAACTAGCATGAAACTTCAGAGCTAGCATGAAAAGCAGGTAACCACAGACCCTGTTATTGCTGCTCCTGGACAATAGGAAACAAACCAAGATATTGATGGAGGCTACTCATGTTACATCTTACTCTGCTCCACAACCTGGGAGGTGGTGATAAACATTTGTTTTATATTCGAGTCACAATCATGATACCTGGAAGTCTTCTAAACGCCCTAGTCTTTTCCCTCTGCAAGCAGAGGGGCTCTTGCAGTAGGGCATTATTGAAGTAGTCATAGTCACCAGTAACCTTTGCTTGGGGACCAGCTGGTGACAAACCATTGCCTTGTATGCTGTTTGTCCAGAGCCTTCTACTTTAGTGCTTTGCTGTGCCTCTGCCCAGCCACTAAATAACTGGACAACTTGTTCCCATATGTTCTTGACTGCATGCTGATAATGGGGGATTTCTGTCCGTCTGGGAAATCTTTAACTCCTATTGTGATCATTCAAGTTATCTCCATTTCCCCCCAGTCTCCACAGATGCAGCCCATAATATGGGCTAGTCTTGTGAAATGGATCAACTTGCATGTAAGTCTGTATTAGTGGTTCCTCCTAGTCTGTAGGAATTCACCAGTTAGAAGAATTAACCATGTACTTAAAAGACAGTTTTCAACCACTTCTGGAAATACTGCTTTGTTCCAGGCATATGTCTGGGCTTTTCCTTGTGGACAAAAGATTCTCCCTTCCAGTGCAGATTGACCAGTAAGGGAGAATCTGAATCCTGAAATATAAATGGAATTTGTTTGCATTAGCTAATATAAGAAAGAAATGTGGCAATGTAACGATTGCACCCTCAGGGTAGATAATGCAGGTGAAGATCAGAAATCTGAACAGACAAATGGGAGAAAGTTAAATGAAGAAAAAGGAAAATCAGTGGGAAAGTAGTAGGTTATCAGATATTAGAAAGTAGAGCAGAAGTATGCAGTGAAAGTTGTCAGTAGAATTTTGAAGTCATTAACAGCATTTATTTAACTTTGGACTATTTTTTGATACTGAACTTCTGGTTTGTTACGAATTGTTATATACACACCTTTGTTAAACATTATTGATGGCATGCTTAAAAAAAAAAAAAAGAAGGTACAGAGAGGTAAAAGTGAACACAACCAGAGACAAATTGTAGATCAAGGCAATTTGCAGTAACTAAAAGGGAAGCAGCAGAAGAACTCTTGGTGTGATGTGATGTCTGCAGACATTTTAGTAATGCTTTGATTTTTTGCAGATGTATCAACACCCTGGTTTCTCCATGTAGAGGTACTGCATGTTAATTTTGAGCGATCATTTGCCTTAAGGATGACATCAGTTATTACGATGATCTTTCAGCATAGTATGAATCTATTTTCCTGAAGATCTTCAGCATGGCCTAGAAATGGAATAAGACAGAGCAATGAGTGAGAATTCATTGGGTGCTCTCCTGTCTTTCTTACTATACTTTCTCAAGGACCAATATGATTACAAATGTCCATCAACTGTTGAGTGATGTTGGTGGTTATATCCTATTTCTGCAGTCTTTGGTGTGAGCTTGACAATTTTAGGTAGCTTTAGCATCTGATGATGTGTAACTCTTTGATAACTGCACCTCTGTCGCCTAAGGGTAACGGGGTGTGACAAAGTGTCTCTCTTCTGAGCCATTCACTTATCCTACAAATGAATTAAGAAATAAAGCTTTGTCACAGACCTGCCTTGATGACAGAGGTTTAATTCTGATTACAAATTTGATTTTCAAGCTTTTTTTGGTGATTGTAATGCTTCTCAATACTCATTGTTACAGTTCTCTTTAGCACAATGTATCTCCAAATTATAGTACTGTATTGCCAGTTTGTCAGGATTTCCTGTCTTCTAGCTGAAGTCGAGTATTGAAAGGCAATATTCTTTCTCTCTCTTTCTGTCTCTGAGCAGGCTAAAACTTTATCTGAATTAGGAGAAATCAGCACATCATGTTGGCATCAGTTTGCCTGGTGTTTTTTACCTAGATGGGATGGAAACACCACATTCTCTTTCTTGTCCTCCATGGACTCCTACATAAAAGAGTATTTCCCTTACTGGCTTCTGCAAAGCCAGAACGATTTGGTGATGGTGACATCTCTCAGTTCAACTCATGTTTTGAACTTAATGAAGGTGTTTATGTTGTGTTATGCAGCCCAGTACATTCTGTATATGTTTGGGGCTTGTAGGTTAGACTGGCTTCCACTGCCAGAGTATGCTGTAGCTTGTCGGGTATAAATGTGTGATGTCATTGTCTTATAGTGCACATGCATTCTTATGAAAAGTATAACAAGTAATTTGTTCTCTTCAGTTGCATATTGAAGAGAACGTTGTCATGAATTAGTAACAGTCATGTCAGTAGCTTTTTAGTAAATTTATTTTCTTTTATAGTGTATTAGAAAACTCTTGTGTATTGGCTTTAGAGTCATCTCTGAAAGAGCAGAGGAAGAGAAAAAGCATATGTTATCTGGCAAATGATAGAGACCCATATGCATTCCAGTGTTATGACAACTTGCACTTTTCTGGTGCATTAAGGAGGCTGTTTCAACTTACTGGTAGAGCTTCTCTGTTCCTTTTATTTAAAAATAACAGACTTTCTGATGCTGAGATTGTGGGAGGTTTGTAAATGCAATGACAGCAAAGAAAGATTTTGTTTAAAGCTCTTAAAGCTAATCTAGGTATACCAGGGATTATGGAATAATAAATCAGTGAGATTTTAGAAAATACTATTTAAAGGTATAAGATATGTAAGAAGGATGCATGGGGATTTTTTAAGTGCTTAGTATATTTAAGAGTTGTTATTTGTACTTTCTTGAAATACACATTTCCAAGAGCTACTTGCAGAAGGAGAGAGTTCTAAAAAAGACGTTATAAATGCATCTCCTCTAATTCTTCTCTGCCTTCTGCAAAATTAAAAAGAAAACTAAGAGGACAAAAAGGAATGAAGGATACATCCCTGCTTTGAGGGATGGGGACTTAGAGACTGTAATCTGTCATTGAGACGCTAAGCAGGTAGCACCAGCATTGGCCACAGACCGCATTTTTCTTCCTTTTCTTTCTCTGAATGTTGAAACAAGGAGCTAAAAGGACAGTCCTTTCCCTCATGGTTTTGGGTCTGGATCATTTAAGCCACACTGCAATTACCAAAAGCAGAAATGAAGCCAGCAAAGAAGGTTCATGTAAATTCTAAAGAGTTATGAAATCCAACTCATCCCTGTTAGAGGTAAACCAGAAAGAAGCTAAAGACGTCACACCATGCATTCCTCTGCTTGCTTCTTGAGCTTTCCAGGTCTTACTTTCACTGTATTCTAAGTCAGCTGCAGAAAAGACAGATTTTGTTTGTTGACTTGAAATGCTACTGTGTTTTAAAAATAATACAGTTGACAACAGAGAGACTAAACCCTAGACTCAACTACAGTAACAGCAAAGAAATTTGTCATCTAATCTGTACCTATAATGCAAAACTATTTATTTGTTCTTCCAATTTAGATTCTTATACTGAGTCTGAAAGCAGTTAACACGTCATCATTTATCTGTTAGATATGTAATTTTTTAGCGATTATTTCTTTCTAAATTCACAACAAGTATCTGTTCACACTCTGGAAGCTGTTCAGTAGATTCTCAGTATATCATCAAAGCTCTGTGGGTATAACATCGTATTTCATGGCTATGCACAACTTTTTGTGATCTATTAATATGTAGCTTTAGGAAGTGTGGGTGGTCTAGGCTCAAAGATAAATAGATGTTTCTTTGAATCTGTGCAGGAGTAATAGATGGCCATGCTGAGCTGATTGCAGTAAGGAAGAAAAATTAAAAAAAAAACAAACAACCCTCAAAATATGTAATATTAATCATTAGGTAACTTCAGGTGAATGGGAACTCTCCAGATGCTTTTGCTTAAGAATTATCTTATGGTGGCCTTTTAGCATTTTAAAAATAGAAAAACTGTTCCTTTAATAATTAAAGAGTTTGTGAGAATGAGGCTCTGCTCCTTGATGCAGTCTTTTCAATCCAGGGTCTGACATCGAATGGGCACTTTGTAGATATGAGAAGCTCTGATCCTGGGAAATGGGAATTGGAAGCCTTTCACTTCTGCTTCTTACTTTGTGGTTACTTTTAAATGTGGTAAGTGTTAAATTTTCAGTATCTAACACCTGCAAAAAACCACATCTCCAAAGGTAATTTCCCCCCATCTATATAATAAATCTACAGCTGTTTGCTACCTTAATCCACGATTTAGAGAACATATGAAATATTGAAACACCAGAAACATATTGACATGGAAACATTTGGCTTTTATTTGAGAATTGAAAATTATGTTAAAGTTTAAGAATAAAAACATGTAAAAAAATATTGCAGTAAATTACCTTTTTTCCCCAGTTCTCAGGAAAATCTTTTAATTGATGTCAGCAAACTGGGTCTGGAAAGAGGGAAGTTTTGAAAGCTTATGTGTGGCTAAGTCCAAAATTTTCTGCATACTTCAGTCTATAGCTGTGATAGGAAAAGAAGCATATGTGATAAAGATATTCTTGTTGGAGAAATTAAATGTGTCCCTAACTATGGAAGAGGAATAATGATATTAAAAAGTGTTAATCATAGACTTTATATTGCAGAGAGCTGTGTATTAAAATATTAGCAAATAGACTACTCAGAGAACCAGTGGCAGAGTCCTTGAATACATTTTGCTGCTAAATTTTTAGATTTTTATGCATCATAATGAATAACATTTCAGTTAAGTGTCCAGCAAGAGTTCATTTATAGCCACTGATCTTCTGGAGTAATGGTCATGAACTACTTTTTTAGATGGAAGTCATCCCAATTCAGAAATGGATGGGTTTTGCTGGTGTTCACTTTTGTACAAAGAATTGGCATCAGCAGTTGTCTTATAGTACACTAGAGCAAATTATTAATAAGCTGTAAATGGATGGGTATGGCTGGGTCTGTCCACTTATCAAATATTGATGGCATTTTATTGTCTTTACAGATTTTCCTGAATTGCTGGGTCAGCAGAAGGCTTAGTCTTTCCTGGAAGGCTTTAGAGAATTGGATAACAGATGAGTTAGGAATCCCTTAAATTCCACCTTACTATGCAAGCAGATTGACACGCAGCAGAATGAGCCTTTTTATTTTCACGGCTCAGTTCATTCTTGAAAACAAACTTCTAGTTGCATTCTGAAAAAAAATCAATGATTTCCAGAGTCTGTATTTTTCTTTTAAAGTGCGTGAGTTTGATTTAGAATCTTGTGAGCTTCAGTGTCCATATAGATAGGTTGGAGAAACTTGCTCTTCAGTGTTTTAAGGATGAGAATTTGTCTGAGCAATCTGTACTCCACATCGACTGTCGAACTATTGTGAACACTTCTGTAGTGAGAAATGGGGCTCTCTGTCCAAATGATTGTTCAAATCTTGCTGCAGGTGTGAACAGCTTGGAAGCAGAGATATCAGCTAACAAAATCCTTGGGGGAAAAATATCACACAGCTCATTTGGGACAGGTGTTATATGCAAGAGTCAGCGTGTGTATTGTATCAGACCAATATCCCATCTAGCCCCACATCCTTCCTCTCATAGAAGCTAAAAGCATACACCCTGGATGAGTGTAAGTGCAGGGCAAACGAGAAATTTTCCCTCATGGATTCTTGGTGCTTGACCATTTTCAGCTTGAGGACATCCCAGGCAAGCTAGTTTCTGCACATTTGTAACCCTGAGTGAATTTTTTTTTCTGTGAAAATTACCTAGCTCTCACCTCAGATTTTCCCAAGTATCATTGGACCTAATATGCTGTGATAGTGGGTGTGTCAATCAGCTGCCTATTCCAGGAGAAAGCACCTTTTGCTCTCAGCCTGGAGACAAAGAGAATGGTTGGTCTCAACTCTTTATGATTTCACACAGTTGCTGTATCACCTGCCCAATTCATTTCCAGTACTCATTCTTGTTAGCTGCAAAAAAAAAAAAACAAACCCAAAAAAACCAGGCATTTGGCCAGCAGCTAGTCTTTAACACCAAATGCTGAAATGTGCCACTGGTGAAAATATAATATTAAGCCTTGTTTACAAAGGAAATGTAGCAGAAGAAAGTTCACATTTTATAGAATTGGTAGAAGATAGTGCCCTTGCTCTCAGTCTATGAGAAAAGCATACTAATCTGTGTAAAAAGGCACTTCTTTCAGGAGGAGTAATGGATTTTTAAAATGATGCTCATAAATCACAGTTCATTCAATCAGTTCTAAGCTCTTTGAGACAACTATATAAGAAGCTGTACAAAATCATTAATTTCATTGGCACTTAGGTGAAATAATTCTTCTCGGAATATTGAATTGCAAGGGATTTCTGTCATGCCTGGAGAGTGGTGGTGTATTTAGCATTGCAACAGAAGATGTGCAGATAGTTCTCACATCTTTGTACTGAACTACTCTCCCATATAAACTTGTGTATATAATTTGATATTATATATAAATAAATGTGCAGCTGATTAAATAGCTGTATCCTATGTAACACATACATGACCAAATGTAGTAACTGTAAGCATTTACAGTAACTACTGGTGCACTCTAATGCAGAAGGGATTTTTTGTAAGGACCTGTGTGCTGACTGGCTATGCTTGAGTATAAAATCTCTGCTGACTCCTCTGGATAAATACTTGTTAAGGGTTTTTAGGGTAGAGGCAGGAAATATGTACCAAAGTAGGTGGATTACTGATCAAGTTGTGTATGGAGTCAAATCATATTCCTCAGTCAGTCCCATTTAAATGAAATAGGGTAAAGAAAGTTCTAACTGGGATTTCTTTATGTGGGGGAACTTGGTAGTACAACCCAAGCTTCATTGCAGCATCTGACAGGGAGAGTTAGCAGAACATGTTTTAAGGGACAGACAATGCTTATGTTGCAATCCTTTTTTGTGCCTATTTCCTCACTTCCACAAGCTTCCCATTGCTAACTTGGGTTACTCTAGATGGGTCAAATCTATGGACTTTGAAATGCTTTGAAGTGCTTTGTTTAGAAGTGGGTTTTCATTCTATAACTGAAAGTACATTAGAGACTCAGCTCTAGGTTCTCTCTCTTCCTGTCCTCTGTACTAAATGAAAACAAGCATTACATTTATGCCAGACTTTACTAGTTCCATTTCCTGTGGGATACGACTTAAAATAAAAATCGGTATAGTCGTGCCCATTTAGTTGTGCTCACAGGCTGCACTACTTTAAGCATAAACCGTTGCAGTTCTAACATTATTTGCTGTAAATAAAAGCAAAGGTACGAACTTCCAGCCCTGACAGATGTCTCAATCTCCTGCACTGACCTTGTGTGAAGTGTTTATGTCTCCCCTTCCCCCTCCTTGTCCCCAGCTACTTCCTTCATGCAGGGAATTAGGTTATCATGCCTATGTCTGCTCCACTTCCACTGACTTGTGCCTGCATCTGGTACTGGGAAAGGGGCAACAGGAAGGGCAGTTTTTAGCTGATGTCTGGCTAAACATATGCGAGACAAACAACTTGTGTATGCTCTTTTTTAACAGAAACAAACACATATGGTTTAATGCAGTGTCCAAGGAACTGGATGTATCTTGCCAATCAAAGAAACTGCTGGAGATGACTGCACTCTGCTTCTGGTGCATTACCTTCTACATGACCTTTTGTTTTCAGTTGCGTAAAATCCCAATAAATAGAATTTTATTCTACAAATTCAGTTTTTCCTGCTTTGAATTTTGAGCTCATGTCCAGACATACCAGAGTAATTATTTACCAAAGCCTTTTCTTCCATGTATCCTTCTGTATTGTGGCATTAATATTAGATTTATCATTTGTATGAAACTGTTTTCTCATAGGCTGTTATCAGCCACAGATATATTGATATCTTTATCTCTGCTTCTTTACACCAATAAGGTCACATATTAAACACTCCGCATAGTCACACAGACAATTATTTTTACTTAAGGTTGTTTCATTAATCATTGGAGATGCTATTGCATTTTTATTAATTAGGTAATTTTATGGATACATTTCTGTTTGCTACCTTGATCACTATGATGTTTAGTTCACATTTCTGTAGGATCACTGTGCATTTACATGGACATGGACTCAATAAAGCATGTTTTTTATTCTCTTCTGAAAAGATTGTCCTAAGATGCTCCCAAATGGAGGAGAGTAATCTCTTGGAGAGAGAGATTATCCCTCTGTTAATGCTTAAGCCATACATGGGACCATAAGTGAGTGTTGTATAAATAGGGTTTTTGGTGTACTAGTAGAAAGTACAATCATCTCAAGGATGTATCAACTCAGAGTTTAAACTTTAGCATTTGCAGTTACATTCAGGGGAAGGGAAGCAGTAACCTTAAGGCACCAGCTCAGCACTTGCTCAGTACAGTACACAAAACACTCAAAACCTGTTTTATGTACTGTACTGCTACTGCTGCTCACGAAGACATCCAACAGAACCTGATTTACAGCATTTTGAGAAATTAAATCACTGTAAGCCCTTTGGCTGTTTTGGAGCATGCTGTGCTAACACTTGTAGTTATTCTGGTGAAGCTCTGGGGTAGCTGTTCAGCAGCAGTAGTACCAAGGCTCACCTGGTGTTTGGAACCCCAGCAGGATCTAGTCTCCAGCTCACGATGCAAAAGTAGGACAGGGCAAAAATTTTTGAATTGAACATTGTCTGTTGAATTGGAGCACAAGATTTAGTAATGATGGGTTTTAAAATAGACAAAACCTGGTGTTTCCCACCTCTGCCTTATGCTTGTGTAGGTCTATAGTAATACTATACAACAATGTCACTCCAGTTGGTGGCTGGACAAGTTGGGAGACAGTGGGGAGAACTGGGAGGGTCTTTTCAAAAAAAATTTGTTGTTCAAACATACAGGAAGCTCAGGAACACATGCTGCAATGAAATCAGCCACAGCTTGTTCTTTGGGGGGATTTTCACGTTCTCTGCATTGTGAAAATCCCAGCTAATTTAATGTGTGTCTGTGGGTTTCTGAGGGGAGGAGAGTATTGTGTGCATGACACTGTAGGAGAAAGGGGATGAAACAAACTAATACTAAACAAACTAAATATGATCTGCTTTCCCAGAGCCCAGAACTCCTTCTTAATGTAACACATTTTAAAACAGTGTGTGCCGCTGTCACTAGTAATAGTGGAATAATTACTTCCCCCAAAAGTTTAATTTGAAAATGAAGTCACAAGTTAGAAAATTCTTTTTCCTTTAGTTTCAGATTTGTGTGACTTTTAAAGGATCTAAGAGCATTTCATTCTGGTTTTCAAAAGAAAGAAGAATGGCAGTCTCCCATATATTTGGCCCTTGTTTGTTTGTTTGCTCCCTCTTGTTACTATTAAAGTAAAATTCCATATCCTGGAATTTGTTTATTTTCTTTTTTGAGCTGTCTTTGAAGTTGGTGTCTTTAGCAATAATTTTGGCAGGGGTACAGTTTTATAATGATTTTGCTATGATACCAGACTGCTTTTGTGTTCTCTTTCCATTGATAAAAAACAAACCCCAAGTCTCTTAGGTTTGTAATATTCAATTAAAGAAGTAATGTTTACATTTTCTCAAAACTAATCAGAATTTTGGTTGGGTTCTTTTATTATTTTAATATCCACTTGTGCCTGTATCTGAGGATGGGGGAAAGACCTGACAGCTAAAACAGACTTTTTGAAAGGCGGACTGCTTTTAATTTTCAGAAATGTTTGTCTGAAGGGAGGACTCTAGCCCGTATTTGGGAGTTAGACTAGACCATGTGTTACATTTCCAGAACCCTGTGGTTGTGGGACACAAGCTATCCCTCAGTTTCTAAAACTTCATTGTTGAAATGCCATGTTCAGAAATCTCCAGGAAACACAAATGTTTTCCACATCTATTACATCTTACTGGAGGCCATTTATAGTGCACTTTTTGAGACTTTGATTTTATGCTATGCCATCATTCTTGCTAATTGCTTCTAATGGAAACCAAGTTTCAGGCCTATGAGCATGCACTAATCATAGTAATATTGCCTAGAAAGTGTGGATGAATATTGGAAACATTGGTAGGGATTATCAGGTGCAAATCCCATCCACAGAGGCCCCCTGTGACTACACCTCCCCTTAGCTACCCCACATTTCTGGGAAACGTATCAGAACTGCTGTGCCTTCTGAAATGCATGGTCAGGCAGGTGTTTTCATCAAGTCTCTGGCTCTAGCCAGACCACTGGACCTCTCTGCTCAGTCATCTATATTCAGTGTTTTCCAAGTGGACAAGTTATTTGCAGAGGAATGTTAGTACTCAACTGGTAACCTCTCACCTAAAACATTTGCATTTATCCTTTTTTTAAGCTGGATCACTTTAATTTTAGTCATCCATGTTTGTGGTTATTTTCTTCAGTTTCCAATGAATAAATTCCCAGGTCACAGCTAGAGAGATTAGTTTGTTGGTATGTAATTTCATATTTTGTCATTCTATATTTATTCCTTCAGTCTTCTTGTTCTTCTGTATAAAGATCCTCTTGATCTCCTACACTGATAGTGCTTTCTAGTTTCAGGAGTTAGTGAATGTTATTGAATTGCTTGTGTTCTGGCTTTTTTTTCTGGTTTATTCATAGATTTAACAAGCTGGTTATCAATACAACCAACATATTTGTTAATTCCCTTTTTGGAGACAACTTGTTTTGATTCCTTCTTTACCTAGTTTTATACAATATGATTCTTTGACTAAAAGCTGTGCTATCTGTTCTAAGTAGTATGTCAAGAAGTGTGATTTCTATTGGTTGCTTTATTAAATACAGATCAGCTTTCTTCTGTGCCTAGAAAAAATCTGTTATTGGAAGGATACTGAAGTCCTTGGCAATTATTTTTTCTTCCTTTCTGTCTTTATTCTTTGAAAGTTGTTCTAACAGTCTATTTAAGTCAGGCTGATAGGATTGTAGTTGCCACATTCAGTTTTTCTCCTTTTCTGTAGTGCCTCCATTTGATATTTTTAAGAGAGATTGTTTTGTTAAGATCTGGAATGGTTACAGCTTCAAGCTTGCAGTTTGATTTGTCTGGTTTATAATAATTCCATGTTGGGTCCTCCCACTTTGAATGCTGTTTGAATTTTACCTGTAAGGACCTGTTGTGTCCTCACTGTAGTTATGCTGGCCAAAATCACTGTTGACAGAAGTGGGGAAGGTACTCCTTCAGTTCTAGTACAATGGCCAATTTTAACAGCATGCTCTCATTTCATCTTAGTACACACATTTCTCTTTATTTTCTTCTGTCCAGGAATACTTATATTTTTTTATTGTGATTAACTGAAGTCCCAGACTTCTCTCATATCCAGCCCTCCATTTTTTTTTGGTCTTTGCTAACTGCTCATTTGAGCATTATGTATTTATCACATAAACTTTGAGATACAGGGTAACTGTTTTTCATTCCTCCATTTAATTTAAACTTAAGTGATAATTACATGGTCTGAAACATTCAAGTCCAATGGCTTTGCTATTTTCATTGGTTTATGAGTCTCTGAGAAGTCAAAACTTCTTATAAATAAATGATTCCTGGTGGTATTCTTTCTCCAAGAGTATAGTAATTCTCTCTGTATATCTTCAAGTCTAGCCTGGGGCCAAAGAGACCTAGAGCAGATATTCAGCTTTATTCCATGTGATGCTGAGGGAAAGAATCCACTGAACAGCAGAATATCCTCTGAGCATTAGCTCAACACTTTGCAGCTGTTCAAATCTCATCTCCTTGCTCCGAGGACTAACCATCTATGTTTCTGTTGGCTCGTAGACTTGCACATGAATTCATTCTGTTTTGGGTTTTTTTTTTAATAACATACAGGTTAACTGAGGTTGCCGGTACAGTTCCTCCTCTGGTGGGACATTCCACTGGCTTATATGTAAGGGATTTATTTCATTAGGCCATTCATTCTTTAAGCCCCTGGAATCTGAACCTCTGTGGGGTCTCTAAGCACCTTCTGGAGATACCATAAATCTTTCAAGTGACTGTTGGGATTCAGCCCAGCTCCTCTTGGCTTCTGCCCTTTCCGGCTTTTCTTCATAACAAAGCTTTTCTGACATTTTGTTCTCACGTGAACTTACATGTCTCCAACTAAATAAGACCAGCTTCTTTCTCCTCTCTGAAAATTACTGAGATTGCCCCGTAGTAGGCTTTTCTTTCAAAGCTTTTTAAGCTTACGTTTTATCCGCTCAGTGAATTTTTCTTGCTTGGGTGTTCTCTGCTCTCTCCACTTCCTCCTTGTGGACAAGCCGGAGAAAACTCTTTACTGACTTCAATCAACCTCTCTCAGTGAAGCAATTGTTATTCTTAATGGCCAGTCATTCTGTCTGGTTGGAGTGGTATGGTTGGAAATAGTGTGTATGAGAGTCAGTCAGTTAAAAAGACAATATTTATAAAACAATTTCCAAATGTCAGACAAAGTTCATGAGTTGTTTGCAGGGAGGTTTCCTGGGCTGTCACAGTGAGTGTGGATATTCTCATAATACAGTATTAAAATTGGAATAGTTAATGGAGCCTTCACAGAGCTTCAAGAGGCAGACAGTCATCTGTCATATTCTTCACCCTGCTTTTAAAAATCCTCTAGAAAATTCAGGACCTCTGAATATTTAGAATATCTTTAATCCCTCTTAGAATTAATATTCATTGAATTAAATAAGATACATCATTGTAAGCAAGAGACAGGATCTCTGACTTGAAAGAAAAAACATCTCAGTTGTATTCCTCTTGAATCTGTAAAGTTCTTAAGCATGAATGTAATCGTGGTTATAATTCAGCCTACTTTTGTTTATAACTTTGCTGTTGCATGTATGAAATGGGAGAAAAGATTACACAGGTAATTAAAGTCCTAAAACAGTTTTAAGATAATAAGAAGGAGGCTGACTAACAAGTACGGAGATGAGACTGGAATATTAAGGTGCCATCCCTAGTGGCTGGGAAAAAAGAGGCATTGTGTTATTATCATGGCAGATAGCACCCTTTAATACCATATAAATCTAGAATAATTTTTTCTCTTTAGATATCTGAGTGCTTTTTACCAAGTATGCAGTACTAAGACCATTCAATATTCTTGCCATATTCTTTTGCAGCAATAAAATGGTAGTGTTATTTCTTATCCTTTAAAATATAATAAAAATGGGATACAATATAATACAGAACCATGACTTCTAGTTATTTGGCTACTCTCATTTAAGATGTGAACTTTGAGAACACTTTTTTTTGCATAGAACACTTCTAGAATCATTCATCTCACTGGATTTGTTCACATTCTCTTCATAAGTACAGTCATTGCAGGTCTTGGAAACCGTAATGCAGTACACAGTTTTAGATAGTGGGAACACTGTGTGTATTTGTGACAATTGCAGGGGGATTTTATATTTTCAGAGTTACTAAGCTGGAAGTATATTGATCACATCTAGCTGCAGCATCAGTGATATGGATGATCTTTATGTGATATATTATTCAAAACCTTAAAATACTAACATTGATTTGGTAGAGCCATTCTTAATTTGTTCCTTCAATCTGTGTGTTTTGGAGTAATTTATCAATTTCCAGTAACTCCAGTACCACTAGTCAGAAGTTCTTTTAGGTGGATTTTTTTGATCATCAATATGGTTTTGACATTCAGACTAGCAGCACAAAATAAGTAGTAGCAGGATTAGGCTGTTGTTATCTTCTCTGCTTCAAATCTCCAGAGATGTGAATTCTGTTGGCTCTTTTATCACACTTACTCTGGTTCAGTGCTTTAAATATTATCCTGCCTTTTCTGAGCTGAAAAATACAGGCTTTCACTTAGAATGAACCTGAAACTTGTTTCACTGCTTTTTTTCTATTTCCTATAAATACGAAGTTAACAAGGTGCTGCAGGCTGAATGAAACATTGATATCCTTTGGAAATAAAGCACATTTTTTGATCCTTAAGGAAAAAAGTTAATAAAATAAATGTTCTATCTCTTTTTTTTTTCCTTTTCCCCCCCCTGATAGCTCAGTTGTTAATTTACTCATAAAGGGACTGAGGCAGAAATCAAGGCCCCATTTTCCTTTTTCTGAAAAGGGGTGTGATATGCGTAGGTGAAGGCTTTTCTTGCACATTAAAACCAGACAAAATTCCATATATGTTTTCCATAATCACAGCTGTAAACCTGTGCTTGGAAAACATTTCTAGTCTTGAAGATGTTCTTCGTCATTGTGATATTAATCTGGTGAGATGCTGCAGCATGCCAGGATGTTTCCCAGGAAACTGATGATAATAAATCCAGGACATAAAATTCATCTTGTGGAAATAAGACTTAAGAGAGGAAAACTGAAAGAGAAAGAAAAGTCCTGGACAGTAAAGCAAGGTCCTCTCTCATAATGGAGATTTTACTGTGAAATTTCAGTTCTCTTTGTGCTCCCACCCTGCCATTGCTGTTGGTTTATTTCCCCCAGAGGCATCTTTAATACTGAAAGCCTGACTTAATTATCTTGAATTAATTAGTTCAATGTAAAGTGGAAAACACTGAATATCAGTGATTGACTTGTGAGGGGAAGCTGTAGAAATGGGTATAAAAATATGACAGCCTTCAGGAATGCTTCTGCAGTATCAGCTGCAGGGAAAGGCAGTGATTTACTTCCAAGCCTAATGGCTTTGTCCAGGTGTTAACAGTCTGAAGGGGGGCAGTTTCAGCTGTGATCCCTGTAGTGGGATATAACACTTCAGCTAGGTAATTGCCTAATAGATTTAATTTCTGCAGGAGAGATTACTCATGTAGTCATTCCCATTCCCTAGAAATTTCACCTGTTCAGCGTTTAATGTGCCCCTTGCCTTTACTTGCCACTTAGCAGACTGTTCTATCACTGACCTCTTTACTATGTGTTAGTCTGTCCCTGGTTATGTGTTGTGAGCAGGAGAAATGGGTTACTGGAAACTTAAACCTGTGTGTTGCAATTAAAACCTCTCTAAGTGTAGATAGCATCCTGAATATCCACTGATCACAAAGTTTCCCATTTTGGTAGTTGTATGAGGGGAAAACTCTTTATTAAAATCAGGTGTTTGAAAGTCTCACAGACTGTTTTCCTTTGACAAATACAGCATTTTTATGAACTCTGCTTAACTGGAGTTTATGCTGTTGTTCCCTGCAATTAGAAATGGATGGGTTTAAGAAGTTAACAGCAGATGTCGTTGTCATCTTGTTGTCTTTATTCATTTTGCTGGTATCTGAAAGGTATTATGAAGATATTGAGATGTGGTAAGGGCATGCCCAATTTAAAATTCTGCAGCTGAAGATCATTAGGACAATCTGTTACAGTTATCCTGATGCCAGATGAAAGTAATCAACTATTCTGCCGTGGACAAGCTTTGTTATTTGATTGGAAAGACCCCTTTACATATTGCCAGGTTGTGATAAGCCTCCACAGCAAAAGTTAGGGTGTTTTTAACATCTTAATGGAGGTAGTACCTATATTGCCTTTTAAAAGTCCAGCAGGTACTTAAAAAAAGGTTTTCAGTGAATTTTAGATATCTGAATTTTCCATAGGAATTGTGTAAAACAGTGCACTGAATTTTCTTGGTGGCACGGAGGTTTGTAATAAGGAGAATTAAAAGTAATTAGGTACCTTTCCCTCTCTGATCCAGCTCTAAACAGTATTTAACCTTATTTAAAGCTTTTGTTCTCCAATGCCTCAGGTTACTAAGGCTCTTCTGCAGTTGTGCTTTCAGGTAAGGCCATATTAATGAGCAGCTTGAATGATAGTGGTTAAATCAGAATGGGAGGGAGGGTTCTTTTCTCCCTGTCCTGTGCTTAAACTACAGAACTTAGTCTTGTGTCTTCTGTATTTTTAATTTTTTTATCAAGGTGTCTAGTATTTCTACCCTAGACCATGTGACTAGTTTATTTTTCTTACTTGATTTGTAACTGAAGCTGTTTCAACTTCTTACATGTGTCTTGTATGGTCTGTCTGGACAGATACTTTCCTCCCAAATTCACTTGTATAAAACACAAGAGTTTGCTGCACTGTGCTTTATCCTGTGAAACTCTTCATGTTGTGAGCTGTAGCATAGTAAACTGAGATATAATAGATAAACAGGCATAACAGTGAAGACTGAGTATGATAGAAAAATTTTTCCAAGTATACAAAGATACTTTATTTATTACATGGGGTTTTCCAATTGCTCCTGTTAAGCTTTTGTTTTATAATATTCATCAGTGCAATAGAATATTAAAAACTTTCATAGCATGAACCAGGATGGCAACTTGTTCTGTGTGCTGCTAAAAAACTTGATCCTATAAAAACATGCTTTTAATAATGCAGCTGGCTTTTATGTTTGCCAGCAGTATCTGCATTTCCATGTTTTAGCAGTCAGGAATACTTTAGTAACATCAATGTGACAAACACAGAACACTTAGTCCTGTCATGATGCGTTTTTTTCTGTTTGGCAGGGTTTCTCTTTTTCTAATTGAGTCAACAAAAGATGCAGTTTTGGTTTCTTTCTTGTCTTTCTGTGTTGTGGTTGATAAGTCTCAAACAGTCCTAGCCAAGACAGTGGTCAGTCTGTTTCATTCCTGTGGAGAATTGCTGACACACATTAGCAAACTTTTCCAAGCTTCAAAGATTAGTCTATTAACTGTCAAGCTTCTCTGGTTCTGTCAATGTTACTATTTTAAATTTTTCTCCTGTGTTTCTGGACATGATGGAAAAAAAAAAATCTATCTTCCAGTCTATTCCTGTCTTAAGCCCTTGAACATGTCTAGTAGCTAGGACTTTACTGAGACATTTGAGTACCTGTAATTATGTGGTCACCTGGCTTGTAAATATAAAGAGGAAGACAAGATTTAATTTTATCACTGAAGTTTTGTCTGAGGTTTTCTACATAATAATTTTTTGTATTGTGAGTTTTTTCCTCTGTGTTTCTGTGATACTGTGAAGAGTATCACAACTTTGAACAAACTTTCTGATCCTCTGCAGTCTGTCTTTACGTGCATCTATAAATGAAGAACTGCTTGATTTCATTGTCCGAGTCCAGGGATGCTTAAGATAAGAATTAAGGCTTGAATTTTTTGATAGCAGTGTATCAGCAGGAATTAAAAACTTGGTGAGATTATTTTGTTGACCGTAATTGTCAAATTTCCAGGTGTCTTTATTGCAGAAAAATCCCACCCCAGCTGTGTAGATAGCCTATGTATCTTATAGATACAGTTCATCAACAACGGTCCTAAAACAAATTTAAAGCCATACATTTTATACCTTCAGGATGACTGTGGGCAGTATTTTATTACGGAATGAAATTGGCCTTCTTCCGGAGCTGAGCAGCTGTAGTGTGTCCAAGTGCCTTCATCTGAGGAGCTCCAGAACTAACAGGTCAGGTCCTATCGTGAAAAAGAAACCAGCCGCCCACTTTGCTTTGTAACACAGGATACTGACTCCTCACGGTGAAATCAGGGCTCAAAGGCGAGTGAGACATTTAACAGCTGCTTTTAATTTCTCTTGAGAAGGCTCACATGCCTCCATGAGATCTTGTGTTCATTGTCTTTAGGCAGCGAGAATCCCGATTGCTTGAAAATACTCTCGTTCCTTCCACTTGCCTGGATATTATTCTCTGTGCTGGGGTGATAACTCTTTCCATGGCTGTTTATCCTCAGCTTTGACTGTAGATGAGTAGGTGTGAGTAGACTTGTTCTCACAAGTAGCTTTGTTCTGATGGCTACATAACAAACACGAAGAAAAGTCCACTGGGCAGAACTTGAAATAAACAGTAAAAAGTACTTTTTTCTCATGCTGGCACTATATGCATGGCAGATGCAGTTACAGTAAAGAATGAGTTGCATGCATTATGTTCTGGGACAAAAGCAGGGAGTGTAGCTGCTGCTTCTGGGGAGTTGAGAGTCTTTATGGAACAGAGCTCTGGTGCTACCTCCTTATTCAGACCCTTGGATGGGAATCTTTGCACTGCCAGATGACATATGCAAAGAAGTCATTAAAGTGTAAAATGAGGCACTACTGTGTGAGATTAATGACTGGAAAAGGAACACATTAACTTATAAAACTTGTTAATGTACTGGGGTTTGTTAGTGTGCGAAAAAAGTTCTATTTTTCTTAAGCACATTGAATGATAGTATAAAAATACTGTTTTCATAAACCCTCCTTGGGCAATTTTCATTTAGTGGTTACATAACTGCTTAGCCTGTTGAAATGGCCATATTGAAAAGATGTGGTTGAAGTATTACCTTAATAAGTTTTCAGATCTCCTCTTCAACTATGTTCATACGGTTTTAAAAGTGAAGGGGTTTATTATGTTTGTCAACAAGAATACTTGAACTCAATAGACAGAATTGCATAAATAGTGTTGAAAATGTGAGAATGCTCCTCCACCTCCTCAGCATTTTGTCAGATCTCCTTCCTGTAATGGATGTCAACAACATTTTCTTTCAGTCCCAAATGACAGTAATTCTTTTGCTGTGGTTTCCCTCCAGTGATTCTGTTCTTTCCTTTCCCTCTCCTTGTTTATGTAACTGTGTTATCACCAAGTGGCCCTCTGACTTTCCAGAATCTGCCAGTGCTTCTGAGAGCCTTCATTCTTGCACTATGGGACCTGACTGAACCACAGCTGAACATTCTTCCCACTGAACAGCTGCTTCAGTGTTCATTGCCTTGCTGAGAAGGAGGAAGTTCTGTAATCATCTGGGAAAATTTCATTTTGTTCAAGGACACATCTTTCTTATTCAGAAACTAGTGGTGCTTTTAGCCATGGTTCTTGTAAGCCTTGTATTTGACCTGCTATTTAATGGGGGGGGTTAGTCAAAGGAGAATAAACTGAGAGATGTGCTGAGTGATTGTAACTGCTGTGCTGTCTTTCAGTGTGGTAGGAGCCCTTCCAGGATTTGAGGCTGTGGTGTGTTCAGTTATCTGCTCCATTGCAGTCAAACTTGTGAGGCCTAAAGGTGGAAGAACTTGTGATCCTTGTGATTAAGTCCAGCTGTGACAGGAATGGACACTACCCCTGCAAATGCCTCCATCTCCTTCCTACCCCTCCCCAGCAGCTGTTCTGGCTTTCTGAGTGTTTGAGAAGGATGATAAATTCACATGAACACCAAAAGAGATAGCCTAATGTTCTGTAGGGAGATTACATTTGATATGAATGATACTTGAAAAGTGTTAGGGTTTTATAATAACTCTTCTTTTCCACTAGGACAATCTTAGGATTGCTAGGGTTCAATCAGCTGTCCACTACATCTCCTACATCTTGGATACCTGTGAAATCATGCTTTTGTATATCATAGCAGAGAGGGATGTTGGAAGTACATAAGCCATTATATTTTATTTTTCCCCAGTGGTTTTGGGGAGAGGAAGAGCAGGGACACTATGATTTTCTGAAAAGAGCTCTAAAACCAGCTCACCACAAGCCCAGTGACCCTGTGAGGTGTTTATGGCAGTGACATCCTCAACTGGGAGGATCCAGCTACTGAATAGACTTGGAGGCAATTCTTGTCAAGTGTCTTACTTGGCTTCCTCAGGAACTGGGAGTTTACAGACAGTAAGTAGAGAAGGGAGTTGAATAATGGATAGCTAAATACAGTGTGCTTCAAAGGAGATCCTTCTCAAAAGATTTTTTAAAAGGGAATATGACATAACTGAAAAACAAGGGGGAAAAGTTAAATTTACCCTTATCTTACAAACCCAGATTCTTAGGAACAGCTTTGTAGCATGTTACTAATGAACAGTCTTACTTTTATACTTTCTTGGCCTTCATGAATGGGTGCTATTTAATGTACTGCTGCTTGTTACTGCTGCTTCATTTGTCACAGAACACACTGTGAAAGAAATTAGTCCTTTTGGCAGCCAAGTGAAAAACAAAACAGCCCAAAACTGTACCAATAGTGAAACCTCTGTACTAAAAGTGGGTTCTTTTGTAGTTGGTGCTGATACACTCTGACAGGAACTTGTCCTGTCAGAGTAGAGAAGGGGTTTCATTTTGCCAGGGCTGGCTGTTTGGGGCTTTTATGGGAACCAAATATATGTTAAGGAAATATGTGAGAGTTTCCCACAAAATTAATAAAGTCTCATCAGACTTGTTTACACTAAAATGTCCAAATGCAGTTGTTCACATGACATTATCTGGTTGCACACAAAATGACTGCTGTGTGACCTTCCAAATTTGATAAAAGTAGTATGTGACTGTGGACAGGTTAACCCAATAGACAAAATAATAATAGTTACTTTACTAAGTGATTAAAGCTCAAAAAAGAGAGAGAGTAGATATGTTTAGCTACAACCCAGCCAAAGAAAATACGGACCAAGACCTCAACAGTAGCTCAGATTTATGGGATTATGATGCTCACTGAAAAAAGGGGCTAGTATCAACTATATACTAGCCTAAAATTAATTCAACATTTGTAATTCTGCATCTTTATTGTAACTGTATTTGTGTTGTTAAGCATGTTAATGTGAGACAGCTGCCTCATACAGAGGCTATGTCCATGTAACAAGCTGCTTTTGCATGCAACAGGGAGGATCTAGTAGTATTCTTACTTTAAAGCGGTGTACAAAAGTGCTGTTTCACCTCAGAACTTTGTCCTGGCACTAAACAAGCAGGTTTTTCTAGTTTCCACTGATTCAAAGTTCAAAACTGCAAATCCTTGTTATTTGCAAAGCAGCAGAAACAGCTTACTTTCCCAACTGCTGTTGGTAACATGTGAAGATGAGAAGCTTTTAAAAATTGTCACTGTGTCTACCAATGACCAGTAGGCCCATGGATGAAGCCAGATGATCTTTGGAGTTGGCATAATTCCTCAAGGAATGCAGAGGAGCTGCATATAAAGGAAAACAGACAGACATAGTACATGCATGCTCACCTCAGTATTTGTTAACTGAAGGCTGTGATTTTCTGCACTTGATCTTTTATGTCATTTGCTGTCATGTAGTTACTGATCTTTGCATTAATGAGTTTGATTTCAAGGTCAGATCTGTCTGACAGACCTGCTTATATGATAAGCAGGTATTCATTAAGGATTTAATTGTTTTGTTAAGGTCTGATGTAATTTTACTTGCTTGAAGAGACTTCATTTTGCTGTATTTTGCAGCAAGAGATTTCTTACTTCTGTCATGGAATTATCCCATTCACTATTGACATACTGTCTTTGCTTTTAATTTCAGTTTTACAGTGGGAGTTTTTGTACTTAATGCATGAATAGTACAGTCTGTTTAATTCCAGAAATGTGTCTTTTTTTCCTTGTGGCATTCAGTATTTTGGCATTGGCAGCGTGAGCTGTGGGCAGAACTCTTTATAGTGTTATCATCGATAGGAGCAGTCATGCTGGAAGCACTGGGCTGTCATGAAGCTGCAGTCCAAAAAACCTGATCAGTCATTCAAGGCTTCCTATAATTGGTCTTTGTATCTTTGTTTGTTTTGCGAAACATTGCCAATATTTATTAGTGATTTATTTTTATTGTCTTTGGGCACATTATCTCAATGTGCAAGTGTCAGATAAATACATGCCAGCATGACTTCGCTCACGTTTTATCACTGACACGATGTGTCACAGAATGATGTTATTTTCTATACTAGGTGTAAAATGAGCCTTAATAAAGGCACAGAGTCTGCATTCCTTTGCCTTTGAATGCCAAGGTGATGACATTATAAAGCTAATGGTAATTTTTCTGAAATTTCCCAGTCCATGGCTAGCATGTTAAAAAATAGTGGAATTCTTTGCAAGGGGAAAAATTATTAAAGGAGGGCAAATATGCCATGACACAATTTGCTTTGAATTTTGTATTAAATCTATTTTTATTAATTTCATAACGAAGAAGAAATTGCATAAGATTTTTTTATTTGTGCAAATTCTTAGTTTAAGAATTTTAAATCAAACCTGAAGATGTATTTCTATAACTAAAGGAGTCATTTTGACTGGAGGGACTTCAGACCAAATAGTTATTTTTCATCAGATTATAGATTAGATGGCAGTACAGAAAGGAGGTATTTGCAGGGTAGAAAATAATGCTGAGAAAGATCTTTTTCTGTGTGCTGGCCTGCATAAAGGGCTTTTCTTTTGTCTGGAACCCAGAGGTGGTGACAGTGGGGTTGGTTTCAAAATGTGTTGAGTGCAGTCATGGTCAGTTCAAACCAGTCCCTCAGGATTTCATGCAGTAATAGAGAATACTGTCTGTGCTGGGAAATTGATTTTGACATACATTTTGCAAATGCCTTTGCATGATAATGTGATAGTGTTATTAAAATCCTGAATTCCTTGTGCTGCAGAACAGTTGGAATTCACAGCAATGTTGCCATTTTTTAAATCTTTGTTATAGAATCTGTAATTTTGTTTTGCCAATTTTATTTGTCTAGCATAATTTCATATTAATTTCATAGTGGAATTTCAGAACTACTTTCCTGTCTTTTCTTAAAACTGGGGGAAAAAAGCCCCCACCTGTAACTGCATTTTTCTCCTATCCTGTCTCATGGTTTTACAAAGCGGTTTATTTTTTTTCTTTAGATAGTTTCTACAGTTTTCTTTCTGTTCTTTAGTTGGTCTCATCCTATCCTTCCTTTGCCTTCTCTTATGTATATACTTTAAGAGATATTGGCATGTGGCCATATATTTACAAAACAAATATGAACTCAAATTTGCTCTTGGGATTTTAAGTTTGCTGTGTGTGAAGCTGCGCATCTTCCTGGAAAAGCTGTGGCAAGCAAGAGCAATGCATAATGCTGGTATCACTGTCTACATGAAAGCTCATTCTTTTTCCCTTTAGTTTTTTCATTTCTTTACACATGGACAAAATTTGAATTAAATTTGTCCTTTTATTTGTTTAATTTGCTCTACTATTTAAAGTTATCTAATGTAATTAGGTTAGGTTCTTAAACTTAATTGTTCTCTTAAATTTTTTTTTTTTTTTTTGCCTGCTGGTGGGCTGAGGTGGAGGAACCACAGTGACTTTAGAGAAAGTATTTTTTGGCTCTGAAATGATCTTGGAAGTTGATGTTCTTTGCTATGAATGGGTGAATTACTCTAATTTGCTGGAAGTGGATCTTCAAGGAATCAGAAAAGAGACTTTTGCATTGTGGGCTGTGAAAAGCCAGATGTTGTGGCCAGTAGGGTGTAATTATTGAGGGCAGCTTTAGCACAAAGGACTGTACCACTTGGTACTCATGACGTGTACCTATGTGCTTCTTTCTCTTAAAGCTGGAGACCTGGAATTCTGTCATAGTCTCGTTTTCCTGGAGTTTTGTGCTGAGTTTCCCCTTAGCTCCTTTTCTACTTCTGTAATTCAGTTTCACAGCACAGTTTCATAGTACTCAGCCCATGAGTTGATATTGCCATAGCTTGTATTCATT
The DNA here is from genome assembly GCA_013398275.1 of Promerops cafer. Lineage (NCBI taxonomy): Eukaryota > Metazoa > Chordata > Aves > Passeriformes > Nectariniidae > Promerops > Promerops cafer. The sequence continues at coordinate 1,479,906 of VZSE01007792.1, read as the reverse complement.
ATCACTAATCATAGTAATCCAAATCTTGGTCTGTCCTGCAAAGTATGACTAAGCAGCTCCTGCTTCTGAAGCATTCCATAGCTTTTTAAGTTGTGCCTATGGAAGGTGCCTGAAGAACCACTTGGAAATGAAGTAAGTACTTCTTCACAGAAAAAAAAGTGGTGTATGGCTACAGGATTTAGTAGAGGATCAGTTGCAGTTCCAGCTTTTTGAACTTACAGGAGAAGTAGACCAAATCCTGCAGCAGGGAAATGAGACCATGATGTTGGCATTGGACAAGTGATAGATTCATGAGTTATGCATAATTTAATCCTTAAAAGACCCTTCCCATTATCCTCTGATTCTTCTATCTCCTTTGACTTCACTGAAATATACATATCTAATCAACTTCAGTTCACTGTAATTGTGTGTTCCTAGCACAACAACACACAAAAGACACTTCCTTGCCTTAATTTAACAGCTTGGATTTTATATAATAAAGTAGAGAAGTAGTAGTAGTGCTTGTCTGAAGCAGTGCTTTTATTTGCCTAATATTTTCTCCTGATAATGACAAGCTTTTGTGAGTAAAGAATACTACACTACTTATGGACAGTTTTCAGAGACAGAAAAGCCATTTGCAATTGCTGTTAGTGAGAGGAATATAAATGTAAATCTCACTGTTCTATCTTATGGTGCCTTTGGAAATTGCCTTTCTGGCAGACGGAGGGTGTATTGTAACTTCAAAGAAAGTTTTCCCCCATAATGAGAACATAGAGTATAATTTTTGTTTATTTTTTCTAGAAATCTCTTTACCTTGCTTACTTTTACTTGCTTATTTTTGAGCATATTGCACAGCCTAGCAGATAATTATTATAATCAAGTAGCTGGTGAGAATCCCCTGCTTTGTAGTTCTGTTTAGCTCTGCTGCTGTCAAGAAGAAGCAGTTTCTTTCTTCAATGTAGGCTATTTACGAGTGTGTGTTAATGGTAAAGTAGAATTATTCAAGACAGCTCACTGTTCACGAGCTTTGGCTGCTACTGTTATGGTCACTGTAATTAATTATTTCTAGGTGTACTTCCAATGCATTCTGCATTCCCTTCGAAACACTCTTTTTGTATCACCCCCACCTGTGCTCCCAGTGCACGTGACATGCATGACATTTCCAGATGTGTGTTCAGGCTGAGGCATTGGGTTACTGGTGTGAAAGCAGCTCAAATGGCAGAGCTGGGAATTGTAATGGGGCACAGAGCGTGGTGGCTATGTGGAGGTCATGTTTCTGTTTCCTGTCCCAAAAAACTGCATCTGCGTTTACAGTACCTGACTATTAAAGTGCTCAGGCTTCTTTAATTCCCCAAGTGTGCATGTGTAGAGCTGGTGGGCCAGATGGAGTACACTTACTTTGTGATAGTGCAGTTGCTTTACCACCAAGCCCCCTCGCTCTCATCACAATTAATTATTTCATAAACTTCTGAATTGTGTTTTGTAACACCTTGTAGAAAGAATTGCATTTAAAAATATCATTCTCTTGCATTTAGTTTTTCTGTGAGGACTGCTTTTTTTTCACTTCTAGGTTTCACCTGTCTTTGGAAAGTAGTTCTTTGATAGTAGCACGTGTGTATATTCATGATGATTTGTTTTGATTGTTTTTTTTTTTTTTTCCCCTCCGTGGAACTGACTTTTTCAAAATGTAAAGTTTTAATTTCAACTTCTTCATTTAAGACAGTGGATGTCCTCCAACTGTATGACCCTTTCCCTGCCAGCACTTTTCTGCTGGAGTTAATTTGAGCTGCAGATACCAGTTTTTATTCTTTAGCCTTTCTGTGAGTTGATTTCCGTCCTGCTCCATGCACCATTTTTGCATCCTGCGTTTCATTTAGCACACTGAAGGCTTCAAGTGCTACAGTAAATGGTATATTTTCAAATTTGAAACAGCTGCCAATTAAGCAAGCTCTATACTTTGTGGTGAAGTGAATCTAAATGTCAGAAGTTGTTGTGGAGGTATGCCACAGTGGTACCTGTTGATGCCAGATCCAACAGTGATAAAGGTAGACCAACCAATTCCATCTTCCTTCTTGATGGAGGACTGGTGCATTATTCAGGGTCAACTGAGAGTAGCTCAGTTGGTCAGAGCATGGTGCTGATGACACCACAGTCATGGGTACAATCCCTGTATGGGCCATTCATTTAAGTGTTGGACTTGATTCTTGTGGGTTCCTCCCAACTCAGAGCATTCTGTGTTGGATTGAGGTCACTCCTTAAAGAGATCACTTCTTGACTTTTCAGCTTTCATGCCTAAGTTATCATTAGCAGCAATTAATTATTAGTCATTACCAACGTTCCCACAGGCAAATGTGACCTTACTGCAATCCATGTGGGCAAAAGCATGGATGGATTTCAAGGATCATTATCTGTAGGAAAGGATCTTTACTGGTACTGCTCCATCATTTTTCTAGGACAATGCTGGCTCCATACTTGTTAAGGAGATGGATTTTTTAGTGCTGTATGTTGGGACTCTGCAGATATGTTAGCCCAGCTTCCCAACACAAGCTGTGACTGATGTTAAGTGTTTTCTGTTTCAGAAACGGGAGAGAGAAAAGAGAGATTGGTATTGTTTATCCTGGCCAGAAAATGAGCAAAGGGACACTAAGTAAAGGAGTTATGAAATAACTGAATATTTCAGTAGATACTAGGAGCTTTGCACTCCTTGTCTAACAATATAAAATACTTCATTCAATTGGAAAGGCATAAATTAAAAAATTATGAGAACATTCTTCCTGGGAAGAAGATTGTAGCCATGACTTTTCTTGGCAAGGGGTTTTCTTTGGAGAAAAGTTGGACATTTATGGATTTAACACAAGTAAAGACAGTTCATTTAGAAGAGTTTAAAGAAATAATAAAACCCTGACCTTTGGTCATTAGCCTGTTTAATTATTATACTTATGTCGAGCACTTCATGGTAGAGGATAAGAGAGTAGTTTTGTTGACTGTGCAGTTCTTGCATCTTGCTCTTCAGATCTTCAGACTCTGGCACTGACCACTGTCCAGTAACCAGGTCCTGCAATAAAGGTTCAGTTGCTCTTCACCAGTCTGGGAGTTTTATATCTTTATAATGTTCCTTCAAAAGCTACAGCTTCACTTGGGAAGGAAGGAGGGAAAAATGAGATTGTAATGTGGCGAGACAAACTAGGAAACAAGCTCTGATTCTATGTAGTGGAATGAGATCTTGAGAAAAAAATATGCTAGCATATTTACAAGCCAAGCAAAACCAGTGGTGCAAAGTGGAACGAGCACACACTGTAGCCCAGATACCCCCATCTCTCTTCTGTGTTCTCTCCAGGGTCCCTTGTGTGGATGAAATACAATAGTTCTGCTGTGAAACTTTAGTTGCTGTGATTCTCCTTTCTGTTGTGTTGCAGGAGCCAGGTCTCAGAAAGAAACTGTTTAAAAAGTTAAATTAAAAGACTGTTGATATGTGTCTGCTGTATAGCTGCTGGTGAGGGAGAGTTGCCACTCTCTGAGGAGGTATGGGAAAGGACAGGACCTGGGCTAGAGATGAAATGACATGGCAGTGGTCGGGAAAAACAAGCCCCTTTTTTGGCCATATGGTGAAAAGTTCCAATAAAGGCAGCTGAGAATAACTAACATCATGGACAGGTACCAATAGTATGCATGAAAGATAGAAGCAATTGAGAGCATAGTCTTGTTATTCAGCAGTTTGCTATTCTAATATGTCTTTTTAGCTTCTCCAGAAAATAGAGGAACACTACACAGCAATGGAAATTAAAGGGCTACAAATTTAGCACATAGATATGACAAAACTGCAGGGATCCTTCTGGTTTAATCAGAATGTCTGGTCTGTTTGTAGTTTAAATACTATGGTTCAAATAGTGTCATCCATTAGTTTGAGAAAAAAGTAATGAGGAAATAGGGAACGGGTTGTCTAAAAGCAGCACATGTCATAAAGTGATTTAGTATTAGAGACATACTGTCTTGAATATTCAGGGAGGCCTCAATCCTCCCAAAAATTATGGATGCATGAATTCTGTACATACCAAGTTGGACATACACTTCTTTTTGGAGTTGCTATGTTTCTAATTTTTGTTTCTGAAGAGCAGATACTGAAGAATTCCTCTACTCTCCAGCACCATCTCATTCTTCTGATTGCTGAAGCTGAAATTCATTCCAGTTAATCCTTTTGATAACTGAAGGAGCTAAATCCAAAATGTACAGAACCAATTCCTAGAACAGAGTATTTCCTTTTCCTAAGAGAAAACAAAAGGCTTTGGAGAATTCTGGAGCTGAGAAAATGGACCTATCCATCTGATTTTCATCATCTCCCACTTCAAAACAGCTGAATTCTGCTGTAGAAGTATAGGAACAGTATGGGACTTCAGTGTCCTGTTTGGAGGAGAATTCCCTATCAAATGAAAGGGATGCTTGTGTCTGTATCACTGATGTGGCCAATTTATGCCATCAGCCCCTCTCATTTCCTTCCCAGAACTTAATCCATCTGTTATTTTTACAAATTAAAAATTACTGCTGGTACACAGTATGCTTTCCTTAAATGTTACACTATGAAACTTAGTCACTTTCTGTGCTTTTGTATTTGCTTGAACTATTCCCTCATATGATGTTCCTGTAGTTATGGGGTGTATTTTTTAAAGGACTTAAGGTTTCTCAGATACTGGATCATGCTGTTTAGATGCTCTGAACTCATGAACAAAGGATGGATGTAGAAATTGGAGTTTGTAATGCATCTGTAATAATGGGGAGGGTGTGCTGGGGGGTGTCCACTTGTGCTGCAGGTTCATAACCCTTTCTCTTTGGCCCTGTTAGTTGGCTCAGGGCTGTTCTGGCCTGGAAGCTTTTGTAACTTTGCGTTTCTGTGTGGTGTGTGCAGCTCAGCAGGACAGTCTGCTCCTGGGCTCCCATCTGATGCAGGTGCATCCCTCACAGTGACAAGTGAAATATTTGTCACTCGGTGCACAGTCTGAATATGTATCCTGACTTGTGCACATATAACATGCTGGTCTTGTGGCCACCATGTAGTTGGGTTTGTGTGTGGAGGCTGTATGAACAGGGACTGATTGTAGAAGGAAAAGTGCATCTCATGGTTTCATTCAGACACGTAGCCTGGTCTGAAAAGGGCATAGGGTACTTCTAGCCCCATAATTCTGAATGACATAGATGTTACTTGAAGATCTGTAGATCACGGATTCATTTGAAGATCTGTAACTTGTGAAAGAGAGTGTACACGCAATTTTTTTTTATTATTGATGCATATGACTTAGTTGACATGATAATGTGTTTCAGGTAAATTTTACTCACCCTTCACCAAACAGAATTTTTGTTGTATGAGTAAGTGTAATTCTCATAATGCTAATCAGCACTTTTAGTTTGGGATTGGGACCTATTTTATGGTAAGCTCAGTTTTGAGTGTTTAAAAGCTCTTGTGTTAAATTTAGAGTGGTGGTGAGTTTGTCATGCTTCTGCATAACATTGTTTAAACATCATGGATCATAGGTGATACCCTTTAACTCTTTGGGAGTGGCTCTGCCACCTCCACATATTAAAAGCTGGGCCATCTGAATCGTGTTTGTAAAATATACAGCTAACTTCAATTGAAGAACTTGCTGGTTTAGTCACATTTATTGTGCACTCAGTGGGTTTTGAGTTTCAAACCAAATAAATTACTAAAGGATTCTCTTTTTTATTAGACATTATCCCAGACTTTGCTTCATGTCATGCAATTGAGGTTAAGATTTGCGTGTTCTGTGACTTTTGTTCTTTTGAAGGATTGTTTAGTGTTGCATATTGTCCTCTGCTAGCCCCTAAATTCTGTTAGTGTGAGGCTTGTGTAGAGCAAAAATAGCTAGAAATGTAGACAGGCAGTGTTGGAGAGAGAAAACAACATGGCTGTGTATATGAAAACATTTATTTAGAAGGAAGGAGAAGAGAAATGTCTCAATACTTTGTGTCAGGCTTCATTTTCTGCACCAATTATTAGGAGATATATAAGATCCCTCACTAATTTTTATTCTACAATGAATCAAATATGAAAATATTTTTTATCAAGTGCTGTGAATACAATATTCAAGCTGTGAGTTTAGCCATGTTTTAAATTTTCCATAAAAGTAGAAATTAACTAAGAGAGCCCTCATCTTCCAAATATAAATTGGACATGATTTATAAGACTCCAGTTACACAAAATGTATGCTTTCCTTAGGAAAGAGTTTATTCTTCTTTTGACACTCGGGAGCACAACATTTTGTAGGCAATAACTGAAGGTAGAGCAGGCCATATTTCTGAAAGCCAAGCTAGAAGATGCTATTAATACTGTGATTTTGGACATAAGCACATTAACAGATATTCAGGAGGAGTCAGCACAGAAGAGGCCAGCTTTCTGAAGAGACTCTGGAAGGCATTTCATATTTGTTAGTATTTGACAGTCTGTTTAAATGAGCGTTCAGATTCCGAGCATTAGACATGCAAAGAGATAGAAGCCTTTACCTTCCTTTACTTGTGTTCTGCAAAGCCTGTCTTGAAGTGGTGTTCTTGAACCTCACCACGCTGATCAAAATAAAGTGGGACAGATGATGATGATAATGATATTGCTGTTTATCTAACTTACATTGGTACATTTGCTGTAGTCATTAAAAACCTGATTTTTCATGGATGAAATAGAAATACTTGTTTTTCAAGAGTGTGTGGATGACTAGGTAAACTAAACACGTCCGTTGTCATTTAATTCGTTGACTTGGGTAGCAGTCTGAAAGGTAAATATCTGTAAAAAAAGAGTATGGGCAGTAGGAAGCCTACGACTATTTGAAGAAATAAATAAACTGAAACAGCTGATGCCATGAGGAATGCAAAAGAATCTGTCTAACTTTGATCAACTTGCTTGTTCTGAGATTTTTTTGGATTTGTTTAAAATGAGGACTCCTTCCTGATTTATGGAAATGTGGTGACCAGTCAACTCTCTGTTCTGGCAAACACCCACATACATTGCATGGAATACCCACAGCTGTAATACAGAGATGGGAGGGAATCTTCTCTGGACTTGAGCAAAACTGTACATTTTCTGAGTTAACCTTCTGCTAGGGCTTTTCGGACAGGTAATGATACCTCAAAGGTTTCTTCTCCAGTGACAGCAGGCCTCCAGCTGGCCTGCCATACTACCCACTCCCTGGTGTTAAACCACTGTATCTACCCAAGGAGTGCAGCAATTTACAAGTGTATTTGTAAATGGCAATTTAGGTAGCCCACACATAGTTTTTGCTTACTCTAAAGGTGCAATAACAAATCCTTTCAGTCTGACAGCAAAATAAGTTTGAGCCTTTAATCTTGGCCTCTCGCTGATACTTGCTAATGTGACTCGGAAATGAACCAGGAAGAAAAATTTTCAATAATCTGACTATATACAAATAAAGCTTCTTGGCTTTTATTCTGTCTTCTTGTTCTTTAAATGGACCACTAGTCTTAGTGATCTTTTTCACAACAAGCTCCATAAATAGTTGTAGCAGTCCAGTCAGGAATATTGGTTGGAGCATTGTGGTTTGCAGGCAGGAATTAGCAGCTCAGACTGGTTTTGGGGCTTGGAAAATGTTTCCACAAATGTGTGTAAGCATTCAGATTTAGCCTATCTTAAGACCATGCCACTGCTTAAAGAGGGTTTAGACTCTACCTGGACTGAACTTTTCCTGCCACCTTCTTACCATTTGCCTCAGGTCAGTTGCATCAGGAACTGACTTGGCTGAAATCAAATGTTGCACCAATAACAAAATTTTTATGATGAGCTTTTATTGGATCCTATTCTTGATCTGACTCAAAGTCCATTTGCAAAAAACTGTGGCAAAAGGAAGGCAGCTGGGTGCAAGGCTGCTTTTCTACTTACAGAGTTCTTCTTTCTCTGCTTTGTAGCATCCTCCTGCAATTTGTCTATCAGAGATATGAGTATAATCAAAAGATGTTTTTGCTATTAGTGTTCTGAGATCACACACATACTATGAATTCAGGATACATACCTTGATCAGTTAGGCTCAGTTAAATAATATATCACATTACAGCTTTATAAGTATAGTAATGATGTTAACTGATCTAAGCAAAACAATGGAATTATTCTAAATTTTTTTTTATTAATGCTATAATACATGCTACTAATAAAAGTTAGATTATTGATTTGTTTTTCATAAGTTTCCCTAAACAAGATAGCTAGTACCTTGAGTTGTGCTTTCTAAAATGACTTACTAAATATAATTCTAAAATAATCCTGCCACTAAAATGGGTTCCAGTTTACGATCATTAAAATAATATATTCAGTAAAAATATTTATTTGTGAGATAGATATTCTCAATTATTAAACCCATCACTCCTTGCTTTATGCAATTAGCACAGAATAGGGAAATTTTTGTGCTCTGCTGCTGCTTGGCAGAGGTATTCAGTCTTGGGGCTCTGTAGCTTACTAATGAATAAAAATGGATTTGCACTTAAACCCTTAACTGTGCATAGCAAGGTTTTAGCGTGTTATAAAATCTAAAATTATAGCAGAGTATGTGAACAGCATTAACAAATGGATGGAGCTGCTTTCACTGAAAAGTAGGGGAATTGACTTTGATGATTAAATAAGGTTTTAGTCATGCAAATATTTGCTAGTTGCTGTTAATTCCTTTTTCTTTCCTCAGAAATACATTCTCTTTTCATTTCTGTTCTTTCAGTTTACATCGAGGATAAAATTAAATTATTTTCTATTTTATTGTATTTGTACAATAAGAAGGAAGCAATGTAGACCAAACAGACTGACAGAGTAGATGGTCCTTTAAGCAGACATTTTCTGTGCTGGAACTCAAGTTTTGTATTCCCAGAAAGACTTTTTTTTTGACCCCTACCCTATAATGGGATAAGTAGGCATTTAGCAGTACAGCAGCTTGCTATGAATTGAGACATTCGCAACAGTATTTTGTTGTGGTCCAGATCCTATCAGTGTAATAAGAGTGATAAGGTCAGGCATTCCAGGTTGGACCTGCCTCCCACACCTCTTGGATCCTGGCTCACCTCAATGGGATCTAGCTGCTTTTGCTGTTTGGCAGGAGGCATGGTAGCAAAACTTAGGCATGTCAGGAATAGCTGCATTAAACTGGAGTGAATTCAGGCTCTGGCTAGCATCAGAGCAGGAATTGCAGATTGTAATACAGACTGAAATGCCTAGTTCTTCCTGAATGTGGACTTGGCTTGCTGAATAATGTTCAGAATGAAAGCATGATGCTGTAATGTACTTAGGCTGTTTTCTCCTTCAGTGATTTTAATTTTTCTTGCTTTCTGTAGATTAACTGAAAGCAGTAAATCAAAGATCTGTCAATATTTTTTATTGGCAGGTTTGTTCACAGTCATCAGTTAGATACACAGAAGAGCAGAGAAGGCAAAAAGCTAAGATCTTATAATCGTTCATCATGTAAATTAAGTTTCTTTTCATTTGTTTGTTCTATGGAAGATAGAGAATGTTGTAAAAATTGGTGTATTATAAAGAAGATGAAAAATCAGTGCAATATTTTATGAGAAATTCATATGTGAAGTGGGGTTAGTTTTACCTTATTTTAAAACCATGTAGTTCATTGGAATTTCTGTACAACTCATGGGGGCACAAGCAAAACAAAAACCCCCAACAGATGTAGTTGTTTGAAAAGCCAAAACCAAAAGCTTTATCATAACTAAGAAAGGTAATGTTTAGTTGAGCTTACAGTGAATACCACGATTCACTTGAACAGAGAGGGTGTCTGGCCTCTGTCTCTGCTTGCATTTAGGCCTTTCTCTTTTCACTTGAAAGGTTGTTGAGAATTAATTATTGAATGTTTTGATGGGACTTGCTTCTTATTAGCACCTTCATAAAACTGATGGTAATTTCTGGAGTGAATCAGAAATCAGCTGGGGGAATCAGCATCAGCTTCAGTACAGGTTAGCATGGTCGTGTCTGTGCAGTGCTTATGGTCAGTTGTTCAGCTGTGGTAGTCTCCATCCTGTAGCAGATCTAAAGAATGCAAAAAAACTGACTTTAGTCAAGTTGACCTGACCAGCACAGTGGAGATATTTTGCATCAGAGCAAGGGTGAGGACTAAGGATTTTCTTATTCGTTGGGGGTTTTTTGAGTATCTGGTACCTGTGGTGGTTGACAAAGTAAGCATCAATGCCAGTTGAATGATCAGCTTAAATTACAGTTGTTATTTTGATTTGTGGCTTTCCAGATGCAGCCCAGTTTGAGAATGAAGAATGGGGCTTTTTCTGCTGTCAGTACAATTGTTAAGGACCAGCTGTTAAGGCCTCAGGCAAACAGTTCCTGTTCTTGAAGTCAAGGCTCATGCTTTTAGGACTTCAAGTGGATCTGCAGCTTTATTCCCATTTCCATGTGTTAAACCTGCTGCACTAGGGAGATGAGGGTTAATCGTGGGTGCTGAGGCAGATAGATAAAATTCCAAAGTAGTGTATTTATTACACTCCTTAGGTTTGGTGTCAGCATTATTGTCTGCACTGCCTCAGGCAGCTGTGAGGTAGAGATCATTGGTTTGTATTTGATATGCTATTTTCTCGCTAACCAGGGCTGTAAGTCAGAGCACTGACCTGATGATGTATGATTGTGGCAGCTCGCATGCTAATCTATTGTACAGATACACCCAAGTGACTTGAAAAATGTCTTCTACCAGTAATTTCACTGCCAGTATTTCTACAGTCACATTTTGCTGACAGCATGCTACCAACTCAGACTGCTCCTTTCCTTCCCTGTGGTGGTGGACCTGTCACGAGGGTCTGGCAGAGCAGATGTTTCCACAGGAGTTAACCATTCCAGTGGTGCTTGGGTTGCCTACACGAGGAATTAAAACACTTACCTGCTGAGGGTCTGCCATCAGGTATTGCCATACTGCCCGGAACGGGCCTGCTGTCCTTTACTATGTCAAATGTAAGGATGCTGGGTTTTGTGCTGTTGATGACTGCAGGACAGAACCATGCTAACACCACTGATCAGCAACCTAACTCTATCACTGAACCTTTTCTTTTCAGCTCCCTGGTAGGTGTTTTTTTGTTGTTGTTTTTGGGTTTTTTGGGGTTTTTTTTTTGTAGTTTAGGAGTAGCTTTCACCATTTTTTCTATTTTGTCCTGTCTTACAGTTTGATGATGAATATTGTGGAGTACACAGTCATAGAATCACTAAGGGTGGAAAAGGCCTCCAAAATTCATGAAGTTCAACTTTTGGCCAAACACTGCCATATCAAATAAACCATAGCACTAAGTGCCACATCCAGTCATTTCTTGAACACTTCCAGGGACAGTGACTCCTCTGCTTCCCTGGGCAGGCTGTTTCATTGCTTAACCACTGCTTCAGTGAAGAAATTCTTCCTGATTTCCAACCTGAACCTCCCCTGGTGCGGCTTGAGGCTATGTCCTCTTGTTCTGTCACTTGTTACCTGGGAGAAGAGGCCAACCCCCACCTGGCTACAGCCTCCTTTCAGGCAGCTGTAGAGAGCAGTAAGGTCACCCCTGAACCTCCTTTTCTCCAGTCTAAACACCTCCAGGTCCCTTAGTTACTCCTCATATAATTACTCTCTAAATCCTTCACCCTTCTCTTGCCCTTCTCTGGACACGCTCCAGCCCATCAATGTCCTTCATGTAGTGATGGGCCCAGAACTGGACGCAGGACTCAAGGTGAGGCCTCACCTGTGCTGAATAGAGGGGCACAATCCCTGCCCTGCTCCTGCTGGCCACACTATTGCTGATAGAGGCCAGGATGCCATCGGCCTTCTTGGCCACCTGGGCACGCGCTGGCTCACGTTCAGCTGCTGTCAACCAACACCACAAGTGGTCCTTTTCCACTGGGCAGCCTTCCAGCCTTTAACTCTGCACAGGGTTGTTGTGACCCAGGTGCAGGACCCACCACTTTCCCTTACTGAACCTTATACAATTGGCCTTGGCTCATCAATCTAGTCTGTCTAGATCCCTCTGCAGAGCCTTCCAGCCCTCCATCAGATCCATCCCACCCAACTTGGTGTTGTCTGCAAACTGACTGAGGATGCACTCAGTCCCCTTGACTAGATTATTGATAAAGATACGGAACAGGGGTGGTCCTGCCCAACTGGTTGCAGCACATTTCCCACCACTCTCTGGGCCCGGCCATCCAGCAGGTTTCTAACCCAGTGAAGAGTGCACCTGCCCAAGCCATGGGCTGCCAGCTTGTCCAGGAGAATGCTGTGGGAGGCAGTACCGAAGGCTTTAATGAAGTTGAGGTAGACACATCCACAGCCTTGTCCCTCATTCACTTGGCGGGTCACCTGCCATAAAAAGAGATCAGGTTAGTCAAGCAGAACCTGTCTTTCCTAAACCTATCCTGGCTGGGCCTGATCCCCTGGTTGTCCTCAGTAGTGTAGTATGCTTTTATTTACCCTATATTCTGATTTTCTTTAAAACTGGGTGCTGGAAATTAACTTGCTTTTCTTGATATCAGTGGAACTAAAACAATTAAACAGACTTTTTGTGCACAAAATAAATGCACAAAATTTGTCTTATGCTCTGACATTGACTCCACCAAACAGATTTTAACAGCTATGAAATCTGTATTTTGGTTAGCTGAAATCAAGTGAAGTAAATTTGACAATATCTGGTATGGGGAAAAATTCTTATGCTGTGAAGAATTGATTTAATATTTCTTAGTCTCATTTAATTGCTATCACAGATGACCACGGTGATGACTAATTTCACTGAATTGCCTGGTCTTTCCAGTGGTCTGGTCTACTTTTAGTCTGTCTATCTGAAAGATGTAAAATTAATCCTGGTCACTCATGTGTGAAATTCAGCATTGCCAATCAGTCATCTTTAAGGCTGCATACTCTAAATCCTAAAAATTATTTTTATGTAGGTTCTGAATTTTTGATCTGCAAGTAATAGGATTGTCTTTTCTGTTGTGGTTTTGTGTGCACAAGACATTTCCCCCATTTTGCATAAAATGTAAAATATTTGCTCTGCTTTTCAAAATATATTGTTAGGAAATTATATCTAGGAAGTGAAATAAAGAAAGGTAAATATAACCACAGGGACTTTATTTTAATTTGTTGAGGATAAAAAGGAGTGGAAATTTTAAAAAACAACAACAACAAAAAATGGGTGTTTTCTTTTGAAATGACTTTGTGTTTAAAGCAATGTGAAATTTACTAGATGATCTATTTCTCTATAATCTTGTTTACTATTAGTTTATTGGTTACACTATTCAATGCCTGTAAAATACGGGGACACATTGCCCATTGCTATGAGTTGTCATCATTCCACTGAAGTGAACGGAAGCAACTGAAGATGTGCCAAATGTTTGCTTTCTGTAAGCTCTGAAGTCTCTCCTTTCTCAGAATAGTGCTAAAAAATGGTTTTGTTCTCTCTTATTTAAGTATACTGCCATCAATTTTTTTTTCCATTTAAACCTGGACATGTGTTACAGGGCTGAAGTGTAGATGTGGGTGAGGAAATTAGGAATAATTACCCCTAAAATCACAGATTTTTGGAGATCATCCCCTCTTTCCATATGCAAATAGAAGATTATTTCTGCACTTCCAACACTGCTGAATTTTATTTATGTTATTACACCCTTTAGTGGCTACCACTTCACACAGTTTATTATCCTCTCGCGCTAGTCTGAACATCACACAGGTGGGTCAAATTTTTTTACTTGTTCTGTACAACATTTCTCTAGGTCTCCTGTTTTCTCCTCCTGAGAGGATATCTGAAGTCTGACCACTTTATTGGTAGTGTCAACAGGACAGAAGAAACTCTTTTTTTCCCTCTGACGGATTTTTAGTCTGGACATTGTACAAGCTGACCAAAGGATGCAGGCTACAGGAAGAATGATTGATGGGAGAGTCCAGCCAGGAGTCATCCATACACAATGACTCTTGTTGGCTTTAAAAAATGTTTCATGGGGGAATACTTTGTCCTGAACTTATTCCCAAGTTTACACTCCTTAAAAACTTGGATGTTCGACTTACTGTATTGAAAACCTATTTAGTGAAAGGAAAAAGACCTTGGGGTCATACCCCTTTCTTTTCTTCCCCTTTCTTTTTCTCCAAGATTCCAATCTTGTATTAGGCTTGTCAGAAGTGTTACATATTTGGTACTCTCTTGCCTCCCACTTCTTCGAGGCCCATAAATCCATTCAACTCTATCACCTTTGTGATATTGCCAACATACAACACTCTTGATCAGTCCACTGTGAAAATTCCTGCTGCTGCCTTCATTTCCTCCTGTTTGGGCTGCTGTAACTCACAGCTCTCGGGCAGTTAACTGCTGCAATACTCTGTAGGGTTGGTACTCACAGTATGCTATCACAACCCAGCGTTTTTCAAACAGTGACTACTGTGTGCTTTAGTTCCTAAAATCTTCAATAACTTGGTCTCTTAATTGTGTCAAAAAGCTTGAATTCATTAGCATGTTTTCACTGAATTCTTCCTTCTAAATCAGCTTGCATTTAGTTGATAATCTTAGGGGTCTTTTTTCATCCGAAATGGTTCTATGATCGTAGTTAATAGGTTCCCTGACCTCAGGTGTAGTGCCATTCAATGTCAGATCTGTCTGCTACAGGAAATTTTTCATTCACTTTTAATTCCAGATCTTCCCTCTTCAGATCAAAGGTTCCACGGTGAGTGATTAAAAAAGGACTATTAAGTGGGTAGAAATTGGATGCATGTGAGGTACAGGGAGAAAGATGATCTTTTTCTCCAAAAATGGATGCCACTTCGTTCTGCTGCCTGAGAGATGATTATAGTAATTGAAGTTGATCACAATTAGACCTTTAAATTTGCATTGCCTTGAACTGAAGCATTTTTATTTAAATTCATCACTCATTATGCCTTTACATGTACTGCTCAAAGTCTGAGGGCTGCATAATTTACAACAAAGAAAACAAGTCACCGAACGTAATGAGCTAAACTTATAACAATGCCCTCAAATTTCACCTGTAATTAATCACTCATGCTCAGTTGCAGATAAAAATGTTAGCATTTACACATGTAACTGCACATAGGCACAGTCAGACAGAACCTTTCAGTACTGTCACCCCTGTTGGATTTCAGGCAAAAGAAATAAATTAAAATACTTTTCTTATAAGGGCCAAGTGAATTATTGTTCCATAACATTAGGGTGGTAGATTACTGAGAGCACACTAGACGTATGTTCTGTTCTTGTTTAATGACAGAAATAACAAAGTACGAGGCTGGAGAAATATACATGTTGTAGGCTTGATTTACATACAGCTGTAAAGCATTTTTAGGACTGGATCTTTGTTTAGCTGTGCGAGATTGTGAGTTTTGCCTTTAAATTGCCCAGGACGAGTGGTTGGAGCGAGGTCAGGAGTGGCCACACGTTGCACACTGTGCTGCAGCTGTGGGATGCAGACTGCAAGGGCGTGAAAAGGGCGTGAAGGGCTCTGCGAGCACAGGGCTCCCCTAAAGGAGCTTTATTTTGCAGAAAGTCTGGTATAATGGCCTTTGGCATTGTGAAAAACCGTCTTATGGGAGGAAAAATGTTATGTGGTGCAGTCACAGTGATACTTCTGAAATACAAAAAAATCTTGAGTTTCCATGAAGTAGTGGAAAAGTCTGAAAAACAAGCAAAAACCAAACCACAACAAGCGAAAAATAATAGAAATAACACGTGTATCTTTTGGGCTGTCATTTTAGAATTCTGATTGATGTAACTCGTCTAGAGTAAATTTTAACTTTATAATTTGAATTGGCACTTTTAATGTGGTTTCCCTTTCCCCACTTCCATGCTTTTCAGCCTTCCCAAGACATGTTTTGTTCATTTGGTTTTAATTCAGTCCCAGTTAAGTATCTTCGTGCCAGAACAATTCCTGCATGGGTAAAGAAGGGAGCTTGTGATGCAGGCACTGACTGGTCTTTATGGTCCCATTTGTTCTGGTAGGAGCAGCAGCCAAAGGCTGTTCTGGGTCCCAAGGCCAAGTGACCTGGCACAGCTTATGTCCATGCAACTAAATTAATTTATATCACCCAAACAGGATGACCTAATCCCAATTTACTTCTAGGAATACTCCCTGGCCTCGACTGTTTCTTTTGAAACTCTACCTGAAACTCTGCCAGACGGTTTTCTGTACAGGCAGGCACGTGCAGACCTCCACCTCTGCCCTGTCTGTGGTTGATGGCTGCGGGTCTCACCCTATGAGCCTGTGGCAGGTGCAGGCAGTGGCTGGCACAGGTCTTCTCTGTGGGCTCCCACCAATTCTAACTCTTGGGCTTTGTGATGCTAAAGTTTCCAAATCTCTGTTAAGGTCTTCTCTGTTAATGCCTCTGTTAGGGCATTGTGCTTGTACAGACAAGCTGGTGGAAAACTCACAGAAATTATCATTTTCAAGGAAAAAGTAGAAAAGGAAACCAATTGCGAAGGAGAGATTCTTTATGTATCTCCGATAATGGCAAATTAGAGAACAGAAAATACTGGCTTTCTTAATGTGTATGTATTTTTATAAACTATTTTCTACAAAAATGTTTCTAAATTTAAGTGAAAACTATCACAATGGAATGTGCCCCAGAAGAGCCAAACTCAGTACAAAACACTTGTTTTCAAAGATCTTATGAGAATAAAATTGAAGGAGCAATGTACAAAGCTTTTGTGTTTATCAAATACATTTTAAATCAACCCACCTGTGGGTCAAAAAGCATGAGGGCCACCAAGCCTTCTTTCAAGTGAAAACTAAATTAAAATCTGGGGAGTCTTTTATAGACTACATTAGGTAAGGACGTCCTGCAGCACTTTTCTGATCTACACGTGACATAAGAGCTTTCTGATTTTTCATAAGAGCTACCTCCACTGGTAAAAAACATAAAAGGAAAATAGTTTAAGGTAAGGCCTACTGGCATGGCTTAAGAGCATGACTTTTCCAGTCATGGGAAAGGAAGAAGATTGATAATTACACTGTCAGTAGCTGAGATATTTTACAAACTGCAGGCTGCCAGCTTAGGTAGCAGAACGTGTTTGTATTTATTCTGTATATACACATTTGCTTTTACAACACAAACAGGTTCAAAAATCACAGACACTTTGTTTTAATGAGTAATAGTTTCACTGGCTTCATTTTTACCTCTGTTGTCTCCCTGCAGGTCAAAGCAACAGATGCAGATGCTGACCAGTTTGGAGAAATTGAGTATTCTCTTTATGATGGGTTTAATTTTTATGAAAAATCCAAAGCTTTCCAGATTGACCCACACACTGGTCAGATCTTTGTGTCTCAAGACATTGACAGAGAAGCAGATCCAACCACTTATGATCTCTTAGTAAAAGCTACAGATGGGGTAAGTTTCACCTTTCTGCACTGCCAGATTTGTGAATGCATTTGCAAATTTGGATGTCTGGTATACTTTCAAGTGAGAATGAAGCGACTATTGCATGAATTGAAAGGGAAGTGAAGTGAAAATTGCATGAATTTGAATAAAATGTCTTATCCTTAAAGAGAGCAGAAAATTATATTCATGAACTGTGAATTTTTATCCAAATTAATAAAATCGGCTGTGGAAATACACAATGATTTCTAAATAAGGTTTGGAAAAATGTTTCTAGGATGTGTTAGTCCTTGCTAATTTTCCTCCTCCTATTGGAACCAACGGACTCCAAGTTACTTGTGCTCCCTGCTTGCAAGATCACTGCAGCAGTAATGAGACCAGTACCATGGGCTAGAACTGCATGGCTACTGTGGGTGACAGTGACTTTCCTGGGTAAGTTCCCTGTCCTTTCTAGCTGGCTGATGCCATTGCTGTTGCTGTGGCTGAGTGTAGCCTCCCTGCAGCTGCATGTCTGAAGGATTTCCCACTTTACAGGATCTGGTGCTTGGAAGTGGGTATTCATGGTACAGCAAGGGCAGAGTAGTTGTATGTGCCTGAAATAGTCCATTGCAGATCCTGGCAAGGAGCGTGAGGAGGCATTTGCTGTGGTGGGAACATATTAAGATGTTTGGGAATGGACACCTTCCCTGCCTGATGCCATGTAACAAAACATTTTGCTAGTAAGCTCCAGAAAAATAATGGAAGAAAAATATTCATTAAAAAATTTTCATAACAAAATATTAATTTTGTGATTTTCATGGCAATTTGCAGTCTGAGGTGAGGCCCAGTCCATAATTGTATTTACCTTCTTCAGCTTAATTGTGAATTGTGAAGAAGCTGAAGAAAAGGTTATTGGTTCCCTTCAAATGTTAAAATTAACATGAGGACACTTTTCAAAATGGTATTCAGGTCACATTTTGCGGAACAATTTGTCCTGAAAAACATTAACATTCAGTTATTTCAGGCTATGCAGTTTTTATTTCTGACTTTGAATATTAAACTTGCATTTAAGGTAATGTCCTAAGTGTATCTAATGTAACTTTTAAAAAATGCAGTTGTGCTAGAAATGCTGTATTTTTCATTAAAACGCCTGTAGTTTTTGTTATTGTACACTGAAGAAACGTAGTGAACTATGATATCCATATATATAGATAGATGAACTTAAATAGCTGCAGTTGATGGTTTATTAATTATTTCATTTTGAGAATGTAGCCCTTGAGGGTATATCTCTGTTTTGTTGAATTCAGATATTTGTGTAATAGTTAAACAATCTGTTTTTTTCTTTAGCTGTCACAATTCAATGTTCATTTCAGAGGCTACAGAAATACTATTTTATTAATACTACCTTTAGCAGTGTGCTTTTTCTTCCTCATAGATTTTTTTAGAGGAGAAAAAATTTCATAAATATATTTGTGTGTTTGTTTCCATACTCATCTAATTTGAATGTCTAATAACTTGACCCCGCTCATTGCAGGCGGCTTGGACTGGACAACCTTTGAAAGGTCTCTTCCTACTCAAATAATTCTATGATTTTAATATAAGAATATAAGAGTGGGTTTTTCCAGGACAGTGCCTGTAATATCTATAGCAGAGGTAGTTCTATCGGACCATTTTGGAATTTCACTTGTATGTGATTTCTGTCTTCAAAATTTATACTTGAGTATAGATATCCAAACTTTGAAGAGTAAAGCTGTCTGTATTGAGATGTATAACAGCAGAAAATTAGGCATTCTGCTATACTTCATAATTTCATTTTTTTGTCGTTCACATGTTTTGAAGCTGTATAAATGTAAAGGACACATACACATGTCTGAAATATCAAGATTAGTCATTTATAAAGGGTATGTGAGAGCTGGACAATAGCAGTGAAATTCTGAAAAGTTCCTAAGGTATTCAGTCTGGTACAGAAAATTATTTTGAAAATCTGAAAGAAAATACGTTTGCATGAAAAAAACTTGATGCCTTAATTTTTTTAGTTAAATTACTGCTCTATTGATAAATCTTACCTCAAGTTAAAGGAAAATAGCCAATGCATTGAAACTGTAGGGTATTTAATTTTTAAATTGCTCTGTCATTTATTTCCATTTTTGGACCTTGTGCTTTCAGAAGTTCAATAATGGGGAGAAAGATTCAGTTTTTTATTGCCTTGTTTGTGACAGGCAACGCTTGATCTTTTTACTGGAAGTCAGCACTTTGTAGAAGTTTGCCCATCTGACACCTAAATACTAAAGCATCTAAATTCAATATCAGATTTTCAAAATTTTCAGTGCTCCTGAACTTGTGTTGACCAGCTCTTTACCTTTAAAGCAGAATTGTAGCAGGATACTTACTGTATTTCCTGACATTCTGCTGCTGATTTTGATGGATTAAAGATGTTAGGTATGGGGCTCAAAGTAGAAGCTGTGATCAGGGGAGAAATGTGCGCAGAAAAGAGAGAGGAAGATTGAAGGGTCACTTGTGACAAAGGAGGGTAGAGAGATGAAAAGGAAAGAAAATAACACAGTTAATTAGAAATGAGGAGGAAAATAAAGTATTTTCCAGGTGGTGTGCAGTTTATCTTACAGCAAAACTATCGGTTTCCTCCACCTGTTCCTGGCTACTCCATTACATGGCTTTAGAGCTTGTCAGTCATGTCTTTTATGCATTGTGTAGAAAATGTAAGGAGTGAACTTAAATTGCACACAAGATCCCATGGAGAGGCAGGTGGAAAGCAGCTTCTGTTAAACTGGTTTTAAATAAACATCCTGTGAGAGCTTGTGGGAGCACTCTCACTGATCAAGCAAAGATGAAAAGAAGTGTGCCCTTGTCTCTTCTGTATGAAATGGTAGGTCTTCCATTTTTCAGCTGCTTCATCATCACTGCAAAAGGTTCAGTACACCATCAGCAGGCGTGTGAGTGACTCTCTTGCTGCCTTTCTGCATAGAGAGACAGTTTGTCTCTTGCTTTCTGGTAATCCACCCTGCCCATCCAATTCCCTTTGTCTTTTACGCTGGAGCAGTTGAAACCTAGATATAAACACTTGACACTCACAGGCAAACCTTCTGAAGAACTTAAGGCTTTTGAAATAATTGGAGACATCTCTCCACTTAGACAGCATTACAACTTCAAGACGACATATCCTTTAGGTTTAAAAAAAAAAAAAGCCTTTATGTCAGAGATTCTGTATCTAACAGTTCAGTTTGGAACAAAAATTTGACAGCATGGTTCACTGACAAAAACCTTGGAGGCTGTGATGAAAATGTTGATGGAGGTTTTAACATTTTACAGCACTGAAATGAAGAGATACAGCTGCTCAAAACAGCATCATTTCTACTTATTAAGACAAAGAATTCCCCCTGCCAAAGGCAGGGTAATTTTTTTTTTTAAGACTTGATAAAGAGGTCTACTAATAGCTTTAGCTATTCACACAAATTTGAGCCTTCTGAAGTAATGAAAAACATTAATTGTTGTTATTTTGACTTGATGGTAGCTTATGTCCCTTTTTTCTTCCACGAGGGACACAACCCTCAGGACTCTGACAGAGAAGTCATTGTAATTGTGACTTTTTGTTGCACCGGAGAGTACAACGGTAGTTAAAAATACTTGAACATTTGAGATAAGGGATTTTAAAATGAACAGCTGTGGCTTCCTGTTGCTTGTTAACATGTTTTGACAAATGTCATTTTCTGTCAGCAATAGACTTTATATAAGTCAGCCGTCATATTTTGGAAGATCTATGTTTTGCTTGCTCCTGAGTAGTATATCCACATCGTTAGAAATAGAAGGAGTTTTAGCTCCTTCTCAATTGGAATGATAGTTTTTTCATTTGTCAGAGCAAGAACTGGGCCATAACCAGTTAATATCATAGGTAATTCAGTAAATATCATACTTGGCGTGTGAAGGTATACACTGCTTCTTCAGGAAAAGAAGGTTCTGTCTCCAACGTAAAATTTGGTCAACCTTCTGAGAGAATAGGGTTCCCTATATACTTACAGTTAATCAATATCAAAAGACTTTTCAGTCTTTACATAACTTTGTAGCACAAATACAAATTGGCTGAAGAGTGGGGTTTGGGGGTTTTTTGTGTCTGTTTAGCAATAATGAAGCTTGAAAGAAACAGCTTAACACAAGCTCTTGTGAGTTTGGTTTCATGCTGTTCCAACCACCTTTTTTAGATGCTTTTTATTCTTGACCTCACTTCTTCTCTGGTCCTCTTCCCTTAAAAGTAGTTCTGATTTCTGTTCTAAATACTTGAAAGCTGTGGACACACAGAGCATCTTCTGACAGTGAGCAGAGCACATTCCCTCCCCTTCCCCTGTCTTCCCTTTTAGCTCCTGTGCAAGGATTTCCTTATCATGGAAATCAAGGTACTGGGGAAGGGGCTTACCCTGAAGTGCGGGTGTTGGCACAGGGCTCACTGCCATCTGCATTTCTCCATATCGGCATGGGGTTTCATGGCAGTCCCAGTAATTTGTGGCTGATAACTGTCCTTTAGAGTCCTGGTCCTCAGGCAAGAGTCCTGGCTGCTGGCTGCCTGTGCAGCAGCATGAGCCCTGGAAGCATGCCATGCCTTATTTTCTTCAGAAGCACAGGAGGAGGATGTGGGATAGATCTCTTTGTTTGTGGGTGAAAAACAGACACATGGTGCACAAGATCATCTTAATTTTCCACTTACTTGACCCTTAATGGGAATGCCACTGCACCCAATAGAGGTAACATTACAACACAGAAGAAAAAAACAAAACCAGAACAAAGCAAAAAATCACTATGAAAATGTGGAAGCAAATGCTGATAGTATTTTTTTTCCAAAAATAAGTCTGAACCTGTGGACACACTAAGTAAACCCTCAAAAATAGTTTTGTGGGAGATTATGTGGCAGGGTAAGTCTAAAGGAGTCATATCCAGTCTTGGATAGTTTAATGAAGGTCAGGTTTAAAAATAATTGACGTGAACAATCGGATTGCAGAATCATGCAACATAGCTGGTTTTGGGCTGGCTTGGTTTTCTTTGTATCACGGCTACTGTGACTGCAAAATGGAGCTCGCACTAGCTCAGCATCGTTTGTCGTGTATGCATGAGCATCTGATCTGTGTCAGCAGTTTCTCCAAGTGACAAGCACTTAGAGTTTCTCTAAGTGCTGCTACAAGCACAGCACGCTCAGTGTGACTTTGAAGAGCTCAGGCTTCTTCCTCCATCTGTATTATAATGTACTGCATAAAGCACATGCAGACTGTACATGCTTGTGCTGCCTCGTGCCTCTGAACGTGCCTGTGCCCCAGCATTCACTGTTATCTCTGCCACAGTGGACCTGTTTTCTTTTAAAAATGCTTGTACTTCCTATGGCTGTAAAATAATCTTGGAAACATGAACCCCTCCAAACTCATGGAGGGAGTCCTCGAGAAGTAAATTGCCATTAGTTTCATTTATGTGCCCGTGGGGTCTACACTTCAGCACCCACAGAACTGTCTTTTTTGCAGATTGTTACAAAATTCAATCTGCTTTGTCACAGCAAATCAGTATATTTCTGTAGCATAGTCTGATAAGCCAGCTTGCAGTTGCTCCTTTCTTCTCCAGTTTCACTCCAGAGCAAGGCTAAATGTGGTCCTCTGTGGTATTTTAGTGGGCTTTTGTAGGGCATCTGTCAGTAAATTGAGGATAGGTCTCGCAGACAGCAGCCTCACAGGTCAGCTTTTGGCTGTCCTGCACTGCTTTTAGTCTGTGTCCCTGCTTGAAAAAGCCTCATATTCACCATAATGATGGTCATGCTTTTACATCTGAAAGTCTCATAGAGAGAAGTTATTCCTGCTTTGCTGGAGCACCACAGTCACCTGAGGGGCGTGACTTTTTGGGACATAAAGCCCTGACTTTTATCTGTGAAGGAATAAGTGGGGTGTTGGTGATGTCAGCAGAAGCATGTGAGGTTAGACTAGCAAGGTTTTTGAAGTGTGGTGCTCATTAGCATTGACAAAACTGACTTTGTGTTCAGGCCTCGCCATTGTAGAGAAGCTGAATTTCTTTTTGTACTTTGGTGTTGTGCTGAGCACATAGCTTGCTTATGTGCAGTGTTTTGGGGTATTGCAGATACTGTAAGTTGATTTTAATGGACATTGTCACTGATCAATATTGTTGCAGCATGTTCCCTTTCCTAATGATAGAATGAAGCCAGTTGTGCACCATCCTATTTTAAAAATTGATTTTGTTTTCTGGTATTTTTTCTCTTATTTATCCAACAGGGTGGTCTGAGTGCCCAAGCTTTTGTTCGCATCGAGATAGAAGATATTAATGACAACCAACCTGTTTTTGAACAAGACATCTATGTGACAAGTATCAGCAGTCACACACAGCCAGGAACAGAAATCATCAATGTTGTTGCCACAGACAGAGATTCAGGAATATTTGGCATTGTCACATACGAACTGGTCCCAGGAGAATTTTCTTCTTTTTTCACAGTGGATACATCCACAGGTACTGTCTAAGTCCATGATTCAGAAAGGTGATAATTATACAAGATATGTATTTTCCTTGATGATGCTTTTTGTATTTGGAGTCGTGTCATACAGGTGAAACTTAGATTCTGATAGAAAATAATTCTAGAGGTGGATGGAGGATTTAGGTTTAACATGAAACCTTTGCATTCACTGGAACAAGCAGAAGAATTGGAAAACATAGTAGATGCCAGCACAATGAAGCACAAGCAGCATGCCACTTACCCACTACTTTCAGCCCTACATCTACTGATCATTGTAAGAAATAATGAAACATTACTTTTTTTACAAAAATATCTGCATTTCTGAAATTCTTGGGGCTTACTTTTGAAGAGCAATAAAATATCCTTCAAGATGCTCCTCCCTTCATTTCTTCTCTTTTTCTTTTCTAATTTTCCTCTGTACTGTGCTAGGATATGTCCTCATTCTGCTCAGTCTTACAAGGTGTATTTGCCTGCCTGTTTGACTCAATGTTTAGCTTTGTAAGTGTCTTTTTCTGCCTTTTACTTTCTAATGTGACACCTCATCCTTCTGGAGGGAGGTTCAATGAAGGAATGATGATGAGAGCAGAAAACCAATTATGGCAGAACCAAATCTGTGTGAATTTTTTCAAAGACAGGTTGAACCTCAGAGATTGACTTACTCTTCCCATTTGCTACAAAGCAGCCTCTGTAGTCAGCTTTCTAACCTTAAATAGTTGTCAACATCAGCTGAAGGGAACATGAGCATTGCATCTACAACTGGCCATGGTGCTTTTCAGTAAGTGATTGACTAAATTGAAATTGCCAGTTTTCTTGAGGGCCCGCCCTTGCATGTGAATGTATCCTGATCAACAGATGGTCATGGCACAGATTTTATGTGTTTTAAGATCTTTTTAGACTGTGGTATATGTGTGTGTATATCAGCTCTTTGGCATACAAAATCTTGCAAGGTTCTATTCTTTCAAAATGGTGTCTGTTTTTACACAGTTCCCAAAACGTTCTGATGAACAGAAGAAACTAATCTCCTTAGGAAGTCAAGCTGCTTGTCTTGGCTATTTCAGAATTTATTTAACTGTGGGCTTTTAACTACCTGTCAAGTCAGGTTCTCAGGGGCATAACTGATGTTAAAAATACGTAGGTCAGTCAATAATTAGGGAGCTGGATCTCCACAGGCATTTAACTGGTCATTTTAAAACTATCCCATCAGGCTTGTTGAAGAGAGCCCCTGTGGATGATATTAGCAGCACTGGCTTTGTAGCAACCCTTTGCTGAAAGACAACCTTTTGAAAGGCTTCTTCCTTGGATTCTGACCTTTTGGCCTCTCTTTCCAGTTTGGCACTTTGTATAGGAAAAATGTCATGCTTAATGATGAAGACTCTATAAGCTTGTAAGTTACTATTACGTCGTGGATCTATCGTGGTATTTTATCAAAGGCAGACCAAATTCAGGGTGAAGTTGCTTGAGGTCATTATTGCTGACATTTCATGATGAGAAAAGCTCTTAGGTCAGACACTATTCCCAGCATTATAGTGCTTGGAATCTGATTGCACTTAATCAGATCTCCTGGGTAATTCACAAGGTCAGACTGTGTCTAATTTTAACTTATTAATATTAATGCTGTGGGCTTTTTTTTTCTGAATACACTTTTTCCATTTATATTCTTCCACATCTACTGACAATGGGGCTTATACTCAGTCACTGGTGAGGCAAATGATTTTTAAACTATTAGAAAAAAATAAACATTTTGAACAAAAAAACCCCAAACCAGACCATTAAAATGACAAATTTATCACACAGAAGTTTTGCAATCTTTGAGCTCCAAAACCTCTTCGGTATTAAGAGAGAGATGAAACAAGTGGCTCACTGTTAGGGCATAGGGATTTTGAGCTCTTTCTCCTTACTTGTTGTTACAACAGAGACACTTTCCAATGTTCATTGTGCTAAAGCTGTCTTCATATGCTCTGATATATGGCCTAATTTAGCTGTGCCTCTCTGAAGGTTATGTGAGGGACTTCATCTATTTAGCTGGGCTGCATTTTGTGAACAGAGGGCAATGGACAAGTATGTGAAGGAATAGGGATTCTCTAGGAGATGGATGCTCAAACCAGGAAGCCAAAGGAGATGATATTACAGTTTGGTCTCTGTTTTTCTGATCTTATAGATGTGCAGTCTGTTTCTGTTTGTGTTCTGCTTTTTTTCCAATTTACAGTATGACATATTCTGTTTTATCTGCTCTTCTCATTGTTAGAGGACCTAAACAGAGGGACAATGATGGTGTTGGAGAATTCTGTGGATGTGCCTGCCTGATAAGTTCTATTTTTAAAATAATTCTTTTTATTCATTGATAGAGAATTTAGAAAGGAGAAATGAAAATCATTGCATTAGTAATTTTGACTTATGTTCATTATAGCCCTTAATATTTTATGTGGTCAGAGATATTCTCAGCATTATGAGATTTAAAATAATTAGTAGCACACAGTTTGTCACATTACACTATGATATATTAAAATAATATGCAAGATGATGTTTTTGTCCATGACATACGTAATTTCTCTTTTTTTTGGCATTTTCTCCTTTTTTGGCATGAAAATTTATCTCACTGTAATTTTCTTCAGGGGTATTTGTTGAGTGCTGCACTTAGAATACTCACTAAAAATTAACTTCTGAATTTTTGGAAGAGAAATGGATAAAACAGTAAAATAACAATTGAAACCCAAATTCTTCACTGCTACGGCTTGCTTCTAGCTCTTGTTTTTTAAAACTCTTAATTTTTCTATGAGCTGTGTTCAAAATATCCTACCAGCTGGTCAGTCCTCACTATATAGACTATAACAATACTGCTTTGATTCATAGATATTATGAGGTTGAGGCACATCCAGGCTCTTTGAAGGGGCTCCATCTTTTGTTTCAAGCACTGGGACATGTGGATGTTGTAAATAGATAAACTCAGTGGGAGTGGGGAGGAACATCCTTTCATTGACCAGACAGACATTCCACTGATTTTTTTTTTTTTTTAATTCTAAACAAGACTTTATTAGTTATATTTGTTTGCTGTTTTAGCTTTTAGACACAGCATTTATTGTTTGTGATATGCTCTTGTACTCATAAATAACATTTATTGTGTTTCCATTTTCAGAAAAGTTGAAGTGTTTTTCATTTGATTGATGATAGACTTTCCACAAGAAAAACCACTTTAAGAACTGTGTAACTAGAAAAATGTATGGATAGGAAACTGTAAACCAGCTCCTCTGCTGGTTCGTGACTCTTGCTATCATTTGTTTCTAGTGTTGGTGTAAACAACATCTTGGCTTCATTATGTTGCCTTTTGTAGATATCTGATCCATGCATGATCTATGAACAGTACTCGTGAATTGGTTAGAACAGGGCAAGTTGAAGAGCTCTTCTGGCTAAGAAACTGTTTGAGCTATGTTTGTTTATTTTCCCATTGTTACCTAGCAAGCTATCTGAAAGACAGTGTATTTATAGTTATGGCTGAGCTGGTAATTAAAAATGTAAGTCACAGGATGCAATCGTAAGTGTGGCAGAAAACCTATGCAGTGCTTGACTTTAAGACTTTGGAATTAACAACTGAATTTGTAAATTTCCATTACAATAACAGCATTAATATTTACCTTCACCCAAGGGCATGTAATTAATTTTTCCATTGATTTTAGTGATGCCCTTTTCAAAAGATGGTTAAAAAGACGGTTATCATCATCATCATAGCTCTGGTTCAGGGAAGTTGTTTCAAACCAATAAAATTAATAATAGTTCTTGAAAATTATTCTGGACCAGTGGGACTTCATGTGTCAGTCTTCAGGTAAATCATCTGTTCATAATCTTTAAACAAATCCCCTAGCTAGTCCCTGTGTGCAGACAAAACTTCGATGAAGGCTAAGCAAAAGGCAGCAGCCACTGGTTTGTCTTCATGTGAGTGTATTTTTTCTATAAACCTAGCCTGAAAACAATGTAGAGAAAGTTATCATTCACTCAGTGTTTGTTACAGCAGTATAAGCATTTAATTTAGCTTGTTTCTTTCAACTCTGTAAGATATTTAGGCTCGTGTTTCTGAGATTCCTGCCTAAATTAGATGCCTAGAACAAAGGCTATGACCTTCCTTTTGTGTAGTTTATTGAGAATGTGAACACGGTGGATAAACCTGGGCTGGATGCCAGGTGCCCACCAAAGTCACTCTATTATTGCCCTCCTCAGCTGTGCAAGGGAAGAAAATGATGACAAAAGGCTTATGGGTCAAGAAAAGTGCAGGGAGAAATCTCTCCGCAATTACTGTCATAGGTAAAAGAGACTCAATTTGAGGAAGTGACTTTAATTTATTGCCAATCAAATCAGAGGAGGGTAATGAGAATTAAAAACTATACCATAAAAGACCTTCCCCCCCCCACCTCCCTTTTCCTGCACTTAACTTCACTCCCAATTTTCTCTATTTCCTCTGGCCCTGGCAGCGCAGGAGGATGGGGAATGGGAACTGTGCAGTTCATCACAGGTTGTCTCTGCTGCTCCTTCCTCCTCACACTCTTCTGCTCCAGCACAGGTCCAGTCCTTCAGGAACAGAATGATCCAGTGTGGGTTTCCTGGGGGGTCACAAGTCCTGCCAGCAAACTTGCACCAGTACGAGCTTCCCATGGGGTCACAGCCTTCTTTGGGCATCCATCTGCTCCAGCAAGGGGTCTTCCATGGGCTGGGGATGGATCTCTGCTCCACTATGGACCTCCATAGGCTGCAGGGGGACAGCTGCCTCACCGTGGTCTGCACCACAGAAGCCACTCCTGTAGCCCCCACATGGCCAAACCCTCGCCACATAAACACAGTACACTGAGATATTTGGAGATCTCTCCATTGACTTGAAGATATTTGGATCACCCTTTTGTTATAATACTTTCTTTTACTTCTTTACACCAAAAAACACATTTTGAGGAGAACAGACAAGCCTTGTTGCAAGAGCTGGTTAGTAGCTGAACGTTTAAAAAAAAATTCCAGCACAGAAGCACAGCTCCTGCAAAATGAACATTCTTTTGCGGAAATTTTGACTTGGTAAAAACCCACTTCCTTTAAGATGCACTTTGATTTCTTTTAAACAGAAGAGCAAAGGGCATCATGTGACTAAAATGTCCTGTAAAAGATGTAGAGCAGTCTAGGAGCTTTGTTGGCGAAGAATAAAAGGATGAATTCACCTAAAGATCATGCAAATTTAAGAAGTACCTTAACCAAAAGCCAAATATAATTCCAGCATCTTTCCACTTAACAGTGCCTACTAATGGATACAAGAAGAGGAGTTGTGTAGAGCTTGTACAGAACAGTGCCTCACTGGTATATGTTTCTTGTGGCAGTATGTATTTTAGTGCTGTACTGCTTTCATTACTGCACTATGGAACTTAAATGCAATTTAATGGCAAACTAACTTACACTAAACTTCGATTTGGTTCAGAGTAGATTCATTCCAGTTAAGGATGCTGACAAATTTTGTTTAATTAAAAAAAAATAGAACTGTTTTTTAACAGATGTATCTTAGGAAGTTTTAATTGCATGAAAAAGTTTTGCTTTATTTTTATTGCAATACAGGTTGAAAAGTAATGTTGAAATACCAACATTTCTTTTTATGGGGGAAAAACCCCAAAACTTTGCTTAACTCCATGTATTATACACTGTTTAATATACAGCAGATTGTACTAGGCATCAAAGTAAAATGGGGATGCACCCTTTCTAAAGAAAACAAGGCCACATTTATGATGATTGATGATGTTTTCGTATAGTATTGTAGGAAAAAATAGTTTATTTTTAAACTACTTTTGGCATTTTCCTACAGCATGTAGTACATTTGCTAAACATATGAAGAGCTTCATATAAATAACATTTAAAATTAGGAGTGTTTTATTTTGGAACATTTTGAGGCCACTTCTTTTTTTAAACTGCAGTTTCTTCAATTACTGTCTTTCTGATCTGTCATATGATATTGATAGCGTATTTGGAATGCTGCAAATCAGAGGAATGTGTCTGAGACATTGGTTTAGCACAGTAAGTTTTCACCTTTGAAGAATTTTGTTTGTGTTAAAAAGGAAAAATTAGTGGTCTCAGCTGAGTTATTTGTGGGCATTTACCTTCACTGAGATCTCATCTAATGAGACGTTTACCATAAAGAATGCAGAAAATAGTATATTATCCTAGAAGCACATGAAACTTGCTGTAGTAAGTGTAAGGGTGCAGATTTTGGCCCTGAAATAAAGCTGTGTAGAAGAACAGCATGAAAAAAATATCCATACTGCTGGTTCCTAATGTAGCTCTTTTTTCTTTTATGTACAAAATCCAATAGAATCAACCATCTCTGAAGAGAAATATTCCTACAAGCTATGTGCCAAAAACTCAATCATGTGTACATTCCACTATTCCACAATAGTGGAATGTACATGAGATTATTGTGCATGGAGGAATGCAAAGTATTAACAAAAATACTCTAGCCCACCCTCCTTTCTCCTGGTTAAGCCGATGTCAGATCTCAGAAACAGAAGAACCCACCAGAAGAGGAAAAGAGCGAACTTCTATGGCATTGCACAGATGATGTGGGATGATAAAAAAAATGGTGAAAAGGAAAAAGTTATGCCCAAACCTCTCATTTTAGAGGTGGGGGAAGAGTGCGGTATTTATACAGTGAAATTCAGACAAGCAGCTCTTTTCTTTGCTAGAGACTGTATGAGTCTCAGAGTACAGGATATATTTACTGTACTTTGTGTTCTCAGTTAATCTAAAGAAAAGAAGAAAGTGGCAGGTCACACCAAAGGAGTAGACAGCTGTGGTCCAATGTTAGAATGAATGTAGCAGGGAAGTGTGTGCAGCAGAAAATCAGTTCATGTAAATGAAGGGCAGCATCTGCAATGTTTTGTAATGCTCTTAATAGAAGAACAGCAATTTTATCTTCTTTGGCTTATAGCAGGCTTCATTCTGTATCTGTCCTGATATATCTTCTTGTACAGTGCCTTCAAAGAAATACCATCCCTGGTTACCGTGGCAGTCGAGTTTTGTTACCAGGTTGTGCACTGACCTGTTTTTGGATCTAGAGGCTGGCAGCTTGATTGAAAAGGTCCTTGACTGAAAAGGTCCTTGGTTAAAAAGATGTTTTCGAAAAACTTTGCTAAGCTAAGCAAGGAAAGGCAACACACCAACAAGGTGTGGCAGGGCTGGAGCTGTGCAGATTGTGGGGGGAGGTCTCTGCCTTTGTCTTTGAAAATACAGCAATTCACCAGGCCAAAGTCCTGCCTGCCTACTGGTGTAAGCTTTGATTTCTGGATGGACTCGTGTTTGTGTGAGAGTGTTCGCTTTGTACAATCAGACAGCAAACACACTCTGAGTTCCTGTTAGGTCAGATTAAAGGAAATAAATCAGGGCAGAAACAAAGGAAATCTCTTTGTAATGGCAAATTATCTCTTCAGTTATCTGTTTTACTGAAAAATTAGAATTTTCAGAAGGGGTTTTCGTAGTGTTGCTTGTTTGTTTGTGGGGTTTTTTTGGGAATAATTATTTAAACATGTAATAGTACAAAACAGAAAAAGCTAAGAGACACCTGATCTTCTGAACTGCAAACTGAAATCTCTAGGGACATAAAATTTTGCATTCCAAATTGCAAGACTTTGTCTAAAAAGCCCTTGTGTAAGAGAAAACAGCCTAGGTGATACAAAACCATTCTAGTACTACACTCATGCCCTTTTTTCTCAACATTAGAGGCTGATGCTCAGGTGGGTATTCTGTTTGTGACTAGTGGAACTACTGTAATTAGAAATTCATATTTTATGTGTTTATGAATACTTCTTAGCTCACTAAAACTCTCTGTAACTTCTAGTATTTGAAATAGTAGTGTCATGCTTCTGGGGGAGCTGAAGTGTTAAAACTTTATAGATCCAGGTACTGGTTTGTTATGTGCAGACTCCCTGACAGACTTCATGTGCTAAGCAAGTTCCTGTGCTTAAACACTGAATGTTTATATAGTATTGGTTGTAGACACTAAGTCCTTTTATATCTATTTCTCTTTCTAAGAGGAAGACTGTGAATTGAGCACAAGAATTTGCTACAGAGGGGCCAGTGTTGAAAGCATCTCCAGTGCAGGGGTATGAGACCTGTAAAGTACAAATGTAGCTAGAAGATTGATATGGGTTCGATCAGTTATTTACTACAAAAGCATTCAAACACTGAATATTTTCAGACTGGAGAAGTCCTCCATTTTTGCTGAAATGCAAGCCAGCATTTGTGCCATCAAAAGTAACCTTTTAAAAGACTTTTCATGTGAGCTGAAGCTATGTATTACAGCAGGTAGACTGTAAATAACAATATGATTCCTTACTAATTCCTTCCTTCCTCTGGCAGTTATTATACCAGCTGTTCAGTGTATTTGGCAGAGTGTTGCTATGGTTACCATCAAGAATGCAGCTTCACTAAAAAAGGTGCATTTTAAGCATAGGTAAAATGCTGAAGCTGGAACCTGTATGTAGTGCCAAGATGACAGGACAGGCAATGAGTTGGATAAACTTAAATAGAAATGTCAAGCAGAAACACTATCATTCTTCCTTAAAACAATGCTACTTTAATGTTAATGCAAAATGCACACCTCTTGACTGCCTCCATCTTCTGGAGGATCACCCTGTGTGTGCTCATCTTGAAGGTTTTTTTCTGACACATAAAAAGCAAAGCTGTGCAGGCACCCCTGCCCTGGGAAGCTGCCGAGCTAGGGTGGGTGCTCTGGGCAGGTCAGTGGGTCAGCTCTGACCTGCTCAGTAGTGAACAGCAGGTCCAGTGGCCAGCTTTGAAGGTGAACTGGGGTGAGGAACCATATGGACCTTTTGGCCATCTGCTTGTTGTCTGAGCTGTGTCAGCTGATGCCAGCTGGCCCATCCTAGGTTATTTGCTGAAGAAATAGTGCCATCATTTAAAGTTTGTTAGGGTGTTTGGTTTCAAGGGCTTAGGTAACACTGTTGGTAACTTTTGATTTTATTCCTCTTGCTATGTTCTAAAGTTACTTTTTTACTTCATGAGCAATGATATAATATTAGAAGCCATTTATCTATGCAGTCCAGACTTTGTTACTGAAGTTAGTGCATCCTGATTTTTATCTTTGCAGCACTTGACTAGTGGAAAACATTTGGTTTATCTACAAATGGCTATAAATGTAGGGCTGATTTTTGTTTTGCTTATGGGAGAAGCCTGTGCAAAAACAGATTTTCAGAGTGCTCAGATGGAGATGTGTGTGGAAATCCTATTGGGTTAACCAGTATGGTTTTTTCCCACACAATCAGTTCTTTTGGTGAGTGAATCTACTTTGGTGCTGTATGCTGTTGTAAGATGAGGACTGAACACAGGATCATGAATACAATAAAAAAAATGTATTTTAAAAGAATCATTACATGTAGATTGCTGTCTCCTGCCTTTAACTGTTGAGAAACAAAAGTTAACACACCTGTGGAATAGGGTGCACCTCCACAAAAATAAGAACAGCAAAATCTCATGAGAAGTTTTTCCATTACTAGAGGATGATGGGTGGCACAGAGTCCTGTCCTTCATTAGTGCATTTTCACTTTCTGGGCAAATAGGCACAAAGTGAAGAGCAAGACTTGTGTGAAGTTCCTGCCCTACCATGTACAGTGAGTGAGGAAGTATGAAGCAGATGAAAGAGTTGGCAGTCACGATTTTGCCTTCAACAGCACTAGTTCTCCCCATACATTCTCCTCCCAACCATTGTAACTATTTCTGCTGGCCCTTTAGCACAGATTGCTCTGCAGCAGAACATCTGTAAGTTCCAGCATGGCTGTGCTGACCTGCCTTGGAGCAGAGCTGTTCCCAGTGGCAGCTGCTAACATGCATCCAGCACTGCAGGTTCTGCCTGCAATCTGTATCCAGATCATATCCAGGCAGCAGGCAGTCTGTATGCCATGCTTTTGATTCATAAGGGTTGGGATCTGCAATCAGTTACGCCCATGTGGATCTAGTCAAGAAAATGAGGTTGCCAAGGTGAGAATGAGGCTGGATGTTAATGCTTCATCTGGTATGTAATTACAGGATTGTTCACCTGTGAAGCAGAATTGATTCCAGCTCTCTCTCATGCAGAATAAGGAATTAACCAGAGGTAAAATCTTCAAAGCACTGCAGTGATATAAATATTAATTTGAAAAATGGAAATGAAATGTTTTTAAAGGCAGCAGATAAGACTATTCATTTATATGGTGAGTCAAGCTGTAAGAAAGGTGCACTTTTCTTAAAGTGGACCCACACTTGTATCTTTGTGGCCCCCTGTTGGGAACTTTGGTAAAACATTCCTTGCAGAGGAGCTGTCTCATTATTCCCTTTTAATTGTCAGTGTTTATAGGAACTGTTTTTCATAATGAAAGAATATATTCTGTACCACAGCAACCTAATTGTCTTTTAAGTTCTCTGAAGCCTTGAATTACAGGCTGCAAATGATTGTGGTAATAACAATAATAAGCCCCAATCTTAATTACAGAATGGGGAAGAAAGGAAAACCATGGTTCATCTTCAGCCTGTTACTTAGTGAGACATGCCTCTGTTGAGTTTCACACACTGAACCTGTGACTTTGACAGTTCCTGCTCCTTGTGATTTCCTCTGTGTTTCTGCCTTTGCAGTGCAGTACTCAGGCACCTCCTGCACCCTGCTGCAGCAGATGAAATGCACCCAGCCAGCCTGCTCTGAGGTGTGCTGGCAGCTGCTTTTGGCCCAAGTGCTGTCCATTTTAGTCAGTCTGCTGTTTTACCTAACCATACAGAAAGTGAAATCCCTGATGCTGCTTTCTTCTACAGCTTCTTTCCTGTTGTGTGGTGCCACAGTAGAGCCTAATGAGGCATGTTCACCAACATATGGCAGAGCTATCTCAAATGACTCTATAGATTATGTTTCACCAGATGCAAAGCTAATGCCCAGTCCTACAAATGCTGAAAGAAACAGAATGTACATAGCTAAAAGTCAAAATGGGTTATTAAATTTCTGCATACTGCAGTTTTTGAGGTTGGAGGGAACCATATGGAAAACACATACTTTTTGCTTGGATTCTGCCATTGTTCTTATGGTGTCCCTGGTCCTGCAAAAGAGAGCTGAATTGGAGAGATGTACTTGCCTATTCCCCTTTTTCCCTATGACACAGCAAAAGAATGGAGAAGGAAAACAAAATCTTTTATTAATTTTCTTTTTGTTTTCTGTAACTGAACTGGCATGGAGTGTGCTGCAATATGTCTAGGTCAGCAGAGAAGGAGCTTGGGTTCTGACATATTTCTGTTCTTCAGGTCTTCAGAGCTCCTGCAGTAGAGCACTGTTTGCTCTACCATTTGCTAAAGGATGTTCTGAACTCTTTAGTTACTGCTCTGAGAGAGATTTTCAGTTTGATGCTTTTGTGTAGAAGTTTTCCAATTTTCCACATGCCTCTTGAAGTATCTAAAATGAGAAGGACACGTTTATATCCTTGTCAATAGGAAAATATCCAGTTGGAAAATTAGTAAAATACAGCCCATTTGATTGATTTAAATTAATTTGGCAGAAATTATGTTAAAAATCCATGTGTATATGTTTATCCTCTGGGGAAAAATAGTTAAACCCCTTTTTCCTTCAAACTACAATTGCTCAGATTGCCTCAGGAAATGCCAAAAGGTTTATGTCCTTTAATGACTACTTTGTTGAGCTGCTTAAGTAATCATAAAATTCAACCATCAGGAGAAAATAAATTTTTGAAAAAGCCAAAATAAGGTTGTTCCTTAGAATTGCATCAGTTGTTAGCAAAGGAGCTGAATCAGTGCTGAACCCTGAATCCATCTGTATGTATTACTGTTGAGCTTTTAGTGTGGTTTGTCACACTGGAATAATCATTCCTTTTTTGTTACTGAAAAGCATTTTTCCTTGATCCTGAAGACTCTTTTACTGCGTTTTAAGCATGTCAAGACACAGTTTATTATAGTATCCTGGCAGTATATTTGGAAACTATACTACATGCACATTTGAATATTTATAAGGATTTAATATATTTTCCATTATTCTGCTTAAAAACAGATTGTAGAAAATTCACCCTAAATTCTGCAAAATATATTCTCATTGAATCATGCATTGATTCTTCTAAGACATTTTGAGCTCACTCCAGTTTTACCTTGTCTAAACACTAAATGTCCAACTTGAATGGCAGACATCATCCCTGCTAAACTTGTCTTGACAGCCAGGAAATTATAAAGATAGTCCAAAATGTAAAGGTTTGGTTTTACTGAAGTGCCAGAGGTTCCGTGTCTTCACCAGCTTCTACAAAAACCTAAGTGATTTCTTAAAAATGTCTGTAGGTTTGTAAAAAGTTGTCCCTATTAGTTGAATCACTTGAGTTTACTTCAGTTTTACTACTTAGCACGCTGTGATTTTAGCATTTACTGTATATTTAGTTAAACTCAGTCATTGCTAAGAAAAATTTTCCTGCATCTGGTCACATTTCAACTTCATTTTCATGTTGAAAAACTTACTTCACAAATAGATTATCTTGAGGAGTGTACATCCAAAGTGCTATATTTTGGGACTGAACATTGTATTTTCTGTTCAAATAATTACTTCATACAGTTTATATAAAATATAATTGTTAGCAGCTTGCAAATTCATTGGACCTTAAATTTCACTATTAAAGGGTATTTTGACAGAAACTTGTGATCAGACTGGTGATTGCTTCCTAGATACTTTCCACAGAGCCCCCTGCTCCTAAGATTTATATTTTGGGGCTTTGACTCCATTTGCGCGGATGTTTTATTTCAGGAGTTACTTAAGCAGAATGTCTCCGCAGCCTGTTTGAAACAACATTAACTTCAGCATTTGCAAAGATAAATTATTCTACTGTAACAATACTTTTTTTCCATCCCGATGCATTTCCAAATTGCTATAGACTTGTAGAAGTAGTAAAATTCAGCATTGTTAAAGATTTAACTGAATCTGTGTCTCTAAAATCAGAATTATGGACACTGTGTTTTGAAACAGAACTTGCTGTGTTTCAGTGGCTCTGTGAATGGTAAAGATGATAAAGTTTGAAAAGAACTTGGCTCTCAAAATTTGAATTGAGAGTGCTGATTTTTGTCCACATGGTCTGACCTTCTCTTAGAGTAGTGATAGTATTTTGACAGCCTGCTGAATTTAGGTCTCTCTTAAGAGCTGTTTTATTTCTGTGTACTTTCAGGAATTATTTACCTGACCTCAGTGCTTGGCCACGTGGCACATTCTGCACTCTTCCTGACTGTTTCTGCACGGGACGGGGGTGGCCTTCCCTCCGCCAGCAATGCAGCTGTCACAGTAAACATCCTTCAGACTGTTTTGGTCCCTGCCATATTTGAGAGATCCCGGTATAGCTTTTCTGTTCCAGAAGATGCACCTGAAGACAGCATGATTGGCACTGTAAAGGCCAGAGAGCCTCCCAGTAAGTCACATTCTCAATCAGAGATTATGTTGAATTTTTACTGTGACCATTAACTGGAAATAGCTGTAGATTATTTTTTTTTCCCATAAACCTCCATATTTTTCAGTCAGCCTGTCAAGCATGAAATAGAATTTACTGTTGGTATTTACAACAACTGGTGTAATGGCTGGTTTGTCAGGATGCTCTTTAGAACAGCTGGAGATTCATGGTACTCTCCTTGGTGGTCCATAGAGATCGGCAATGGCCTCCATTTTCTTCCTGATGGATTTCTATAGCTGTAAATGGGGAGATAGGAAGCATGTTGGGAAAGTTTAAGTAAGTGTGGCAATCTGGATCATGTTAAAGCACTAGCCATGCAAGGCAAATCTCAGAGCAATACTTAGAGTATTCAGAAGTTTCAGAGGATCTGCAAGAAGTGCTCCTGGCCACCCCTCAAAAAACCAAACCAAAGCCAACCAAACAAACAAAACCCTACATTGTCTTAAATTAAGTGGAGAAGTCCAGATGAATGTTTGCGGGACCTTTTGAAAATATATTTAATCCATCTGGTTTTGTTATCATTTGTAAAGGGAAATGGATTAGCTCCTGACAGTCCTTGTTCATAAAAAGCCTTGTCTTGGGAGCCGTACATATTTGGTTCCTGTGCAGAGCAGTGGGATCTGTGAGTCCACATAACAGCCTGATGACAGATCTGTAAATGTAAGGTGGTAGATGACAAGGTTTTGTACAAGCTTGATTAGTCAGGTCCTCCCTTTTCCTTCTTTTAGGGAGGACTGTCCTCAGGGTGGAGATAGTGCCCGTGGGGTGGCCTTGGTAGGAAGCCTGAATCTTTAGACAGCTTGTGCTTTAGGCAGCATCTGGTGTATAAATGTTACAACAATGGTCACCCATGAACAGTAAGTTCATTAAAATAGTTTTTTTTTCTCAGGGAACTGCCACCTGTTTCATTCCTTGCTATAGTGAATGCCTGTGTGTAGTGAAATTACTCCCACAGGACTAATCTGTAGGAGTGTTTTTTCTGTGTTTTAGATCAGGGAAAAACAAGGGGCTATTATGTGATTTTCTCTATAGAGTTTTATACTACCAGTGTGATGAAAATCAAACAGTGCAGAAGTGGACAAACTGTATACATTCATATTTTACTGAAGGGCTCCAGGGATGGGAAGGAGGAAGCGTAAAAAGCCCAAGAATGTCAAACATCTGTGTAGCTTACGTTTATTCCATTGAATTTAACAGCATACATTCTCCCCACATGTTCTTGCCAATGTTTATGTTATCACTTCCATATTTTATTTTTTTTTTTTTTTACTTTCTTTTTGTTGTTGTTTCCATTTCTAGATTCGTTAGAAGTGGTTTCTTACAGAATTTGC
Source organism: Promerops cafer (assembly GCA_013398275.1). Taxonomy (NCBI): domain Eukaryota; kingdom Metazoa; phylum Chordata; class Aves; order Passeriformes; family Nectariniidae; genus Promerops; species Promerops cafer. Next base: position 1,441,322 of record VZSE01007792.1, on the reverse strand, counting down.
TCCGGTGATCCGCATGGAAGGTTCTCTATCGACCCCCAGTTTGGCATTATCCGCACCAAGAAACATCTTGACCACGAAGCTCAGTCTGTTGTGGTGCTCACTGTTCAGTCACAGCTGGGAAACTCCCCCGTCTACAGCAGCACTCAAGTCAACATATCTGTGACAGACATCAATGACAACCCTCCAGTGTTCCCGACCAAATCTGATAAGGTAACCATCTCACACACCCAGCCGCCTGGCACTGCTGTCTACATCGCTCGTGCAGAAGACAAGGACAGTGGCCTAAATGGGGCAATCAAATACAGTATTGCAAGCAAGCAGTCAGATGCATTTAGCATTGATCCAAGTCTCGGAGTGGTAAACATTACCAGGACAGTGTTTGAGGAAAAGCAGCAGGAATATACTCTACACATAGCAGCCGAAGACTGTGGAAGTCCTCCTCTGACTTCTTTGCTGATGTTGACAGTGGTTATCGAAGAGCAGAAGATGGGCCCTACTTTGGTTTTCCAAAGCTTGGTGTATCAAGTAGAAATCAGTGAAGCTACCTCTCCAGGTGCCCAAGTCCTTCAGGTTCAAGCCCACTCGCTTGATCCACACAGAGTTACCTCCAATCTGACGTATTCCTTAGAGCCTAGCACTGATTCTGTTGCATTTGGAATCAGCTCTGATACCGGCTGGATTTATCTTCGGAAACATTTGAACTATGAATGCGCACAGATGCTGAGTTTTAGAGCCTTGGTCAGCGCATCTGAGGATGAAAACCTTAGGCAAAATGCAAGTACATCTATAATAGTTAATGTCCTGGATGAAAATGATCATTCTCCCATGTTTATGCGTGAGAACTACTTCTTTGAAATTGAGGAAAATCCGATTCCCAGTGGTGTGGTTGGCACCATTACAGCTGTTGACAAAGACTCAGGAAGAAATGGACAGCTTTCCTATTTCCTCTTGTCTGATGGGAAGTATTTCAAGATGAATTCCAATACAGGTAGGATTTTATGATTTGTAATCTGCCTAATATTGCTTTTGGAAAGCAGCCTTCCCTAAGTGTATGGAAGTAAAGTATAAGGCTTCCAAGAACTGCTGTGAATCTTTTGAGTTGATATATGAATATTTTAACTCAGAGCTTCACAATTTGGGGAATGAAATAAACCAAATACATTTTCATGAAGAATGGACTAGCCCTTAGGATTTTTTTTTTTTTTTTCATTACTTTGTTCAGGTCACTTGCTCCTAAGTTTTGGTGTTTGGCTGAAACAAATTAAAAGAAGATTTAAGTTATAGCTTCTGTAGTTCATATGAGACTTTTTTTTACCTGTGATCAAGTAGAGTTGAAAAGTACAGATCAGCCATAAGTAACTGTAAAGGTACTTACAAACTTAGACAAAGTGATTTAAAATACTTGTGAACGCTTCTGTAACTGACATCAAAACTGAGTTTGTTGTACATGGCATCACAGAAGTCAAATTGGCTGAGAGAAATTTTTCACAGTATTGGGTGTACTCTGCACTGAATCCCAAATGCCTCAAGTAATAGGGGTTATGTCTACACAGTGTAACACCAGAAACCAGAGCATGGAGAGCCTAAAGGAAGGGAATCCTTCAAGGGACACAGGCACCGTAAATAATCCAGTTTAGCAAAAAACGTAGGAAGCAAAGATCTGCTGTTTAAAATTCCTATTTCCAGATGTCCAGTCCCCATGGGGAGTGAATAGGCTTTCCCAGAATTTCTCTGTATGAATCTCAAAATAAAAGCAGGTTGCTTTTGAGTACACTTACAGAAGTTTACAGGCAAACAGAATACTAGGAGTTAACCAAGAAGAATTTAAAAAAACATGTGGTTATCTCTGTCTGATGAGCTTTGGTCAGCCACAAATCTCTGGCTGTATTGGGTATGGTTAAGCAGATAGGGAGAAGATTGGTCGGATTTATTTGCTGGGTTTACCAGAATGCATGGGAGACATAAAGGTTTATGATTAATATACATAATTAATAAAGGCCCCTTGTCAGCAGTTAAACCCCTGTGCTTATGTATTATCTGTCCTGGAGTGTGGTGAAGGCCAGATGGATTTCTTTGGAAGGTCAGCGCTTTGGTTCATTCTGTTTTATACCTTTGCTCTGGGGCACCCAGAGTACATTAAAAGATGTTATAAGGCACTAAAGTAGATATGCAAAACTGTGAGTGACAGAATGTTTCTACAGGATGGGATTTGGAAAGCTGAGGTTTTTATGTCAGTCATCAGGTGTATCAGAGGGCACGTATCATTATTTCACATTAAATTAAATGCATAATTACACGCACTGAGATGAGTGCTAGCATACAGTAAACGCCTAACTCCATTTCTCCCCCCTTTTCCTTGGCCGTCAGGTGAAATCATAAACTGGGCGGCGCTGGACCGCGAGGAGCGGGCGCACCACGAGCTGCGGGTGCTGGTGACGGACGCGGGCCGGCCCCGGCGCAGCGCCACGGCCGCCGTGCGCATCTCCGTGCGCGACCGCAACGACCACGCGCCGCGCTTCCCGCAGGGGGCGCTGCGCCGACAGGTGGGGCGGGGAACCGCGCGGCGCGCAGCGCCGCCCCGCGGCTGCACCGGGAACTGCGGGTCCTCCCAAACCGGGGCACTGTGCGCCGCCGGATCTAGAGGATAACACGGGCATGATTCTATTCACGTGTGCAGGGGGATCCCTTTTGATTTCCGACCTCCCAGCTTGCTGTAGTAAAGATGTTCGAGCTAGTGCTCTATGCAGACCGCCGCAGAGGGTTGCTAGAACTCTGTTGTTTGACCATCTCCTGAAATGCTCATTGCACTCGCTGTAAATATTACTGTTAGGAAAAATAAAGCAGCAGCTAAACTCTTGTGTTATGGCAAGGGATTTGGTTTAAGACTGGCTTTATCTATGTAAAATTGCAAATAATTTATAAAATGCTTGGTGACAGGTGTTGGAAGGGCAGCCACCAGGGACACTTGTTACCACCATCTTTGCAAAAGACTTCGATTCTGGAAACAACGGTGTTGTATTATATTCAATAGAATCAGGTAAGAATTTAAAGGGTTATTAATACAAAAAGGTTCATTAAAATAACTAGCATGTTAGAAAAGCTATGTATCATATATGGTTTTATGTTTATTTTGTGTCTGGTAGAAAAAAGCTGCATTTGTAAATAGGAATCAGGACCATCATGTGTCTTATGAAGTACCTAAGGAAGTGCAAGCAGGTGCCTTTCTTCCCTTTTCTCTCTGCCCCATCTTCACAGGGTTTAGTTGCTTTTGTGGCTGGCCAGAGAGTGTTCAAACAGCACCCGGAAAAGATTAGGGCCATGATCTTATACTGTACAGTTTAGTATTTCAGTCAGTTGTTTAACATCTTAAAGGAAAAATGGTCTCCCTTTTCCCATGACCAGTTGAAAATTTTCCTTCTAAAATAACAGTTTGTGACAGTCTGAGACAGGGATCAGAGGGATCAGCAGATAATCTGGGCAAACAATGAGGTTTGTGGTTTTTAGTTCAGGTTTCACCCTTTGTTTAGCAGTGTGTTACCCTGACATAGCGTGGCCGCTTAAAAACACTTCTCTTTAGTTTTCCCCGTAATTCCTACATGTAATACTTCACTTCTGGGGTAAGCTGTAGGATCTAGTTTTGTTTACAGTGAAATTAATAACAGAGCAGTCCTAAATTAGAACATGAATGGGACTGGGGTATTAATACTGGTAGGAGACATAGATGTCATGTCTGGTTTTGCTGCATACCACTTGCTACACTTTCATAAAAGTGAGAACTCCATCTGTAACCAGGAAGGAAAACAGATCTGTTCCTCCTGCTTTCCTTCACTATTGCTTCAAAACAGTAAGAGCTACCAGGAACAGAACTATTTTTTTTTTTGTTTGGTTTCTGTTCTATTCTAGCAGTTTAATGTAATCAAGACTTTTTAAACTTGGGATTTGTAATCTATGGTAATTTGCATGTAGAGTTTACCGCTTCATCAGAGCTAGAAAATATCATTCCCTTAATTTGGATATAAACGACTGCCTATTCCTGAGGGAATTGGATGGTATCTTAGACTTCTGCATTGTGAGTAAGAATATTTTGCACAAAAAAAGATCTCCCTTGTGCAAAAGGGTATGAGTAGTGTGCAACCCTTTGTGTGAAGCATCTTGGCCAGGCAATACAGGAAGTGTTTTTCAGGGGTCTCTGCCTGTTCATGTATCTAACTATATCCCCTTCCTTCAAACAGCTCATTGGATTTTCTTACTGGCTTCACTGTAGAGCCCCAGAGGGGAGTAAGTAAGAGTTCAAATTATAAAAATGACTAGCAACACAAATATGACTAGCCTTGCAAAAGCTGTCTCTGGAAAGAACAAAAGGATAAAAACAGCAGCAAACACACCCCCGTCTCCCTCCCTTTCAAATGCAAAAACCACTAAAAAATCCCTCCCAGCCTTGGAACTAGATATTTTCCTGATAAACAAATCCAGAAACAGCTGAGCTTCTCTGATACTAATTTTTGTTGTTGTTAGTTGGCTCACGGCCTTTAACATCTGGTCTTCTGTTTCATGGTGAAATTTTTGCCTGGTTTATATTTAAAATAGTATTTTCTAGTTCTGGGACATTGTTCAGTACTTAAATATGAAGAAGAAATATGATCTGATTTACAGCCATATTTGTTAAACAGAGAGACAGCAGGTTAATTGGAGAACTCTGTGCAGACCAGTGCTCTATTCTTCAGTCATGGGGCTGCCGCAAGATGAAGAGCTGCAAGTGTCAGTGTCAGCTGTTAAGCTTGTAAAGGGTGCTGGGTAATTTTTAATGTTCTTGAGATGTTAAAGAAATGTCAAGATAGCAGCAATATATTAAGGTATGCAGGGATGTTAATGACAAATTCAAATAAAATGCATGAGGAAAAATCTCATGAGGTTTACAGACCAGATGAATTTTAGGTTACAGGGAAGTGTTTCCCTCAAAATGCCCCTTCCTCTTCCTAGAAAATCAAAGCAAACCATCCTTTAAAAATAGATGTGTATGAAAGTGGGTGGTCACATGACCCTACCTCCACTTCTGTGTTATCACTAATTCAGAGGGAGGTTAATCCCAGCTGTGTGTACTATTTGTTCCTTAGTGATGCTGGCAGTCAGAAAGTGGTTTGCCTGGTCTCCTTTATGACTGTCAATAGGATATAATATAGCATTTATAACTGAAATGAGTGTGTATTTATAGGGCATCTGGAACTACTGCTTTGTGTGTTAAGACTAGCATTGACAGAGGCTTTTACAGTTACATTTGGAGCAATTATGTGAATGCAACGTTAGCCCTTGACCACACAAGTGCCAAGAGAAGCCTAGTTACACTGCTAACATGCACAAGTTGGCACGTGCTGTCCATGTGTCTGTGGAGAAGTCCTTGTTCTCCAGAATGAGTAGCAAGCAGCATGCAGGGAGCATTCCTAGACTTGCAGAGGGCTACATTTCTGCAGAAGCCCTCATCATGTTAAGGTTCTTTGGGAGCCATGGCATTGCCTTCCTCTTTTCTGTTAAGGGAAACAACTTTTACATCATCTCCAAGGAGGAGGACATGGTCAGGGCACTAAGTATTTTAACACCTAGGAAAGAAACAGTTGTTCAGGAGCTTAGATAAAAATACATAGCTAACTATCACTGTGTGCTGAGGTCACTAATCTCTGAGAAATCTCTAGTGTTACTTTGAGTCTGCTTTCTGGGCCATTTTGCCTAAATGCCAGTTTCTGTAAGGCCTGAATGTTCAGCCAGCCAAAGTTCACAGAAACACATTGCTTGGTGTTTCTCAGGCCACCTTTTTTTTTCTTTTTGGTTGTAAACTACAGTTTCTGTGATCATCTTTGAGAGCACAGAGCTGAAAGAGTGTCTGAGTTTTGGAGAACCTCATGTAAATGAAAGTCTGGCCGACAGGTTGGACAAGGGAGAGGTGAAAAATTTAATTGTAAAAACATGTTTTTACAGGCAGGTTACTTTTGCAAGCTCAAGAAGAGACTGGGGCCATTAGAGTCTAGTTATTGAGAGAGTCAATTTTTTTCTGTTCCCTGCTTCATCTGCTCTTTACAGTTTCTTTATTTCTTATCCATTTCTCCTATACTTTCTTCCTTTTCTCCTCAGATACAAACAGACATATTTAGGGTGTATGATATAAGCAGCAGTTGTCTAATTCAGGTGACTTATGGAGATGAGAGCTAAGGAAATGTTTCTGGAAATGCAGCAATCATGAGCTTTTAGAGCAATGACTGACATGCTGTATAGGTGTTAAACTTTTTTCACAGTGTGAAAGTTTTTTCTGACTTTCAATCAAATGGCTACACTTGGAATACATTTTAAAAATAGATTGATAAAAATATCAGAAAAATAGACATGGGGCATTTCAGTTTTGATTGTCTTTATAGGTGGTATCAGATAAAAAAATGAAAATGCAAAGCACTTAAAAAAACAGAAGTCCCAAGGGGTCTTTCTTCTATACAATGTCTCTTTCCAAATTTTTCAGACTTTTTTGTTACTTTCATTGCCACCGAAATATGCACAAAACTATTTCATGCAATATTTGAATTTTAGTATAAGTGTAAGTTACTAGATTTTAGCAAAATTCTGAAAATATATGCATGCAGTTCACATTATGTATTCTGTGTCTCATTTCTCCTGTGACTTTTGCTCAGCTGGGCTTTTGTGCCTTTAAACATTATATGGAACAAAATAGCAGATCTGTGACTGTAGACATATTGTTGGGACCTACACCAGGAAAGTAAACCAAAAGCTATTTATGAAAATGGTAATATAGCAGCATTAATATTTCAAAACTACCATGAAAAATGCAAAATGCAAGACTGTCTCATTCAATATAATTGTCTCTATATAGTTTCCTTTTGTTGGCAATTTCCTTGTTAATGTTCCAGACAGCAAGACTCAACCCAGAAGGGACTGATGGAGAATTAAAAAGCTATATTCACGCAAAAAATAGCAGAACTATATTGTAAAAACCTGCTATTTGTTGGTTGTGGAAACCCAGTTTGCTAACTAGTTTGCTAAGTGATTTTTTTCCTTCAAATGTTACAGGTGCAAATATTTTACAGTTGTGGATGATATAATTGGATACAAAAGTGAACATCTATATGTGCAGTTAACTAATTTGAATGTGCAGATTTGGAGAACGTAAACAGCTTCATGCTCACTTAGGTGCCTATGGAAATACAGTTCTTTATGCGTGTTTTGTGTACTACATCTGCACTGAATTTATTTTTACCACAGTTGCTTACTGTAATAGCAGCTGTTATGCTGCATGACTTTATTTAACCCACTAGCACACCTTATTAAAAATTCGCATAACAGAAAGCTGTTTGGATAGTATTCTGAGAGAGAAGTACTTACAACAATTGTGATTTTCTCAGTTTCTGGTGATGTATATAAAGTAACAGATACTTTCCCATTTTACTAAAATTTGAAAGTAATTTGTATTCCATTTCTTGAAAAGAGGGGAGCTATGTGTCAGTCTCTTTTCCCAAGGGAGGTTTAAATTGGATATCAGGAAAAATTTTTTTACTTAATGGTTTGTCAAGCATTGGAACAGGCTGCCCAGGGAGGTGGTGGGGTCACCATCCCCAGAGGTATTTAAGAGACATGTAGATATGGTACTTAGGGACATGGTTTAGTGAACTTGGCAGTGTTGGGTTAAAGGTTCCACTTGATGATCTTAAGGATCTTTTTCAATATAAATGATTCTATAATTCTAAGTCACGAAGAGCTTTTTATTCATCTGTGGTAAAATTATTCTTTGCAACTCTCAAATAAATGATGTGGCTGAAAGTAATAACTTTAATTAAAAGCCACTTATTATTAGAGTGCAACCAGTCCTTGATGGAAGATATAAGCATAATTTCCAATAGTCACATGTTGCTCTGTAACAAGTTACTGTAAGACTGTAGCTACCCCCAGCTGGCTGCTGGTACAGAGCACAGGCAGGGCTGCAGTCACCGTGTATCACAGGGGTCAGCAATGCTCTTTGCTGGCCCCGTAATCTGCAAGTCACAGGAGATACTCGACCCTTCTTGCCAGTTTGGAGACTAAGACTTTATTCTTTGGGCCTCTCTGCCAAGGTTAGAAATAGGAGGACCAGTCCTGGGCTATCTGTTTCCCTCCTGATGCACACAGCATTGGTCTGAGGAAAGTTGGTACAAAACTGGGCAGTTGCTTTAGTGCTCTATCGAGTTTCTCTCCATATTTTTCTAAATCCACATTTAGTGGTTTATAGTAACTGGGTACTCGATGAAAGAAGAGGAGGTGAACCAAACAAGCCAGAGAGATCCAAATGAGTGCAGCAGGTTCCTTTCCTCCGAGTCCTGCTCTTTTTCACTGTTCATTGCAATGTTCAGTACTATGGAGGCAAGCTGTTACTGATTTGCAATAACACATCCATTTTTACCCCACAGAAGAGGATATAGGATACTTCCAGATTGATGCTGTCAGTGGAGAGTTAAGAACAACCCGACCTCTGTCACATGCTGAGAGATCTGACTACAGAATGGTGGTCATAGCCAGGGACCAGGGGATGCCTTCGCTTCAAGGACATGCTGCTGTTTTCATCCAGGTACTTATTTACATTGAAAAGATAGAACAATTATGTTAAATGCTTAATTTCTTTGAAGAAAAAAAAAAAAAAAACAGTTTTAGAAGAAGGTTGGGAAATAAACTGAAAAAAGGAAGAGGTTTCAAAATTGTAAGCACCTTGTCTTATCGTAATTATCCTTAGCTGTTTTTCTGTTGAGGGAGGAAATGAGAGGGCAGACTCATTTTGATTTGTTAAGAATGCACAACAGCATTTTGGATCATCTTGCAAATAGATGATGCTTGTGCTTTAGTAGATCACTGGAAACACTGGAAAATGGGAGGAAAATATCCAGGTAGGTAGAAAGAAAAACAAATATCAAGTGGACTGAAAGTGGGGAAGAGAGTAGACTTTTTTGTTTTCTCCACTTAGTTTCTCTCTTTTCTAAATTCTGTCTCTATAACCTTGTATAAGGATCTCATTTCTTTGTTCTGGTTTATGCAGGGCTGCTTTTCATGGGAGTGTGAAATGCAGCATGTGCTCATTCCATAGCCAGCCACCTGCTGTTCATCGAGCCGCAGTGGGGCTGCTTTGTCCAGGCCACCTGTGCACTCCTCTGTCTTTGAGGCTGCTATTTTCAAGTCCCCCTAAAGATGGTTAATTTTGGATAGCTTGTAGTAACATGCTTCAGTCCAGGCAAGGCAAATGCTGTTCCCACCGTTAAAGAGAGTTAAAGGACTCCTCTCCCTGAGCAATGGGAAAAACAAAGGGTGATGAACTGACCATAACCCCCACTCCCTGTTTCCCTGCACCCCTGGAGGAGGAAGTGGAGCTGGGAAGGAGGGAGAGGTGGCGGGGAAGGTGTGTTTTTAAGGTATAATTGTACTTCTCATTACGCTGCTCTGATTTTGTTAGCAAAAAGTTCAGTTAATATCTCTAATTCTAGTCTGTTTTGGCCATGATGGTATTTGCTGAGTGATCTATCCTGGTCCTTATCTCAGCTTGTGAACCTTCAGTATGTTTTCTGTCCCCTGTCCAGCAGCAGAGGGGAGTGAGAAAGCAGCTTTGCTGGTACCCGGTATCCAGCCAAGATCAGCCCACTACGCATTACGATATTCATAATAACAGTGGGAAAATATTGCAGTCTTTGTGTTTCGGTTGCAGGTGATCCCACTTCCCAACAGGAGATCTGGCTCCTCTCAAGACTTCAAGCACTTTGTCGTACCTGAAAATTTTAAACCTGCACAAGTGTTGGATTCTCTGAAGGTGCCGAGTAACCATCTAGCACTTAACAGGAAACTGCATTTCAGTATTGCTAAAGATGATAATGTGCATTTTGAAATAGACAGCTTGACAGGAGACCTTTATCTTTCCAAGGAGCTTGACTATGAAACAGATTCGCACTTTCTTTTGCAAGTTATGATAAAGGATTATAATAATCCCCCACAAAATAGCACTGTCTTCCTAAGTATTGATGTAGAAGATAAGAATGATCATTCTCCGCATTTTCAAGATGACTTTGTAGTGATTGGCGTAGAAGAAAATGCACCTGTTGGCACTCTGGTTTACACATTCAATGCAAAGGATGGAGATGGCAGTTTTCTGAACAGCAAAATAGAGTATTCCTTAGAAATAAGTAACATAGGTGAAAATCCTTTTCTTATTCACCCTTTGTATGGCACCTTGACCACAGCTTCTCCACTAGACAGGGAGATTACTCGTTCTGTGATCTTGACAGTGTTTGCAGAAGACCAGGCAATAAATCTGACTGATCGTCGGCTGGATTCCCTGGCTGTCAAAATTGTTATTTTAGATATCAATGACAACAGTCCCAGTTTTACGTCTTTGCCTCTTTCCTATGTCATGGAGGATGTGGAGGTGGGCTTCCTTGTACACCACATAATTGCAAAGGATCCTGATGAGGGAAGAAATGGACAAGTTACGTATCACATCCTTTCAGGCAATGAAAACAAAGCATTTGTACTAGATAAAACCACAGGTACTGTAACTTCTCTTCTCTGGTGTTTCTTGTGTTGTGATTCTCACAGTAACATGTGGGAGTGCATACCATGCAATAGTGAAATACCACATTAGTTTGGCACTCTGCCCAGGTGACTTATTGTCCTCAGGGGTGATTGCCTTGGGCAGAGCACAGTAGTCAAGCACTGTGAGACTCAGCTCAAAAATTTTGGCATAACACTGTTACTGTGTAGTGTAGGTATACTGGGGCATCTTCCAGTAGTGCGTTAAGGAAGGTGGGAAGAAAATGTGTGCAGTAAAATACTTCATTCTGATTTTGGCATGATATGTACTTAGAGCATGTGCACACATGTATGTTATGCTATGTGCACATGAGGAAAGGCAAAGCTGAGATCAAGGAGTCTGCGTTACACTGTGGGTGAAACTTGTTCAGGGGATGCTCAAAGTGCTAATCAATTTCATTCTTCAGCCCTCTGACAGTCTCTGGTTTCTAACTGTTAAACTATGTTCTCACAAATGCAAGTATCACCTTAATAGTTGTAATATTTTCTGGTTCTTACTCTGATTTTGAATCCATTAGGTGATGCAGCTGACACTGATTTGTAGAGCTCCTAACTGCATAACTTACATGCAAAAGAAGACAAGTATTCAAGTTAAATAAAGTTAAAAATTTAAGCCCAAAGTTAAATAAAAACAATCTCTGAACTTCACTTGAATTTTCCATGAATTGCAATTTCCCTGGATGCCAAAGGCAGTATTTCTGGGCCAATTAACACTGTAGAGGGAATCACAGGTAATGAATGACTGCGAAGTCTGAAAACCTTGCAGCAGTGGCATGGTGATGCTACATTGGAGCTGTGAGTGCTGGACCAACTAGGATCCTAACCTGGATGAGAATATGTTTTAAAAACCTTTTTTCTTTAAATTAGGACTCTTAACTACAGCCCGGTTTCTAGACCATGAGGTTCAGGAGCGCTACAGTTTGACAGTCATGGCTCTGGATGACGGCAGCCCAGCTCTCTCTGCCACACAAGTTCTGACCATCATTGTTCTTGATGTGAATGATGAGACCCCAGTATTTCTGAAGCAACTTTATGAGACTGCAGTTCATGAGAACCGAGATCCAGGGGAGTTTGTCATAAGAGTGGAGGCTGTGGACCGAGATGCAGGTAATTTGTGCCCTTTTGCTAGTAATTTACTTGTGGACCATAGTAGACCAATCCAATCTTGATGCCTTGCATGTACAGCTGTTGTGCTTTTCCCAAGGTAATGTATGGCTTCTGAGTTTCAAAATATGAGTTTTAGTTCAGACTTTCGATCTTTAATTGGGGGTTGGAGGTATTCTGACTTGCCTTCTGGGGTAGCTTCGGCTCTGATGGGTATATTAAATGTAAAATATGTTCTTGTGTGACACAGCATATTGTAGGTTTCACATGAAGAAAGCCAACGTGTTCTGGCTGTAAATCAGAGAACAATATTCAAGTCAAAGTTAATATGTGAACATTTTGCCACTCTCAATCAGAGCATTTTGGGTAGTTTTAAAGCAGTTCACTAGTCAAGAGTCCTGGTTTTGTAACAGAACCGGCAAATATGCACTCATCTTTTCTGACCAGAGAGGGGCACTGTCATCCAAGATTTTCAAGCTGGTTGAGCCGTGAAGGGATAGTGGAAGCTGCTCCTGATTTTAAGTAGGCCTTCACATGCGAAAGAGTGTTCAGGCACTGCTTTTCAAAAATACACAGAATTGATGAATAAGATGTGGGGATGGTGAATCACATGTAAGAACTAAACCTGAGAGAGTCTGCTAAGCAACAAAAAATTCCCTCCAGTTTTTCAACTACCTGCTCTTTTGAACTGTCTAAAATGCATAGCATATGATGATACAGGTCGTCCATATGCTGGAGCAGCTATACAAGGTCTGTGTGTTAAATAATAAAATCTGGAAAGAGTTAAATATTACAATACTGCTGTCTTTGACCCAAAGGTAGTCTCTGTGAATGACTTCATTTTTACTGTGGGTTTGCTTTCTGTATTTTCTTTAGAATTGTATAAGACTGTGCTATCCTAAAAGCAGATAATGGAACTTGTTAACAAAATAATCTGCATTCAGTAAGATTTGTAATTTTAATGTAGAGCACATATTGATTACAAAAGGCTGATGTGAGCTCAATAGAGCTATTATATAGAAAAGACATTTCCCCACAAGTATGTGAAGTATTTAGAAATTAGGAATGGGTAGGTATCCCTGTCTGTTACGATCTCCATAACAGCTGAGCTGTACTGCAGTCTGCCTCTGTATCTCACTCTTCCAAATATTTTATTTTGTGGATCACAAATAAAAAAGGTGATACTTGAAAGGTTTGGAAGATAAAGGAGACAACTGAGAATTTGCTTTAATTCCTCTCCCTCCTTTTCTATCCCTTATATTTTTTTTTTCACATCTTGTGGGAAATACAGCAGAAAGGAAATTTCCAGAGCAGTTAGTGGGAGGAAGCTGGGGTGGCTTGGCAGGGTGGAGAGAAAGGGCATTCCAAGTGTACTGGGTGGCACAGTTTGTGCCTGCCTGTGCAGACACTTTGGGCTGGAGCACTGTTGTGGCTGATGGTTCCTTCCTGCTATTTTTTTAAGTACATTTTCCAGTAACCACAGTCCTTCTGTTGGGTCTTTTTCTCACATTTTCATTATTTGGCCCTGTGTCATGGGTGTATAATAGTATTGTTTCAAATTAATATTGAAATGATGTCCATAATGTAAGAAAATTTGATTTATATAGGAGTCATATAAATATAATGCTACTCACTTTTCTTATGTTTTTGAAACACAATTTTTGAATAAGATGACTCCCATCATGGTGTTCTTTCTTTTTGTTTTTCTTTTTTTTTTTTTAACACACTCTTTAAATTGCAGTTCACATCCCAGTAATATTTGCATAGTCTCAGTGGAGGACTTTCTCCCATCACACTTTTTTGTTCACTTCATATGTTCCCTGAGTGACCACTGGGAGGAACCAGTCATTATCAACCTTTTATTTTCCTTTCTACTTCATTCTCTGTGGCTGGAAGGGAGAGTCTTTTTTAAGGGAAATTACCAGTAAAATTTCTGACGTTTTAATGGTTTTCTTTCACATGATTATCCCTGAAACTTTTTGTTCAGCTACCTCCTTCCTGCACATTATGACAACTGCGCTTACTGCATCTCTAAGGTGCCTTGACTTTGGGAGCCTTTAGGGAGCCCTCCATGCCCTCACCCCTACCCAGCTGACATCTGACAGTTCAACATCAGTAAATGCAAGTGTAAAAGATGTTAACACTGGAAAATATGCATGTTGGAAAAATATGCATGGGAAAGCAAAGATACCAGCAGCATATTTAAGATAGGTCAGGGTTTTTTCCTTGAGGTAGATCTTTGCAGAAGAACTGAACTAGCATGTGGCAAGGTCTACTTTTAAGCTGAAGTGCATCTCTGTGGTTCAATAGTTATGTCTGGAGCCTTAGGAAAATCTTAAAAGGTTAATAGGAACCATTGACTTGAGTTATGAGACAGAGCTTACTGCCATTCGTTAGACATTGTTGTAAAGTCCTGTAGAGATGAGACTTGAACCTGGATTTGGGGCAGGGGGGGCATTTTGTATTTTAGTTTGTAATTTCAGCCCCTAAAATGTGACCAGTGCTACTGAATAATTAACCAGAAGGTTGGATTGAGTGCAAATGTGTTAGCTGCTGTGCTGTGGTGTGTGCATGTGTAGAGTCAGCACGCTCCTCTCCTGGGCAGGATGTGCAGCTTTTTCCTAATGCTGCTTTATGCTCCTAGCAGTTGGATATGGGAAAGGAGTCAGTAAATGCTTGGTAAATAAATGTAATGAAGATGTCACATATCTGTGTTCTTTAAGAGTTAAAAGTTTTAACTTCAGCATTGTGTGAATAGTCAGCTTGGATGGCACCCATGTTTTTTCAGCACTGGTTGTGAATTGTGTCCTTTGTGCCATCTGCCGGAGAAGGAACTGGGCTGAAGCTGCTCAGTTGCAGGAGGCAAGAAGCTAATAGTATCAGACCTGCAGCTTTGTGTCTCTTTTTTTCCATCTGTAGCATATTGGTGATAAAGGGTAGATAAATGCAGGCAGAACTGTGAATAAATAGCTTTCAAAATTTAGTTGAATGTTATCTGATATGGGCAGATCAGATAAATATATGTTAGTAACCCGACACTTTGAAGACGTTCACCTTGGTTGTCCTCACTGATGTGATTTTTCATCCTTTTTCTGTGCAGCTGAAAGGATTTTTGTAAGTAATTTTTCCTCCTGCTGTGTATGGTATGAATATGTCCCTCCCTTGACATAGTTTAGGTGCAAATTTACAGTAGTAAATCTCTTAATCAAATTTCAGTAGCACTGTCAACCACTTAACAAAGCTATTCAAAGGCAAATGAAGTGTGTTAAAAAACTGTAGGCTCTGTTTCTTTTCTCACACGGGTGTTTGTCCATCAACTCCAATGCAGATTGTCTTGTGCTTGACTGCAGCAGATGAGAACAGCAGGCAGAGTTTGACATTGGAGTTTTCATGTGACTAGAAGTGTCATGTCATTCTTCAGGTGTACCAACTGTCCCTGCCCTGCTAAAGGACTAATTCTGGGTGGGAAAAACACAAAATAGCTGAATGGAATGCAGGAAAATTTTCAAAAAAATAGGGCACAATAGTCAAACCCTTCGGGTATAATGTAGGATTAAACCCATTAAAGGTAATAATATAAGTATGATGGAGATGACATCGTACTTTCCTTGGGAGGATGTTGAAACTAGAAGAAATATGAAAGGAATTACCTTACTACCATAATAGGTAAGAACACTGAGTCTCATTTCCTGTTCAACTAAGGTGGGTAACTTTGAAAGAAAGGTTTCTAAAACCTTTAGAAGTTTTAGCCTATTTCCTAGAGGAAGATGGGAAGGCTAATATCCCTGCACTATATACAAATGGTAGGTCTGATCAGGAACTGTATGGAATTGTCATTCAGAAGGACTTGGGGGGAGAAGAAAGAGACAAATCAGTAGACCTGAATGTGAGGAGAGTTGCTGTGTTTTACTAAGACTACCATTCTGTTTTAAAGGGCTGAATTCCTTGCTTCAGTATGAAATCTTACCAGGAGCTGGTTATGAGAAATTCAAGATGAACTCGGACAGTGGAGAACTCATAACAGCTGCATCACTGGACAGGGAAACCCAGGAGGTTTTCAGTATTAAAGGTAGCAGTGTGAAATATCCATGAATGCCTCTAGAGTGGGAAGTGAGAGTGAGTGAGGTGTTACTATCAGCATTACTTTTTTCATGCCTTCTGAATTAGATGCAAGTGGTAATATTTTCCAGTACAGAAGAGCATATGCTTTTTGCATAGCACAAATAATTCTCCTACTCTGATATTATTAAAGAACATCTATGGTTGCACCCATAACCACTGAATGAAATTTGCTTTCTTTTTATTGATCTTAGTTTTAGTTCGGGACGGTGGAACCCCGTCGCTGTCAAGCATGGTGACAATAATCTGCACAGTGCTGGATGAAAATGATCACTCTCCCACGTTTCTTTTTCCTGCCTCTGAGATCTTTATTCCAGAGAACCAACAGCCTTCTGTTGTTTACATTTTCCGAGCTGTAGATATGGATGCTGGCAATAATGGAGCTCTAAGATACAAAATAATTGGTAAGTTATATTCCATCATTTTGTTACTATAAATCGGGGAATATATAAACAGCAGCATCCAAGTTTTAGACTAGCCTTGACTTCACCAGGCCTCCCTAGCTCCCATCTTGTCCACATGCTTCTTTTATGTGGGAAAGAAAAGAGATCTTTCACCCTTTTGTCAGCACTAATAAGCACTTCCCAGGCATACTTTCATTCTGCTTTCTGGATTTGAAATAATGCAGAAGAGAAAAACAAAAAATACCAAATGCTGGAACAAGGCATTAATCATGAAAGCATAATTTTTTCATTTTTGTTATAGTTGTAGAAGTCTGAATGTAAATATGCTCTTGAAAATATACCCAAGAATTAATTGAATTTTATTTATATAATGCTACTTATTAAATGTTTTTTCATGAGAGCTTCTTTCACCCAGTAATTAGTAATGTCATACTTGGCTTCCATCTTGCCAAAGTCTCCCTGTGTCCACTATGCCAATGTAAGCTCCATGGCTGTTCAAAGCCTCCTGTAGTATTTTTGGACAAATACAAGTTTGCTGTGCTTACTTTGGTTTGTGGCTCTCAGCAATAGCTCAGATGTAGGCAGAGAGCTACTGTGGTAAAAAACAACACATTTTTCTTTGAAGAAACAGTTATGAATTCCTTTGTTTTCTTGGTTTTAATGTTGTGATCATCTTTGACATTTCATTTAGTTACCTTTGGTTTTTCTGCATGTTATAAAGTATGTATGCCATTCACGGGCTTTTCAGTTGACTGCTTCATATTTCTTCCCAATGCCCCCAAATCACAACCTTGCACAACTCTTGAATTCCAAGAGATAGGTTTGTAGAAGACAACAAGGAGCAAGCAATTACAATTGCCAGCAACGCTTTATAGATTTGTGGAATTTGTAACTAAGGTTGGGAAGAGGTTACTTCGTACAGCAGCATAGATGCATGAGCTTTTATAAGTTGGGCTGGTTTGGGAAAAAAGATACGCAGTTGGCCAAATAGCCAGTCTGTAAATTGATATGACATTCTGCGTTTGCTCTCATTGCCACTCACTGATTTAAATGAAATACAGGTTTTAATTTGTATGAAATACAGATTTTAATTTGTCTGTGAAAGGCACATGAACACACCAGCTGTATGAGCAATTGGGCCTTCTTATTGCAATTATAATAGGGCATTCACA
The DNA here is from genome assembly GCA_013398275.1 of Promerops cafer. Taxonomy (NCBI): domain Eukaryota; kingdom Metazoa; phylum Chordata; class Aves; order Passeriformes; family Nectariniidae; genus Promerops; species Promerops cafer. The sequence goes on along the minus strand of VZSE01007792.1, from coordinate 1,423,927 downwards.
AGCGATTCTTTTTTAAAAGTAGTTGTTTCTGATAATTTAATTTTTTATGTGTTTGAAAGGTGGAAATGTTGGAGAATACTTCACACTAAATAACACGTCAGGCAAGCTGCTGGTCGCTCATGGCTTAGACAGAGAAGACATCAGCAATTTCACTCTTGTCATTGAGTGCCATGACCTAGGCAGTCCCTCGAGAAGCTCCACTGCACAGCTCTATCTAACAGTCTTGGATGAAAATGACCACAGCCCATTGTTTGCAAAGACCCAGTATCAAATCTCTGTGACAGAAGACCTGGAGGAAGGCTCAGCCATCCTGGACCTCTCTGCTTCTGACCAAGATGCTGGCCTGAATGGTGAAGTTATGTACTCCCTCATGGATGACACCTATGGAGCATTTGCGATCGACAGTGTCACGGGATCCATCGTTACTACAAAGGCACTGGACCGGGAGACCAAGTCCCAGTACACATTTCGGGCGGTGGCAAGTGACTGTAGCACCCATTTTCCAAGGAGCACCACTGTCAGTGTCGTGGTGCACGTTGATGATGTCAATGACAATGATCCTGTTTTTCTGCAGAATCCTATCAGGGTCTTTGTGCCTGCTGAAACTGCTGTGAATGAGACAGTAGCCACTGTGAGAGCAGAGGATGTGGATCTGGGATCAAATGGAGCTATTGTTTTTAATTTGATGATGGCAGAAACTGTATTTGAGATCGATGTGAAGACAGGTGACATCATTCTTCGGGAGCCCTTGGCTTCCAAGGACTTCAGTACCCAGCTGCTAGTGACGGCTTCAGATCAAGGCATTGCACCTCGAACAGCCACAGCTGTGGTCATTATCTTTACACAAGAGCAAGAGGAGGTGATCTCATTCAGCCATGGCCTGTATGAAGCAAGTGTGCCTGAGAACAGTGCAGCAGGTGGGCGTGAAATCCCTCTTCTTGGAGTCGCCAATCTCCCCTCCTTTTAGAATGGTAACTGTAATGAATAGTATAGGGAAACCTTTTTTTCTGTGCAGCAGCAGGGAAAAGTTAATGTGGATGTAGCCAATACCCATTTGCCCCTTTCCAGTGCACCAGCATGAAAAAGATGCAATGGAGGAGGCATTGTCTGATCATCAGTGCGCTCATTCATTTAGCAAAATTGCTTTAATGATGGGTGAACAGCTTTTACTTGTTGTGTCACTGGGCAGTGCACACAAGCTCAGGTGAGTTGAGTGTTGGGAACCCATTGCAACCTGGCATTTCTTGTTTTCACAATACACTTCACAAACTGTAGTAGCTTTCAGAAATACCTTCTGAAATTTCAGAAAGTATTTCAGAAATGCTTTCTGAAGTAGCTTCAGAAAACTGAAGTTTTGGACTTTGCAGAAGAAGGAGAAAGGGGAGTTGGATGGGATAGAGAATGTCGGAGGCTGTTGGTACAGGGCCACTTGGACAGGCTTCTGCAATCTCTCTCTAGGTAGAGACTGCACTATGGAATGCTACCTATAGACAAATCAGCTCCAGTCACAAGGTGCTTACAGATTTATTTGGATTTGTTCTGATATTGATGAGAATTACTGCTCTACTTCTTATCATTCAAAGAACACTAGTAGTTATCCCTCCAGCCAATTAGATGTGGTATCTTCTGCATCAGGGATTGGTTTTGTCCTGATGAGGGGCAGAAAGGAATGCCTTTCACATATTTTTGTCCACAAATCTCACTATTTAATTGGCCAGATATATTTAGAGATCTGACTTGCACTATATTCTCAATTAGAACAGCTAATGAGCTTCACCTTGAACAAGTAATTTCTCTTTTTTATAATGCAAACTTTCCTCAGTAAGACAAAAGCAGTATTCCTTTATATCCTAAGGGTTTTGTGAGACTAATGAATTCATAGATCTTGAGTAACAGCCTGTATATTGGATTATGAAGCAGTAAATAAGAAATGTGTTAGTAATTTTGGAAAACCAATCAATATTCTTGGATGATTGCAAACAGAAGAGAGAATAAAGGGTGAAGATGGCTGTTGCTGTAATTACTGCTATGGTTATTCAGCCATTCCTTCCTCTGTGCTTGTTTGGGACTACAAGCCAAATTTTCAAATTGTTAAATTTAAGAAAAGAAAATAAAGATCAGAGCTTTATGGCAATAGATAAACTGCTCTGATCCTAGATTTTTTAGAGTGTAGCTGTGTTCCTGGGTCAGGCTAGAAAAGCCAGCCTGAAATTACAGAAATGCCCCAAGGAACCGTGGTATCAGAATGCCATTGTGTTATCCCATTCAATCTACAGAAATATAATTAAGATTCAATTTAAGTTGTATTGATTAAAGGAAATTTAGCAAAGCTTCAGGGTAAACAGGAGGGTTTGATCACAAAATGTTAGTTTGTGTTTAATAATACTTCTATTTGCTAAGATGATCAAATTCTTTTAAGAATATAAGAGATTTTACCGAATACTAGTACTGTTTGTCTCTGTTTATACTATTTTCCTTTTTCCATAAGCATAAATAAATATCAAATATTTTACATTTCAGTGGGGAAGAAAACCATGATTGTAATTAAAACTCTCATAGAAGTTAGCTTACAGGATAGAAGTGATCCTGGGACCCCTACGAATGTGAATGGTACCAGTGTATTCAGTCCAGGGAAGATTTACATTACATACTGATTATTTGGAGAACTGGTATTAATAAATGTGGCTTCTCTTCATAATTTTATTTCTGCCTTAACTGATGGAGGGGAAAAATGCTGTGTTTATTTTAAAAATAATAAAAAATGTGAATAATATAAACGACAAAAAAACAAAGCCAAGGGTCCTTTAGTTTTAATTTAGTCCAAACCCATCAAATGGGGAAGTGCCTCAGGAACTAGTCCTTGTGGTCACATTTTCTTTAAGCGTTTGACCTCCAAGTTTAATGACCTTCAGAAAACCCCATTTTTCTATATTTTTTTGTTTAATATTGAATATTTAATGTCTTTAAATATTATAAACTGTATTACAGCAGGAATTTAGAAGCTAATCAATAAATAATCAAGTGACTGTGCTCTTCAGAGGGTAAGAAACATTTATTATTTACCCAACTTTTAGTTGAATGGTTGTTTGCATAACAGTCCCTTGGAGACAGATTGACCAGTAAAACTTCTTGACTCCTTTATTTTCTTATTCTATTAGATATCAAATATGTATGCCCTTATTCTTTAAGTCACAGAATCATAGAATGGGTGAGGTTGGAAGGGACCAAAAGGGTTGTCTGGTCCCACCTACCTGCTCAAGCAGGGTCACCGCAGAGCACATGGCACAGGATTGTGTCCAGATAGTTCTTGAATCATTATCTCTGTGCTCAGCTTTTGTTTTCATGGCAATTAAGAGGTCTGAAGAAATAATGGCAGGGATGAACACAGGTTAAATGGCAGAGGACAGGGAAAAGAGACTACTGTAATGAGGACTGAAGAAAGAAGAAAATGCTACAGTGATACAGCAGCTCAGTGGGGTGCTGGTGTTAGGACATACATATAAAAAAACCCCCATGTATATAAAACATATATGTCCTAATTAAGAATTCAGCAAATGTTTTGGAGCTGATTTGGTCAGGTAGGCAAATGCTGTTCACTCTGTCAAGTTTTAGTTTTGAGTCTGCAGGCATAATGTTGGGATCTAGGCTGTATAAAACAGTTTGAGGTACTCCCATATGCAGTCAGACTGTCTGATTAAACTGAAAAAGCCATAGATTCACCTCACTCTTCATGTCTTTCAATATTTTTAACTAATTCAGAGGTCAATTGCCTAGCATTTCAAGCCAATCTGACTGCTTTCTGCTTTGAACCTGATCTCCCTGCTGCCTTGCTCTATCTTCAGTGCTGATCTCAGCCTCGATGTGTTTTGCAGGGACAAAGCTCCCTTTCCCTGGTTTTTCTCTGTTGAGAGCTACATGATGTGACCTCTGCTTGAGGCAACGTCTGAATTGCATGTGATTGGAATGGCGAGTTCCAGCAGATGGACATTTTCTGTTGCTTTTTATCTGTAGAGGGCCTGTTTATGTCACAACTGACCTCAAACCTTGGTCATATTTTTTTGACAATGAACTATAAAAATTCCCTGTTTGGAGGAGTAGTTTTCTGTGAAAGGTATCAAAACACAAGAGATTTGTACTGTGCTAAAAAGAAATTGTAAACAATTCTATCTGCATGAAAAATGTGGAGCTTAAAGATTAGGATATGAGGACTCAGAACTCAGAAGAGTTTATTAACCTAACCTCTGAAGAACAAGGATTCAAGTAGAAATGCTGCTGCTTCCTTTATTTCTGGTAGTTTTTCTTCTTAAATACACAAGCAAACAAAAAGATGCAGTATTAAAAGATAGAGGGATATTCTTCAGACCTTGTTATTTTTTTTTTTATCTTTAACTCTGCTCTGAGGATGCTGTGAATGCTTGTCGTTGCAGTTTTCTGTAGCAAATCAAACTTGCTTGGCAATGAAAATTCAACCTACAGCCCCTTATTTTAGTTCCTAAAAAACTCTAGCTCAGCATTCATATATCTGTCTTTATACATTGCCAGATAAATGTTGATTCCAGAGCTTTTCTAGTAAATATCTTACAAGTATATTGACAAGTACAGAAAATCATATGTCAAACTTGGCATACTTTTGCTTTTGACAGACAGATTTTGAGAGCAAATAGTAAACCCTTAATAGAAAAATTCTGGTTTCTAAAAAGTAGTATGTAACTGCTAAAATAAAAAAGTCATTGGATTATTGTAATAGCAATGTTTCCTCTCATTTTTTATACTAAGGTCTTTTCCTGTGGCATCCAGGACACTGAGTATGAGCAGTATGACCTTTGTGATATAATAAAATTACTAGTTGCCTCTAATGCTGTTTGAAAGAGCTCGGGTTGCCTCATTCCATCACAGCTGCATGGAATCAATTTCAATTTAATTAAATAATTAAAAACATTAAAATCAATGGCCATATATGCTAGACAATTTCCTAAGTCACTTGAATAATTACTTGGAGGTTTTGATAATGCCTTTTAAACTTGCTATATTTTTGTTAATGTGATGATTCTGAGCAGGGTAATTTATTGAGTTCCAAATTTTCCCTTTTATTTTATTCCAAAGAGGGTTTCTATTTCATGTCTCATGCATTCTCTATTAAATTATTGGTCTTTTCATGGAATTTGGGTTCTATGTGAATTGACACATAGCTGTGCACATAGCTTCATCTTTTCTTTCTCTTTGTCAAAAGGTGAAGGATATTTAATTTAAGGTACTGTTCAAAAACCCAAATAGAATCCTGATAAATGGACTAAAAAATTAACTCTTTCTGGTCATTTGTGATACATGATGCACCAAAATCCAAAAAAAATTAGATATGACTTCAGGTAAGAGAGAACTCCAATGATTCCTGTGAGTTCGCAATTAGGAAAAGTTAAATCTCATAATTTTATTTAGGCAGGTAAAGTTGTTATCAGTGTAATTTACTGAGGAAGGAGGGATAGACAGTGCTTTGTCTATGGATTTGTAATATAGGAAAAATCATGGAGAATTATTCTTATTGTCTACTAAACTAATGAATGAGCACCTAACCTAGTTCATAGTTGTGCATCTGCTATTAATATCAATACTACTAAATTGGAACAGAACCTTCTAGGGTGGACATGGTTAAAATGTCTTATTGCTTCCATAGGTACATCACTTCTGACAGTAAAGGCCTATGAACACACATTTACAGGAGAAGACATAAAATACAGCATCTTCAGTGACCAGGAAATATTCTCCATACACCCTGCTACAGGTACATTTTATAATTTTCTTTCAAGTGTTTGTGTGTACTTTGGAGCATTAGCAAGTTCCTACCACAAGAACAAGGGCTAGATATCTTAAGAGTACTCCCTAGTAATAATTGTTACAGTGAGAGGGTCATTAGTATATCCAGGCACTGTCATAAACTTGAGGTAAAAAGAAATTGAACACCAGTATACCTGTTTAAAACACTCAGTTCTGACTTACTGTTGATCACCAGGTGTTGGGAGTTGATAAACTACTGCTTTGTGATCCAAGCTGAGATTCCATCTTGTTTCTCCTCATACAGTTTCCCAAAAACTCAATAAACAAAATCCTTCAAAACAATTCTAATGTGGAAGCATTAGACTCTTACTGATTTTAATGCTCTTTGTTTCAGGCAAACCTCAACACATTTTCAAGTCAAGTCTGTTTATTTTTTTGGGACTATATTTGTGTTCTGCAGCAGTTCTGCTTTCACCTGCTCTTCAGTCAGGAATTCCACGTGCAGGAGAGTGAGGTGCTCCCTGTGTACATTTACATGTTCTCCTCTAAGGCTTGTAAGAGAGCACAGCTTCTCTGGTTACCTCTCAGCTCCTAAACATCTGCAGTAAGTTTGCCTTCTGAATAGCTGCAGTCTCTCTTTTTGGGATGGCAAATAGACAGTGTAAGCAGTTGTCCTCAGAAACAGTGTAAATAGTTTGTACCCTTAATAAATAGCTTCATCCCTGAGTTTCTGAAGGCTTTACTCTCTGGTTATCCTGATGTCTCCAGTTATCAAATGGCATACCACTAAAATAATTTTTTTAGATGAGGCGTGCTTGAAGTGCATACTTTTGATTTTTTTCAAGTCCTTCTTATTTCACTGCAATAAAACTAGAGAGATTAAACAACATCTTAGACCCAGATAGGTTTTTTACTGAGGAAGTGAATCTTCTCCAATATCACCTTCAAAAAAAAAGAAAATTCAAATGGGATTTTCCTTTTTTTTTATCAAGCTAGGCTGAAAAACGGTTACATGATGCTTTGAAGAGTCTCATAAGCACACGCTTCACAAACAGGAGTGGAATTTCTATAGCAGTGAATGTGTCACAAGTCTTCTTTTGAGACATTTGATCCATTGTGGTTTCTTCTGTTTCCTTTCCTCTGAAGCCTTTCTTCTGTTTCTTAGAAAACATTAATTGAAGTTCAACCCTTAAGGACTTTTTAAGAGCAGTGCTTACATTAGCATAATTTTGACACCAGTATTTCTCTACCCCTTGCTTCTACAGCAGAAGTATTTTGAGCCCTGTCAATGTTCTCTCTGTAATCCATGTTCTGAACAGCCAAAGGTCTGCTCTACTTGACTTTTCTAGCACTGGTGTTAATTAACCACACTTTGGAGAAGACTGTCTACCATTGTAATTTTTTATTATACTGTAGAATTGTAGAAAGTGAAGTATGAGGTAGCTCAAAGACATGAACTAGTCTGTCCTCTGATGCAGGAGGGGAATCAGTTGTGCCAACATATGACAGAAATTTGTACTGTCCTTAAAAACCATCAGGGGCAGTGATTCTGCAAACCCTCTTAAAAGTCTGTGAAAGTCTTGGAAGTTGGAAAGTTTTTTTATTCATATTAATCTGAATGTTTGCTGAAATGTTTTAGACTGTTACCCTGTTTTTTCTTCAAGTGCACTTCTTAAGGATGAGCAACTATGATTCTTTCACATGTTCCTCCTAGGGTGATGTACCTTAAACTTGATTATTTGTTTCACTCTACACTAGAGCCTTTCAGTTTGCGCTCTGTCATCTGGAAGTGTATTTCTTCTGCCACTGTCTGTTTTCTCTGTAAAAAGAAAGTGATGTTTTTAAGTGTTGTGCTGAAAAAAACCACCTTTGGAATCTTTGTGTTCGAGACGCAGGTCCATAAACAATAGTTAATATTTGCTTATCCTAAAAAATAAAAAGCACTAGTTTGGGGAGCCACAGTTGATTTGCAACAGCTGTTGCCTGATGTGGATTTTGATGGAGGGATAGATGTAGCTACTGTCAGATGAGGGACAAGAGTCTCTTCCGACATGGCCGTCTCACTGTCAGGTTCAGAGGAGGAAACATAACACAGACACTTTGTTTCTATTCCCTTGCTAGTAAATTGGCTTAGTTTTAGGGGATTGACAGTGTAGTGGTGGTTGGTGAAAAATTTATTCAGTAACTAACTAGCATGTTGGGCTGATGGTAGGTAGAAAAAGGACACAATGGTGAGCTTGCTGGAATTCTGTCATGTGCTCAATGGAGGTGACCATATATTTTAGGAATGTCATAACTGCATTTGTACATGGTTTTTTCCTGAATGAGTATGTCATATCTTGAGATTTTTTTTTTTTCTTGTAATAAACCAGGCACAATCACAGTAAAAGAGCCAAAGTACCTTGATTATGAAGATAAGTGTAAAATGCATCTTACAGTTGTGGCTGAAAATAGCTTCAGTTCAGTGTTCTGTGGAGTGACAGTTTTGATTCAAGATGTGAATGACAATGCACCTAAATTTGAGCAAAGCTATTACAAAGCATCAGTATGGGAAGGCCAGAGTCCTAAAACAGACATCATACAGGTAGGTGGAAGTATATCTTCCCAACCACAGTGCTGTAGTTAAAAAGAAGTTTGGCTGATCTGTTCATCCCTATAATCCTGCTGGCTCTGTCCTGGATCACTCCGTCTTAAAAACTGGGAGTGGGGTTCTTGGTGTTGCTACTAGTCTGTTTGGATATCTAAAATATTAAATTATTTTTTTCTAGACCATATTTCAGATCATTCATTCAGGTGTGTTAAGCTGAAAGAGAATTCTGTATCTTCTTGATAACTGTGCACCTGGAATTTAAATTATCTTTAAAAAAATTCTGTTTCTATTCTCAAGCAATTAAAAAACACCATTCAAATCTGTGGTTCTGGTTATAATATAGGCTGAGTCTTGTATTAATGTCTCTACTGAAAGGACTATAGCAATAAAAAGAATACTTTCTACTCATCAGACTAGTAGAGTCAAACCAAAGTGTTCAATTTAAAATCTGATGCCTAAAGAGCAGCTTGTCTTAATTTAAATGTGCAAACACTTCTTCCTCTGAATGGATCCATTCTCCCAAAATGTTTCCAGCTGGCCATGTTAGAGCAAAAGAAGACATCAGTTGGGCTAGAAGAACACATAATTTCCTCAGTACATGTTCTTGCATTGCACGTCAGGTCACGGTGAGGGTCATGTTAGGTACTAAAGATATTCCCTCTCTAGGGAATAAATAAATGAAAAGCTACAAATGCCTCCAGGGCAAAGTGATTAGAAACTGATGGACATTGTATTTAGAGAAACATATGTCCAGGAATGGAGAAAAATCAAAAGGCAGTCAAGCCAGATGTGTAATCAAAATTTCATGACAGAATACATTCTATTAAGTTTTCTTTATTCAATCTGACTGGTTGCCTCTGCTATGTTTTGGATCCCAGACTCATTATAATGCTTGTTCAGCAACCAAAAAAATACAAAGATGACTCCTCAAAGAGTAAGAGGACTCTTTGAGAAACCTGTTCACTGCTGCTGAATGCTCCTTATTCTGTTGGCAAATCTTTACAGATTGCCTCTGCCCTTTTTACATTTCTAGTTGGTATTTTAAAAAGGTAATTAATGAACTATTCCATGAAAGCTCTGAAAGCTTAGTAGTTTAATTATTTTATCCTTTGTCTGTTTGTATAGCAGAAATACTTTAAAGGTCAGTCCTGTACCACTGAGAAAGTGCATTTTTATGTGCTCAACAGGGAGAGCATTCTAACAGCAACCTAATAGTAAAATTATTACATTCAGCCCTAATGCTTTATGTAGCTGAATTTCAAATTACTCATTCATGTGCAGCCCATTGCAGTTCACGAGTAGATTCTATGACCTTACATGACACTCAAACTGGGGACAAAGCTGATGGTTTATTTAAATATGTGCAGTTGAAAGGAAAGTAATCAGAAATATCTGACTGTAGTACAAGGGTTTTCTTTCTGAAATCACTTTCTACTGTTTTTAATTAAGCCTCAGGTTTGCTCACAAACAGGTATTTGCAACTGACCTTGACAGTGGGCTGAACGGAGAAACTGAATACTCAATTTTATCTGGTAATGAAAATGCAACATTTCTAATTGATTCTGCACGAGGAATTCTAGCAACTAATACAGGCCTAGATTATGAGAACACTTCATCTTACAGGTTTGTATTTAAGGTTCTCATAAAAATGTATTCTTTTTGTCTAGTCTAACTTGAGAGTATTCCTGTTACATATTTCATAGTTTCCTGTTGATATCCATTACCCACAGAACCTGGGTGCAAGCCAGACAGCCCTGAGAACAGCACTAAAGCTGCCATTTGTACTGTAGATTCTTGTGTACTTATCAAATTTAGAGAAATATCAATAAGTGTTGTCATTGATTAAACTAGCCTGTATTTCTAAGTGTGATTATGCACTATAGGAACAATGACAGTTCCTGGATTTTAGTTTATTAATGACTGTACATCCATTCCATCTCTGTAAATGTTCTTTATAAAGACACAGTGAAAACACTCAAATCCAAAAAATAGGGATATGTTCTCATTCTTTATTGGTAGGTAGTTCAAAGTTTCTACTCAATAATGTGATAAAGACTCTAAACTGTTTCTATCTATAACCTGTCTTGCACTAAGTATTAATTTTTTCCAGTTTTTCTGAAACTCTGCGTAAATATGTTCAAGTGGACATGACAATTTTTCTTTGTCATGCCACAGTTGGAATTGGAAAACAAATAAATAATGCCTTGAAGAGAAAATGTGTGACTATGAAGATTCATTAATAGACCCATTTTAAGCACTGCAATCTCCACAAAACCTCTTATTTCTGTGTACATGTCAGTAGAAATTACTTTTTTTTTTCCATCTGATTGTGCTATCGGTTAAAGTATTTGCAAGTTTTCCTGTCCTGCAGGACTTCAAAGTTTTAAACATCCAAGAAGAATTCTTATGAATGAGAATAACTTGTAGAAAACCACATCCAAGAAGATTGACAGAGTATGTGGAGTTTTTTAATATCAGGCTGATTTGATAATAATGTCCCCAAAATACTTTAACTTAATACATGGGACACTTAATTTGGAGGGTTTTTTTCAGTTTTTCACTGAATCAAAAACGTCAATACTGATTTTCAAAAATTTAAATAGCATAACACACTTTATTTGTAACTAATACTTTAAAACAGCACCTGGAATAAGTCCTTCAAAGGAAGGATGTTTTCTGTTGATGAAATGTTGAACATGGGAGCATAATAATTCTCATATCTCTCTTTAACTGGGAGCCTGATTTATTTCAGTATCTATGTTCTAGACTTTCAGTTTGACAGTTTGTTCAGGGAAACTGTAGCTTCATATTCCTTCTCTCTAAAATAAGTTATTAATCTGTATATTGTTAGGTGAAAAGTGAATAGCAAAAGAAGCTTTCAAAACTATTCTCCTTTTTGATGTCAAAATGTTACCGTTGGTTTTTTCCAATTTGCAAGGAGTTGTTTATATCTGAATTGAACATTTTCATCCCCAGAAGTTCTAAGTCCCTTACAACAGGGCTTATAATGAAAGTGTTGACAGAACCTTAATTTTTTTAATGCCTTGGCTAAAATGTTTTTATGAGAGGGTTTTTTTTTTCCTGAAACCTTAGAAAGTGATTATTTTTAGTAAAATATTTCCATATGTATACTTTACCAATATTCGTTCTAGAAAAATACACTTTCAGTATGGAATTATGCATGGTCACTGATTGAATACTAGCCTGCAATTTAAGTTGTCTTCTGTTGGATCAGAAACCACCTGGATACCCAGAGCAGAGCTGGTGTGGTTAAGGAATGGAAACGGTGCAAGCCACAGCTTGAGTTACAGCCTTGGAATTCCATATTGTCAAGTGAACATTTAGGAAGTAATATCTATTTGACACTTTTTAACTGTTACTTAGAAGAAAGGGGGAGAAATGAAGTGTTTAGAAGATCTTTGGGGAGGCAAAATAAAATATGGTGCAGCATGAAAACTGTTGGTACATAAAACATTTGATTGAGATGCTTGCTTTGACCTGTAGATCCTTTAGCATAGCTTGTTGTTTCCTTTTTTTTCCCCTTCTCTTTTCTTTTTTTTTTTTTTAAGATCATTTGTTGGGTTAGATTTAATTTTGAATTCCCTTCTGGAATCTTCCCTACTGGGAAGTGGTAAAGTCTTCCAAATACTCTCAGTTTACATTTGCTTTTTATTGTTCAGAAGCTGCTTCCCATGAAGATTAAACCTTTTATCCATGTTTATCGTGTTGCTGCTTACCATTTTCTTTGCTACTTTGTTTGTGGAAATGAAAAGGTTGTTTACAGAATTTACAACCCATCCTTATGCAGGTGTGAAATGGAAGTGTAAAGTCAAAACTCTTCTAATCTGACAGCAAGATTCTGATCCCACTAAAATCAGTGGAAACGTTTCCATTGTCAAATGGTGCATGTATTCAGGGTTTTCACTTTATCACTTGCATCTATAATGTAATAGAAGGGCTACCCTATGTCTGCAGGAATTGTGGCTGAATACTATTTTGGATGTTTTTGTGTTTTCTGATTTCCACATCCCTCTTGTCTCTTTATAAACCATCAAGAGAGTCAGGTTCCTGCAAATTATAATTTAGTACTTAGGTTTTAATTCCTGCTCTGAATTGCCAACAGGAGAACTGTGTCTTATTTGAAAGAGTTGTTTAACCACTTATATTTGGTATGGAATTGGATGACATGAGTAGAGATGAAGAGTACATCCTTTTCTTTGTATGATTTTACCATTTTTTTGACATGTAGATTCTGCTGGACATTTTTCCTGCAAAACCAAAAGGTAAAACTGTGCACTGTCAACCTTACAGAAAGAAGGAGTTTAAGAGTTGCAATGAGGAACAGAAATGGCTATTCTTTTTGGGTTTAAAACTTCCCCTGCTTATAATAGTGGTGGATAATTCAGTGATTGCTGATCAAAAGTGACAATTAGTGCCTCCTTTAATTGTAGGTTGGTTGTGCAAGCTGCTGATAAAGGAAACCCCAGACTCACTGCTACAAGTATTGTGAGGATACAAGTGTTAGATGTTAATGACAACGCTCCAGTTGTCCAACCGCTAGGTGAAGTGGAGGTCCCAGAAAGTAAGTGTGAAAGTGTACAGCTAAGTTTTGTTAAGGCTAGGAATTCTCAGATAATGATTTAGTGATTTTGGTGATTTGTGTAACCAAACAACTGTAGTAAAAAATATAATGGATAGTATTAAGGCTGAAATATCAAAGCAGATTGTGATCTGCTTCTATTCTCAGATTCATTATTTTAATCTTTAGACACTGTGAATAGTTTGGAATAAAACCATAGGCTATTCAGAAGGAGGGAATAAATCTGCAGAAATACAACTTTAATCTGTTCATTTTCAGTATTGTACTCTTCATATGTCTTCAATTTCTGCTCTTCTCCAATAAAATGTTGGTGTTAAAACCAGCATTGCTAAAAATTAGATATTTTGAACTTCATTGTGATGAAAGAAATACTTCCTATAAATTTGAATGAAGTGTTACTCAAACTCTATAGCTGGATGCAGTTGATGATCATTAAGAGAAGGACTCGGGACCTCCTGAGTTCTCATCCCAGCATACATCTTGTGTGTTGTGTGACATTAGCTCAACATCTGCACAGCTTGAGTCCTAAGCCTGTAATTTTCAAATACAGGCATCATACATGTGAATGCATTAAGATACACAGCAGAAAAATTATAAACACCAGTACTCCTGTTAACAAAAGATATCAAGTTTTTCTTTTCTGGTAATGACAAGTACAGAATTCATAGATGGACAGCAGCTGTAAACTACTAGTTACTTAATTAGTTTTTTGTATTCTGTTTAAGAACACTTGCTTTAGAACATGGCATAGTATTTTTGAGGTTTCATGCCCCAGGCATGCAAATGAGAAATGCTTTAGCTTCTGTTAGTTCCAGCCTTTGTAAAATGATCCCTAATAGGTTCAGTTTGCAATCTCTGGTGCTGTCAAATTGGCCCATGACAAAAGCTGTCTGTATCCAGTTTCTCAATCTCATAGGATTATACCTTGATCTCTTCATATTCTTGTGCCATGTAGGTCTGTCTGAAGGCCTTGTTTCTCTCTAGTGGCCTTCTCCTCTTTTGGAAAAGCTCCAGAATTGCATTTGCTGGTTCTACACAGATCAGGGTCTCTGATGCCTCAGTTAAATATTCTTGTGGCATTGTTCAGTAAATACACGTCCCCTAAATGCTTGTGGAAAACCATGCAAGTTCCTGTTGCTGGTGAAGAAACTGTTATGACTACATTGGATCTGGGAAACTCTAAATAAAACCCAAATTAAAATTGGGATACAGCACATACCTTTGAAGAAATCCACTACTGTTTCTATAGGTTTTCTGGGTATTGTGATTATTGTAAAACACAAAGTTTAAATACATCAAAAGCTGTGCAGAAAGATTACATGTACCCAAGATCCAATATTACAAAATAAGCAAGATCTTCAGAAATTGTAACATTATCTTTAAACTCTGAATTATTCTCAAAATTATTGTTTCAGATGCCCTGCCTGGTTTTATAGTGACTCAAGTGTCAGCAAGTGATGCAGACTCCAGGCCAGCACTTCAGTTTGGTTTTATTTATGATAATAGTCCTGAAATGAAATTTGCCATCGATCAACACACTGGTGTCATCATAGTGGTGGACCCATTAGATTTTGAAGAAACTGCTGTGTATACGCTGCATATCATAGTTTCAGATTCTGTGCATCAAACAGAAGCAGAACTCACCATCCTTGTTTTGGACATCAATGATAACCCTCCAGTGTTTAGTCAAGATTTTTATCAGGTGGGAACACAGCAAATTGACAATCAGCATGTGGTGTCTTTCTATATAGGATGATAAATAGTAAGAGTTCTTGTTCATACTTGTCTTTAAATGCATGTGAGCACTGAGAAGAAAGGTCTCTGCAAACTATTATTGAGCAGAAACAGAGCAGAGCTCTTCTAGGGACCTCCAGCCCTTTCCTAAGAATTCTGCTAAAAGGACTGAGGAAACTACTCAGTTTCAATATTTGTGGCTTCTGTCTTCAGAAGGCAATTGGTGTGAGTGCTAGCTCATAAACCACACATTGATCACTAGGAGTTACTGGATACAATCCAATCCAGTTTGGGGAGCAGGGTCTAGTGTTTAGAACTTTTCTTCTGAGAGAATGCTAAACAAGTTGGTACCTTTATACTGGCCCTGTTATTATGGCATGAATTTCTTCATTTTCAGTTACACAGCTCCACAGAGGTGTAGCAATTGCCTCTGTGGTAGATGATGCACATAAAGTTTGCAGTGTGTAATCCTGCCTTATGACGATGGCACTCACCTAGGGAGTGAAGGATATGAGTTTTGACCTCCCCAACATCCCTTGAGACTGAGGAGGGTACAAAGCTCAGCTTTTGGACTCCTGGACAAGCATTTGAACTGCTGTACTGCTGTAGAAGTGAAGTCCAGCAGTGAAAATAAATCTCTTTTCATGACTTTGGACTGCTGTGGGCCATAGAAAAGTGGACATTAAAGAAAGTGGAGCATATATAAAATAGAATAATCGGGTCATAGAATAGTTTGGCATGCATGATATCTGCAAACATCATCTAGTCCAAGTGCCTGACCCCTTCAGGGCTGACCAAAAGCTAAAGCGTGTTGTTAAGGGCATTGGCCAAATGCCTCTTAAACATGGACAGGCTTGGGGCATTGACCACCTCTTGAGGAAACCTCTTCCTGTGTTTGACCACCCTCTACGTAAAGAAATGTTCCAGCCTGGGGAAGAGAAGGCTCAGTCTTACCAATCTGTGTAAATACTAGCATGAGCAAGTAAAGGTGGGCAAACCAAAGTCTTGTCTGTTGTGTCCACTGACAGAAAAGGAGGCAGTGGGCACAAATGGATGTACAAGAAGTACTGTTTAAACACCAGGAAACACTTTTTTTTTTTTCTTCAAACTCTAACAGATTGGCACAGGTTGTCCAGAGAGGCTGGGGAGTCTCTGTCTCTGGAGATACTCAAAACTCAGCAGTATGCAGTCATGGGCACCCTGTTTTAGGTGACTGTACTCTGACCAAGGATTGCACCTGGGAGGTGCCCAACAGCCCCAGCCATTCTGCAATCCTGTGAACTGAGCTGTTTGACTTGGTGCTTTTTGTGTGTGGTAGATGTCCTCAGAGCCAAAAATATGAGGCACCACAGAAGACTTGGTTTTAATAATGCTCCATTTGTAAGCCTCAGACAGTTTTAATGAAGAAATAAGTCTAAACATTTGGCTTAGTACAGAATTTTCAACCTCTGAGCATGTGCAGGCACAGTAGTTTAGTCACTTAGATACCTCTGGGACAAACTGTAGGCACCTGTAAAACTTTTGGGTGCCTGAGTGGATAGAATTTGTGTAAATTTCCCACTTAAAATCATAAATCTACATTCTGGAAAAAATTCACTATTAATACTCAAGTGATTTTTAGACCTTAATTTTCCTCAACCCTCATAGTGTCTGATTTTGGAGAGTCATTTAGGCAAGTACTTGCTTGTGCAAGTGCTAGAATTTTTTTTGTAGATTGGAGCAGACATTATAGGGAGCATTATTAATTGATTCAGAAGAGTGTAACTTTATTTACTATTTTAATGTAAACAGCTGAGCTTCTCTTTCCACAGTCCTGATGTTTTGATGTGTTGCTTGGCAAATAAGATACACTGCTTCTTTTTGGTTAATGATATGTATAATTCCTTATTCATCATCCTGTATTTTTACCCTTTTATTTTTCCTTCAAGTATTTTCATATTTATGCGCCTCATATATAGTTTAATATATGTATGTGGTTATTATATACATACAATCTCTCTGTTTAAATTACTCAAACTAACACTTCAAGTTATGACAGAGGTAGCTGCTATATCATACTGTTCATTTGAAATTGAATTTGTAAGGTGGAAGGAAACTTTGGTCACAAAAGTGCTGTATCTGGACTTGAAACAATGAAAATTCTTAAAAAGGGAAAGGACTTTCTTGGTTTCCTAGAAGAAAAAAAGGGAGCATTTTGAAAAATTAAATTCTAGGAATAATTGAGTGGTGATTAAGTGCCCTAGTGCTGGAGTTTTCAGGGTGCACATACTGGCTTTTTTAGCATTCAGTCATATACTCCAGACAGAGACTGCAGACTGTGTTCCATGTATGGAAATGAAGGGGTTTTTGAAAGCAAGGGGAAAAGCCTTTAGTTGCAGTCCATAAGTGTACTCTTGAAAAAAGTGTTTTGTTTATTCTCTGAACTCGCTGTCATAATGAACTAGGTGGATTTTACTACTGTTTAAAGCTTACTATGTATTTTGGCCATATTGAATGTATAATTTTCAATATCTCAACTCTTTCTGGTTTTGTCCCAGAAGAAAATGGGTAGGTAAAACTTTTTCCAAAGCTAGGAATTGTATAGGTTTTACTAATAAGATCAAATAAAGGCAAATTTTTTGATGTCTAAAATCTTTTATTAAGCTCTATTTTTGCTTTACACGTCAGGTGAACTTGCCAGAGCTCATGTCTATGGATGCCACTGTTCTGACACTCTCTGCCATAGATAGGGATTCTGAACATAATGGAATGATTTCCTACAAAATCCTTTCTTCCTCTGAGGGATTTTCCATTGATCACAAGAATGGTGAGTCTGCATGGTTTATTATTTCAGCTTTTTAAGTATAAATCAAAGAGTCCTATTGCTTTCTCGCCTGTTGACAGTGATTACTTGAGCTGTGGAAATTTGTGGTGGTCAAAGTCTGTCGTTTTTTTGCTAAATCTGCCATTTTCAGTGGGGAACTATCGCATCAAAAACTGGACTTCTCAGTTTGTCCCTGAACTGTGCATATTTTTTCTGGTCTAAATGAAATATGTGTATTTGATAGTGCATCACTGAGGGGAGGTCTTGCCTTCACGGCATTAACTATGAATTCTTAGGATCATGGAATAGTTTGGACATGATCTTTAATGGTCATCTAGTCCAACCCCCCTGCAATGAACAGAGACATCTTCAAATAGGTCAGGTTGCTCAGTGTCCTGTCCAGCCTGACCTTGAATGTTTCTGGGGATGGGGCATCCACCACCTTTCTGGGCAATGTGTTCCAGTGTTTCACCACCCTCATCGAAAAAGATTGTGCCTCATATCTGATCTGCATTTACCCTCTTTTGGTTGAAAACCCCTTGTCCTATCACAAAAGACCTTACTAAAACGTCTGTCCCCATCCTTATACACCCCCTTTAGGGCCAAAATAAGGTCTCCCTGAAGCCTTCTCTGGGTGGAACTATCTCAGCCTTTTCTCATGGGAGAGGGCTTCAGTCCTCTGATCATTTTTATGGCTCTCCTCTGGACTGGCTCCAACAGGTCCATGTGTTTTCTTTGCTGAGAGCTCCAGAGCTGGATGCGGCACCCCAGCTGGGCTCTAACAAGAGCAGAGGAAGTGAATCTTGTCCCTGTCCTGCTGCCCATGCTGCTTTTGGTGCAGCCCAGGATACAATTGACTTTCTGGGCTGTAAGTGCACATTGATGGGTCATGTCCAGTTTTTAATCTACTGGTACCCCCAAGTCCTTCTCCACATGGGTGCTCTCCATCCCTTCCTCCCCCACCCTCTGTTGATATCAAAAGTTGCCCTGATTCGTGTGCAGGACCTTGCACTCATCTTTGTTAAACTTCATGAGGTTCGTTGACCCACTTCTTGAGCTTGTCCAGGTCCATCTGGATGGCATCCCATCCCTCAGGCATGTCAGCTGCAGCACTCAGCTTGGTGTCATCTGCAAACTTGCTGAGGGTGCACTCAATCCCACTGTCTGTGTCACTGAGGAAGGTATTAAACAGTCCTGGTCCCCATAGAAACCTCTGGGGGATGCCACTTGTCACTGATGTCCATTCAGACATTGACCCACTATTCTCCAGATGCGAGAGAGTTACTTTGTTGTGTACAGCTGTTACAGCTGGGTTGTTTTCAGATATGACTGTTTAGAATCAGCTTTTGGAATCACATTTACGTGCCTGTGAAGTGTAGGCTTTTGTTAATTCTGTTTTATTTTCAGGTTCGCTGTTTGCCACGGAACCAGTTATGCAGCTGAAAAATATTTCCATTATTCATCTCCTGATAGAGGCCACAGATGGTGGCAGTCCCCCTCTGAGTGCAGTTACCTCCTTAGAGGTGCACGTGGAAGATGTCAATAACTGTGCCCCTCGCTTCACAAAGGTTCTGTACAATCTCAGTGTGAGTGAGGATGCCTCAGTTGGAGAAAGTGTCCTCCTGTTCTCAGCCATCGACTGTGACTGGACGCGTGACAACACGTTTGTTGAATACTCTATTATTGGTGGCAATGATGAGAATTTATTCTCCGTAGAAACAAGTGTCGCGGGGTCGGAAACATCCTACAAACTTGTCGGCAGTCTTGTTTTGAGCAGTGCTCTTGACAGGGAAACAGCTGCTTCTCACCAGTTGGTTCTCCTTGCCTCTGATCGTGGAACACCCTCCTTGAATTCAACTGCTACAGTGCTGATAACTGTGCTGGATGTTAATGATAATCCTCCAGTATTTAGCAGCCCAGAGTACCATGTTCATGTCAAAGAAAGCATCCCCATAGGTAGTCACATCACTGAAGTTTCAGCAAAAGACTGTGATGCAGGCACTAATGCAGAGGTCACTTATGCTATCATCTCTGGAAATGACAGAGGGCATTTTTGCTTGGATGGTAGAACAGGATCTGTAAATTTGACGAAAATGCTGGATTATGAGGATACCGATAAATTTACTTTGGTTATCCAAGCCACAGATGGAGGAACTGATGTAAAAAATATGGCTTTTGCTGTTGTTCTTGTTAGCATCCTAGATGACAATGATTATGCCCCACTTTTTTTGTTTCCCAGTCTGAGCTGCACTGTCAGTGAAAATCTGCCTACCTTTTCTTTTGTGTGTGCTGTTTGTGCATTGGATTTTGATAAAGGCTCCTATGGGCACCTTACCTACTCCATTCAGTCTTCATGTTTGGCTCATCGTGAAGCTGCTAGAGACCAGGACATGTTCTTCATTGATCCTTTAACAGGTGATATTCATACAAAGCAAATGTTTGACTATGAAAGTCAAAATAGGTACTGTCTCATAATCCAAGCAAAAGACAAAGGTGATTCACTGGCTACCACGACAGTTCAGGTAGATATTGAGGGGAGAGATGAATTTGACCCCATGTTTACTCAAGAACATTATTTCTTTAATCTCCCTGAGAAGAATGAAGCAGGCCAGTTGATTGGCAGAGTGACAGCATCAGACAGTGATGGGGGACTGGACGGAGTTGTTCATTACTCCCTTCTAAAACCTTCTCTGTTCTTTTCTGTGAATCAAACCAGTGGCAATATTTATTTGACTCAGACTGTTTACAGAAGGAAAAATGACATCAGAAGGAATGATGATACTCTGAAATTGTTGGTAAGAGCTCATAGCCCCAAAATTGTGTCAAGGTTCACAGTATGCACTGTTTTTGTAAATGTTTCTAATTCACCTGGGAGTGATCCCGCAGTGTCAGCACACAGCCTGACAGTGAGTGTTTCCATCTCACTGACGGTGTTCCTGCTGCTTGCTATCAGTCTTACCACGCTTACTCTGAGACTTAAACAGAAAGATCTGATGAATGCTTGTGTGAAAAAAAAAACAGTATCCTCCTCAGCTGCCGATGTGAATTCAGTAAGAGAAGATGAGGACTGCCAGAAAATCCAAAGTACTGAGAGCAGTATGCTTCCCATGGGTGCTATAGCAAAATGGCTGAGCCTAGCAGGACTCAGTGAGGGGAAGGATGATGATGTCTCCTGCAGGCATTCAGACTCCAGTGGCCATGGCTCTGCTGAAGGAGAGACTGCAGAGGACGAGGAAATCCAACGGATCTATGAGTATCCTTGCAGAAAAAGCACTGGCTCAGCACTGAGCGAGCACGGCTCACAGATGCCAGATTCGGGCATCCCAAGAGAGTCTGATCAGTTCTCCTATCACTCTGGAGAAACAGATGTCACAGCTACCATGCAAAGCATGGACAGTGTGCAAACCATTAAAGGAGAAAGCAGAGAAGAAGCCTGTGACACAGCTTATGCACATAAAATCTTGCCTCAAACCCTTACAAAAATTGGAATAAAAGAGGAAGGCATAATGACAGACCTCACAAGAGACTATGTCCTGATGTCAGATAGAAAAGACTCTGGGTATGATTTGCTTGGCACCTCTGATGAGGATCTCAGAGGCGGTTATAACTGGGATTATGTGCTCAGCTGCGAACCCAGATTTCAACCTCTTGCCTCAGTGTTTAATGATATTGCAGAACTGAAAGATGAAAATGTTCACATTCACAGCTTCTCTAAGGAGAAGAAATCTCTTGTTTTCCCTCCTCCCTTGATAACGTCAGTAGCACAGCCTGGCATAAGGACAGTGCCACCAAGAATGCCAAATATAACATCAAGGCAAGCTTTTAGTAGATACCCTCCCATTATCCATGGTCATGGATACCCTCCACCAACCATGACACCCAGATTTTCTCCTACTCTCTCTTTACTTACCATGCAGACACCTTCTGCTTCTCCAGTAGTGTCTGATGGGAAAATTATAGGAACATGTCTTATTGATCCAACCTACGAACTTGCAACAGAGGAAGAAATTCAGATCTAGGTTATTAACTGACAGTATTTTATAGTAAAAAATATGGCTTAAAATGTATTTTGTTACTTTTTCACAGCAAAATATGTCTGTCAGAGCTGTATAACCAGTATTCTGTTTTCTTGAGCCTAAAAAGTTAAAATTTAAAATAGCCAGAAATTTGGTAACTGTTCTTCTTCCCAGAATACAGTGAGAGCATGAGGCTTCTCTTTCAGCTCACAACTGTGGTTTCTTATGTAAAACACACAGCCAAGGGCCCAATAGCCAATTAATTTGACCAATTTTACCATTTTTCTTATAAAATACATTAATAACAAATAAATGGAAGTAATTATTTTTTGTGGAAAACATTTGTTAGCATACCGGTGGGTTCTGAGTGCTTCTGTGGTGGTGTTAGAGGAGGGATGTGTAAGTATAGCAGGTATGGGGGTGGGCAAAGGATAGAAAAAGGATTCCTACTGAGCTCTTTCTCTAGTGTTTTCCCAGGTTTCCCACATCTCAGCCTCTGGGTCCCAAAGATCTGTTTGCTCTGGTGTGGTTTCATCATTTGCAATGGATCCTCAGTGGGCTTTCTTAGCTACCTTTGTGCTGTGTAACCCACTCAGCAGGTTCTGTGCACCTTTTGTTTATCTCCTGGTTTAAGGCCAGCAGGTCACAATAACCTGAATAATGGATCACCTTTGGAAAACAGAATAACATAAGATAAAAGCAACCATCTTCTCTATTACTAGATGTCAAGTAGGTATCTATTGTCTTTTGTCATATTACACAGGCTGCCCTGGTGCTCAGGCAGCTGTAAGAACAGACAGTGTTACAGTTCTGAAGGGTGTGTATGCCTCCACCCTGGTCTTTGGTTCTGTGCTGGACCAAAGATCTCTGCAAGACCAGATAATCTGGCCTTGTTTGTTGTATGTATCATACACATGGCATTTTGTGTACGTATGTATATCCAGACACATACACATGCTGTATATCCTTGTATATTGTATATTGATCAATAAAATACACAGACAATACATCTAAAGTAACTCTGTTTTTTCTTCAGTGTATGTTTAAAAGTCCTTTGCATCACATGTATTAAAACTGGGCTGTAAGGAAGTGTCTACTTGGTACCTAGGAGCCTGCTACAAGTGGGATGTGTACAGAGGTATATATTGTACAGGTCATAACAGGTGGAGGGAAAGCATGCGGTGTGGTTAGGCTGAGTGATTGTGTGGGATCAGTAGCACGTGTGCAGTGGCTGCTTTTCCTCCAGCATGCATGTCAACAATTGCAGCCTGTGTGCTCATAACCAGTCTTTGAATAAGATGCTGTTCCTGAGGCTACACCGACACTGTACACCCTGCACGTGCAACAGGATCCATGATGCTATGCAAGAGTGCTTCTTGTGAAGCTGGCATGTGGTCTTTGTACTGCCATGGAGTCGGAAACGAGACATAGCTTAGGAATTCATTGGGAAAGACAAATTTTACTGAGAAAAAAGATGGGATGGTAAGTTTTGTAGTCAGGCAAAAAACTGTGCCAGGGAGAAGAGAGCAAAAAACTGAGTCATTTCCAGTTCATATCTGAACACAGAGATTTAGCTTAAGGACGTTATTTCAGAATGAATGTTATTTTCTGCCTCTTGGCATTATGTTATATACAGCCTGATTGGCTTTAACTTATATGTCTGAAATCATAAAGTAATTTCTAATACAGTGAAAGGTGTTCTTTGGGTGTTCACTTCGTGTAGTTACAGTATCAGAAGGCACACAGAACTACCTTTTCTGTGAAGTCAACAACTTTGCTAATTGGATTTTAGTTTCAGATGGTCATGGACAAGTGGCAGCTATTGCTCTGGTGAGAAATGAGCACATGCCATCCTTAGAGGGGTCACCTTTTCAGCATGGGATCAGTGGAAGAAAATGCTTTACACAGCGAAACTGTCTCATCCTTCACACTGATGGATATGAAGCAGGTAACAAGGCCTTCATTTCATGTATAGAGTCTATGCTAATGGATGAGTACTTTTTCCTTTGCTAATATGGCTCTTACAAATGTTCTCATGCTATTAGCATTAGAAATTATTAGAAAGCATCAGTAATCATATTTAGGACAATATTTGGATCTCACCCTGCTAATGGGTGCCCTTCTCCTTGAGTTCTTGAAAAACAAGAAAACGGTTTCTGTTTGTGCATTTTTAGCTCCTTCAAATTTAGCTTTTCAATGCCTTTCTAAGAAGATTAGATATGATTTGCATCCTATTTATCAAGCATATGATATAACTAATGCACGCTTTATGCTCCTAGTAAGTGTTACAGCAATCTTTTCCTTTTCTCTTACGTATTAATTGATTTTTTTTATCAAATGGGAAACAACACTTAGCTGATATATTGTTGTGTCATATATAGTCAAGCTCAAAGACGTAAACATTGAAACAAGTGTCTGCAATAAATCATGCACAGTTCTTTTAACCTTACTGGTTTTTTCCCTAAGTAAACACTATAACTTCTATAATTTACCATGACTTTAATATTAGCTTGCCTTGAAGAGGCTGTGTTACTTTGCAATTCTGCACACCAGTTTTAGCACTTTGGAGAAGGTACAGAACTTGTTAGTGGAAAATCATATTAAGCTCAAAAAGCATAAGCTATAAAATAAAAGACAGTTGTCTCTTCTGGAATTTTGGCTGCCTGCCTTCTGGATTTGCTTGTTGGCAGTCTTGAAAACACTGGTGTAAATCACTACCAAATGGATATAAAAATTCCATCTACTGGTAGTAATTGTTATATTGATGTTCAGGCAGATTTCTGTGCAAGGGGAAAAAAACCTTCATATTTTTGGGGAACCCATTATTTGCAGATTATAACATTGTATGCCTGTTTTCTAAAATGATACTAAAAACACTAGTTACCTATACAAGTCCATATTTAGTTTGTATTTTATCTTCAGCTAAAGACAAATATTATTCCTAAAGCAGTTTTAGGTTAAAAATAGTTGTGATAAAAATGAACCCTGTTGCTAAGTCGATTGCACTGACAATTCCTAGTATCATTTACATTTGGTAGCCATCCATCCTCTGTGCTGCGTGTCGCTTGTTTTCTATAACTGACATGTAGCTTCCTGAAAACTATATTTAAGTGTTCTCTTTGGGACATCTATAAACTGCAAACATGCTGCCCTGACAAAAAAAATAAAAAAGTAACTAGAACGCCAGCTAGCACCAGACTGACAATTGTGCCCATATGGCTTTATACCTCTCCAGCTCAATTGGCAATCCAGTTGACCACCACAGGCACGTGTGAGGCCATTGGGATTAGACCTCCTCCCAGTGGTGATGCCTACATTGCTCCTTGAAAACCAGCCCTCTGGGGGTGAGGAGCACAGAGGAATTGAATCCTTGCAGGAAGGGAATTGCAGTGGTTGGCTGCAAATGGAAGGGGGTGTTCCCTAAAATCCTGTAAAAACACTAATTGGAATAGGAGGCAGTTGTGACTTTGTAATTTAATATATTGTGGTGGGAGGTTTATATTTAGAATTTGGCTTGCTTGGCAAGTGAAATCGCTTTGCAGCTTCTTGCTCTTAATGTCTGTCACAACAGAACCAACTCACCATGGCAATATGTGGCTTAGTTGCCTGTAGATGATCTGGTTGCAATAACTGAAGCGTTGCAGAATCAAATTGAGTATAATTTGAGGTGCCTCTTAGTTGTTAGCTCTGTTAGCTGTTTGCTAGCACGTATGGAAAGCCTAATGTATATTCAGTCTGTTCATGGATTTGTATGTTCAGAACTCATTCAAAAAGCTTCAGTCTGACATCAAAATCCTCTTGGTGGCTTTGAAAATCCCTCCATAAATGCATATATTTAAAAAACATTGGAAAAAATGTGGATGTCTGAGTGAAAGAAAAGGGGCCTTATAGAAGGGAAAAAATGAAAATCTAAAACTTTCTGGTTAAGACTTGCACTTTACATTGCTGCTAGGGCTATTCCTCATAAAACATCAGATGCTTTTCTTCTAAAATGTGTAAAAAGTAATAGAAGAGCATCTGTAAGGAATACCGAGAGGCAGCAGGGTAGGCTAGAATTACAAAATTATTCTGTTTCTTGACACGTATGAGTTACTTGGGCAATGAAGAAAGCACCAAATCCTTTAGCTGATGATTGTCACAAAAATCACAATTGCTGCCTTGTTACTATTTAAATGTTTGACTAACCCAAGTAAGTTCTGTACTGGATGAAGCGTTAGGAGCCAAACCATATGCCTGAAAATGCAGATGTCATAGTAAAGGACTGAAGGAATCTATCATGGTTTTCAAAACTTCAAATTAAAATCTCATTACAATTAGAAAACTCAGATTTCTTGACTATCATGTTTAAAACAATGTATTTCTGCCCTGCACACTACACTGAACACTGTCAGTCACATCTACGTAACCTTATCCTCTTGAAAATAGTCTTATGTTTTACCCTTTTTTTGAATGTTAGTATTTACATAATACTGGTCACCTTCCCTAAAACTGCATGTTGATTGCCTATGAAAGGCTCTCAGAAAACTCAGAAAATGGAAGTTAAGCTGTTGATTGTGAGGGCTGTTTGGCTGCCAGTAGCTGTTGTATAGAAGTGACATTTCAGAGTGGCTGGGGCTAGATGGTGCCTACTCACTAGCTCAACCTGGGAGAATACCTGGCTGTTCCCTGTATCCACCTCCACCATTTTGTTGGAAACTCAAAAGATTTTCCAAAATGGTGTTACTGGTGCTATAACCAAAAGAAACAAGTAGCAAGTCAAACTTGTTTGCGTTGACCTCTGAAAGTTCTGTCTCAAGCCCCATCTTGCTGGGTGCAGACTACTTTCCAGCATCTCCCTTTTAATAAACTGTAGGGTTTATTTAATTTCAAAGTTTTTTTTTTTTAAATACTGGGTTCTGATCCAATATCCCGCAACTTCTTCCACTGATTTAAGTGGGACTTGAATAAAAAATGCACCTGGAAGAAATGGGCAACATATGTGTTGCTGATGCTCCCACAAGAGTCAGTGGCAGTGGAGAGCTGGCTCCCCAGTGTGCAGGGCTATAAACCAGCAGGAGGGAGCATTAAGAGAAGAGAAATCGAGAGCCTAGAAAATAGGAGAACCAGCATGGGGCAGGGGGCTGGGATTTGGAGTGGAGGTTCCTCTGTGCGTCCAGGTGATTGATGCAAACCTTTTTTTATATGCTTATTTTGGAGCGACTTTTAGAGAAATCTGGGAAGGTCTATAAGGGAAAGGTCATTTACTGTTTCCTTATTCTTCTTTTATGTGGACTACAGTTGGCTGCCTGATTTGCTACTGCTTTTACTGAATGCACAGAATAATTACACCTTTGGAATAATTACACCTTACTTGTCTTCTCTACTTGTCTACCTGAGGTCAAGTGCAGGGTTGAATTAGTCTTCAAAATTATCCTAGGGACTGTTAAGGTAACCAGGAAGGATTTGGGAATTGTTGAGTGGCTGCTGGGGTTTGGGGGTTTATTTGGGTTTTGGGAGATCTTGTGGCATTGGTTTTTGATTGGGTTTTTCTGAGGGATGCATGTGTTTTTTCAGTTTCAGGCTGAAATCCAGTCATATAGCTTTTGAACTTTGAAATCTGTCTTCTGTCACACTAATGGAGCATCTTGTGCCACTGGCTGATTACATATTTACTGGGTAGAGATTGGTAAATTTTAGCAGCCTGCTCTTTTCTCTGGCAACAGCATTGCAGCAAACTGTATTTAATTTTGTCATAAAATCTAGATTTGATCGCTGATATGTTTGAACTCCCTACTTTTCCTTCAGATTTTTTCCATATGTAGCTAAAATGTTTCAGTGTTCACCATTTTCATCCCTCACATACTTCTTTTATCTTAGTTTTAATAACTGAAAACTGGCATTCTGATCCCTAAGCACTTAAGGTGTGGAGCCAAGTTGTGAATACTTCCTCTTAAAAGGATGTGGTGTGTTCTATCATTATAATTAGAGATAAATGAGGGTTTAGTAACACAAGCCTCATCTTACCAATAGTTTTCATGTGGGGTTTAATGAGATCTTCTGTGATTTACAGAGTTAAGTAGTGAGGTTTATAGCACAAAGGAAAAAAGCAACAAGGAAATTTGATTACTGCAACTAGTGCAAAGGTGAAATGATGAAGCAAGGAGGACATCTTGATAACTGAATTTTAAAACATGGCAGTGAGTAAAAGGCCCATCCAGTTCACCCACATGCTTGAGACCTTGACTCCTTAGGAACATCTTGTGTCAATACTGCAAGGTAGTACTTTGGGGAGTGCAGGCCTGCTAGTCCTTTGTTACAGTTCTTTTGTTTTGTAGCAATGATAATTCTCACATGTATAAACAAAAGTGCCTGATACTGTATCCCATGGCAGAATTAGTGATGCCTTAGGGCAATAGTGGGGACTGAAACAACACCATCAAACCTGTCACTCACCGAGCTTCTTATTTTACAAAAAACCTGCCTAAAATAAATAATAAAAAAGATAGATGTTGGGGAATTCTTCCTAAGAGAGAAATTAATTATGAATCTGAGCAAAATCTTTCAAGTGGCCGCTGATTACATTCTTTTGAAATGTATGTATATTTGCTTACT
This sequence comes from Promerops cafer, assembly GCA_013398275.1. Lineage (NCBI taxonomy): Eukaryota > Metazoa > Chordata > Aves > Passeriformes > Nectariniidae > Promerops > Promerops cafer. The sequence goes on along the minus strand of VZSE01007792.1, from coordinate 1,395,821 downwards.
GGGTGACTCTCCTAAGGAGAGATGTTGTGAGTCTCAGCAATGCAGAGATGAAGGTTTATGATAGAGAAGATGGAATAAACTGGAGTTGAAAGGAAGATCAAGGATACATAACAGACATAGAGTTGATCTCTGTTAGTGAGGACTCCCTGTTAAAAAGAACTGAGTCCTTGACATCTCAGCTGTTTCGGAAAATAATGTCGTGTTGCCTGCCAGGGACAGCATTACATGTTAAAGACCTGACATAGAAATAATCTCTGAGGAACAAAAAAGCTTCTTTCCTCATCTGCAGTCTCCTGACAAAAGAAACTATCTGCTGGAGTCTGTCAAGGATAGTGATGAAAAGCTGGGGCTTCAGGACCTTGCAGTCTAGATGACTGTCCTGGTTCCAGCCAGGACAAGGTTAACTTTGGCAGTAGCCAAGAGGGGCCATGGCCTATTCTATACCACCTGATGTCATTGCTGGGGGGCAGGGAAAGGGAACTCTCTTCTGGGGATCAGGAGTTCCTTCCATTTGAGGGGAGCAATCCATTATTGTCTATTGTCAGGTGATTTTTTTTTTCCATGTGAATAATTTGTTTTCTTACACCTTTTGTCATTAGTATTGTTACTGTTACTGTTCATTTTCTTGTCTTATTGCTGTTTCCAGTAAATTGTTCTTATCTCAACCTGTGATTTTCGCCCTCAGTTCCTCCAACTCTCCTCTCCATCCCAACACAGGAGTGAGGATGGAGAGGGGGAGCGAGCAGCAGTGTGGGAGCACTAAATTGGAGAACACCATTCCTAAACCATGACAATGATCTTCAGCAGAGTTCTGCTGGTCAGCCAAGAAGAGGGGAGGAATAGGGGAAGACAGTGTGGAGAAGGTCAGGGAGGACACATATGATTTCTCAAGCCTGGTTGGGTTACATAGAAGAGAAAAATCAGATGAGGAGATGAGATGAGTTCCAATTTAATTTTTCCAATTCAGAAAATGGGCAGTGTCCAGGTAGAGCAGGTTTTGGTTGGTTACAGAGCCTGCTGTAGCCTCTAAGGTTGGCTTAGGCACAGGTGTATATGTACACATAGGATTTTCTGTAACTGTACTGCTGGGGTGTTTTCTGTAAAAATATATATATGGCTGGTAAACAGATACTGCTAATTATGTAGAGCTAACACACTTATTCACAAAGTTATTGACAAAAGGTGATCTGTATTAATTTTTATTTTCATAAGAAATCAGCATGCTGTAGAAAACTTTACTGGAGAAAGCAAGCTTGTATCTGTAACCAAAAGTTACCTTTGTTAAAATAAAAAATAAAAAGCCTGTTCCAAAGAAAGGAAGAAATAGGTCTGTAACTAAGAATTATGTCTACGCAACATTATCTACCCAGCAAAATTACTTCTGAATGGGCTGATTTGAATATCTGAAGCCACATTGCCCCATTCTTTGCTCCAGCTAACAGACTCAAAGTTCACTAGCTCAAGTGGAACATCACACTGACATAGCTACGCTACCCACGAAGGCTTTGATCGTATTCCCTACTGTGTTGTATAAACTAAATTCTAGGATTACTGACTTCAAAGAACAAACTTTCATAAATATAGAGGTAAAGGGATTGGGACACAGCAGTCTGAATGCTGGAGAGGTTTAGAATTGTATCAAGCCAAAGATGTGAACATTAGCTGGAACTGTCTGGATAGCAAAGATTGTTCAGGGCAAAAAAGCCCCACAGGGTATGGACTGTCCAGTAAGAAGTGCTTATGTTTAAAAGGGGACAAAGTGTAAGGATTGCAAAAAGTCAGTGAATAGACTTAAGAGTATTACTGCAAAAGGCTTTTTGCTCATAAAAAGAAAGAAAAGAAGTAGGAACCCTGAAAATTGGGGTTGAGGTTAAAAATAATCTCTTCTAGCTAAAGTGAAGGCATTTTTAACCTTAATTTGCAGTAAAGCTACTGATAATGATGATCATGGGATTAATGACAGGAAAAAGGTAAGGGCAGGGAAGGAAAAGAGACCATGCCTAAGGTGAAGACAATGTGCTCAAATAGAGGGGAAATAATAGTCGTTGTCCTAAGGTTGAAAAAGAGTATGTGGGTGTGGAGTTAGCTTGCCCAACAGCATGGTATGGCATGGCATGAAATGGTGTGCCTTTTAACCACGGAAAGGATAAAAGTATGCCACTGGAAGTCATAATGGAGGCCCCCTAGCAAAGAATGGGAAAATAAAAGGATTCACCAAGCCCTCCAACAGTTACCTCCACTGGAATGGGAATCAGCTTTGGAGAAAAATCAGGACACACAGATGCAATAGTATTGCGCATGAATTTCAGGGTAGGTCATGTGTCAAACACTGCACTCTTTGAGAAGATAGCTCAGTGCATAAATTCAAGGGAATTCATGTATTTGAGTTTCAGAAAGGCATTTGACACAGTGCCAAGTAAGAGTTAATTCTAGAAATGCAACATGATACATTTATTGCAGCGTATATTGGCAGGGAAAAATAGAGTTGGAGCGAGGTCGTTGGTAGAGACAGATAGATTTTTCTGGACTGCTTAATATTTTCCAGTAGAGCCAGTGACAGAAACAAGCCTGATTGAAACAGAGCTTTGTCAGTTTAGAAAAGGGAATCTGGATTAATTTCATATGTGAATTGGCCAAACTTCATCCACCAACTATTGGATTGTATAATGTCTTTTTCTGCTTTAGGTTAAGGAGCACCTAACTGATTGCTCATTGTAATTGTATCTATTTTAATCTCTTTAACCTTTTCTACTATCACACCATACGTCATTTTCTCTAGTCCTTGAGAAATTTTTATGGCTGTCATCAGAACCTACATTTTCAACACCTTGAAATACATTTAATTCAGTTGTTATTCCAGTATTCCTAAAATACCAAAAATAATTGCAACTTAACATTTGTACACCTGAAGTACTTGCAGCCAGTTTTTTATTTGATTGTCATAGGCAAAGTACCCAGCTTCTGACTCAGCCATATTTATCCTGTTATGTGTTCTCGACCTTTGTAACATCACCTTTCCTTCACTAACTAATGGACTGGACAATGCTTATTATCCATAAATAATATTGGAGGTTCTTCATGTTCCTTCAGAAGAACAAACCAGAAAGAAGTACTGAGCACTTCTGAATTAACAGTGCTTCACACACGCTTGTATTTGAAGAAAGAATTTACCTTTATTTGTGCAGAGAAAGAAAATACCATAGTTTGAAAAGGTTGCGTAAAACATGAGTGCAACTACAAAAGAAAATGTGCATATTGGCATGGGCTTCAGTATTCTTCAGGGTACTATAACTCACAGAGCTCTGTTTAATCCATTAGGCTATCTAGAACTGCCATTTCTTGATGAGAGTTTGGGACCAATTGAGTTTTTTCGAAATATGCCCAGGGATTCAAATATTTTAAAATATTTTTTTTGAATTCTCATCAAGGTATTTTGAAATGTAATGGAGATGTTCACATTTAATAAATAATGGATGAAAATTCAGAGGCAGGCACATTTTACTTAAGCTTCCAATTTCACGAATCTACCTCTTTTTCTTCTTTTTCTGTTTCCTTGCCTCTATTTCTCCCCACCGCCCCAATATCTCTTCCTGCCAGAAATTATTTTGGGAATTGAACTCAAACCGGAGAGCTGTAGTCAGATTGCTGAAAGCATATTTTGCTATTAAATGTTGCCTTACTAAATCATCTCACTCCATTTTAGAGATGTGAAACTACGGAAGATATGTGTTTGGGATAGATATAAAAACTGTAACATTTTTGGAATGTGGTCTGAGAAAGTTTCTCAGTGTGCAGTTGGAAAGATTCAGTATTTCTGAGTGAGGATGCTGTGAGTGAGCTATATAGGTCATCTCTAAGAAGCCACGCATTTCACGCCGCAGCGTGCTCTGTAGACGCCTGGTATTTTACAGCAGCTTATTCGTAAAATATTTTAGTAAGTTTTAAAGTTTTATTGTTTCTATTTCTGTCTCTGCCTGTAAAGCCAAGCTCCATTAATACTACAGTTCCAGCTATAAAGGATTCTGTGAGAGTAAGAGAACTTATAAATAATGCATTTAGAAACCTCTAAAAAGGATCTTCAGAACTTTTGGCACTTGTTAAAGGAGAATATCTTGTGATCAGTGGCAGATTTTTTTTAACCATAGACAGGTAGGAAGAGCTTCCTGTTTACATAAACTAAATATTTTGTTTGCAGCCTAGGCAGGTCATTAGGCTTATCAGTAGTTTTTATTCTGAGCAGGCTAGTTCCATGGGTGTTATTCATAGTTTATTTTGGGGGGATTGGAGTCAACTTGGGGAAAGCATCACCCTGCTCACAGGACTGATGTCTGAGTCCTCTGCGCATATGAATCTACCACAGCTGGATCCCAAGTTTCTATCTTCTGATACTCTGCAAAGCATCATCTGTAGCTCAAAGGGTGAATCCGTCACCGGGGTTTATGAATTACAGCCTATAATTGTATCATTTTATGTGGAAATCTTGGAGGAAATGCCCCAAATTCAACAGTAGTACCTCCTCCCCAGGAACTTTCCCAGCAGGCTTTGTTGTTGTTTCAAATGGATTGCTGGTGGTTTAATTAGTTCTTTTTTCCTATGGATGTTCCTCCTGGTCAGAGTGCTCAATTCAAACGCAGTACAATGTCCTTTCTTGAATGGACTTCAAGCCAGGATCCTGTTTCTGGCAGGGCACGCAGGAGAGAGAAGTCCCACTGCTTTTCTTCTCTCTAATGTCTTTTCCTCTTCTATACATTAGCCACAACGTTACCCTCTTTTCAGTACCTGCAAGTATAAGACTAACTTAGCCATTTGGGAATGATTCATTTGAGCCCAGTTCTTCCCCAGGGCATCAGTGGGAATTCTCACCCAGGACAAATCTCTTAGATATGTGAAAGAGTGCTCACATCATGAGAAATTACATCATTTTATGCTTCCTTCTGCTTTAAATCCAACACTTTATGACTTTCAGAAAGCTCACTACTCAGAAACCAAATTTAAGAGTCAGAAACAACTTTAATGAACAGGCTGTAAAAGATGTAGAGACCTGATAAGATAAGAGATAGTCTTTCTGTCCGAGCAGAAATTGCCAGTGGTTGAAAAGTCTATGGAAACATGTGCTTAAATCCTGTGCAGCTTCATGTTTAGGTCTAGAAGATATAGCTCAATATAGCTTGAAAAATTTCAAGAATTCCTGGCTGACTTTCACCAAAGGAAAAACAAATCTTTGCCTTCTTTTGTCTCCTTCTCTTTCTTTTATTGTAGACATTCTGAATGCTTTTCTTATTTTTTCATCTTGTGTAGTTTTGAAGCCTTTCAAAGTCTTTTCTTTGTTGCACTCCCATAAATGTTAAACAGTTCCTGTCATTTGCACAAGGTATAGGCGAAACAGAATACAATTCAATACGATATTCAAGAAACAACTTTGTTTGACAGTGGCTGCTGAAGAACAAACCCTTATTTTAAAGGGGAAAGCTGGAGACTGGACAAACAGATAAAAAAGGAAGTGAACTGAACACTCTCCTAAAGTCTGTGGTTGTTAGATGGCTTGGCACAAGTATCTTGGGACTTGAAGTCCCCGAATTGCAGCTTAAGAGTTTTAAGCCAGGTCCTGCAATTTCTGTCTTTGGAATGTGTTTTGTTCTTTGGTGGGTTCCTGAGGTGATCCTCCCACTGCTAGGATGTACTTCAAAGCTGTAATCCGGTCTTTGTGGGATCAAAGGCAACCCATCAAAATGAAACTCTTGAGGATAAGTTCCTTGTTCTGCATCTTGCTACTTGCAGTCCTGCCCTTTTTCTGTAAAACCATTTACCACATGATACTCTTTCCATGGCAAGTGACAAAAATTAAAAACTCAAGTAGTGGGATTGACAGCCTATAAAAGAAAAGGTAATTTAGGGTTTCTAACAGAAACAACTTTATTATGTTGCCAAAGAATTTAAAAAATTACTCTTTTCTTGGGTCTGACTTGGTTCTTGCTTGCCTGTGCTGAGATGCTTCTGTGTATTCCAGTTAGTCCTTCACTGGTTATTAGAGGTTGATTAACCGAGCAGTAAAATATCTTCAATGTTTTGGAAAGAACATATAAGTTTCTTATTTTGTATTAGATACCTTTCACACTTCAGTCTTGAATACTGCTAAAGCTAGTACTGAAAAGAATTCTGTGTTTTCAAAGAAATAGGAATTGTCATGGATTGTTTCTCTTTGGTGTTATGTAGCAGTTTTTATTGGTTATAGCTGCAACTTTGCAAGTGGATTGAAACTTGTAAAGCAGTGAAAACCTAAGATTTTACAGAATTGAAGACATTTTTTTCTTCATACCTAATGCTTCCCCGGTCATCCATGATGGTGTTTTCAATATTGAAAGTGATTCTAGCATCATTTTTCTCTATAATTTTCTATGTGATTTTACCTGGCCAACCTTTTGTTGTTTGTTCACTTCATTTTCTCGAAGGGCTCAGATCTTGGTGTTGTGTACTCTGATGAAGGACAAAATAGATAAATGTATTAAACTGATAAGCTCTTGATAAAAAAAAAAAAGAATGTACAGAAGTTGTAAAACATATCAATAACTTCTAGAGTTCTGTGTTTCAGTATTGCCTGGTGGATAATGGCATTTCCCAGTGGTGCATAAATTCAAGGTAGTAATCTGTCATGTATCATCCAAATGCTTTAAAGACTTTAAGAATAGGTAAAAGACAGAACAGTAATTTTCAGATTAGTCAGAATGGTGTTATTTTCTTTATCCTTGCATTTATAAATTCTGTCAAGATAGAGTTTCTCTTGTAATTAGTCATCCAAGGAAACAATTGCCAGAAGAGGAATCTTATTTTAAAGTGCTAAAAATTGACATGGAGGAAATTAGCTTAATAAGAATTTCTTTGAAGATTACTGCCAGATTTGAAACCTTTCCAACATTGTGGGGACCATTTATTCATGTAAACAAAGAGGTGCAGATGAGTGATATATAGGGGTATTGAGATATTTCAGAAGAACTCTTAGAAAACATCACTGGGTAAAGCTGAGCCTGATTTTTGTTTGTTCCTTTGCTGGTTGTGGCCTTATGTGATTTCTTATATTGTTTCAACCACAATGAAACTTTTAAAACAATCAGATGTGTCCACCATTAAAAGAAATATTCACTCCAAAAGCAGAGCAGGAGATTCAAGTAGTCACTGGCTTTATCAATTTTCTTAGCATTTGGTCTTGCCAAGGTTCTTGCCTATCCTGAATTATTTACTCAGTCAGTGAACTCCTTACTGAGGCAACAGGTGCCTCTGGAGATGTGCCCTGAGCAATCAGCTTTTAGCTTTGTTGACTCCCTACAGAGTCATGCTCAGAAGATGACCTGGCTGTCATCACTGTCTCAGGGAATGCACAGAATACAGCAGGAATCTCCAACTGCCTCTGTTCACCCAGAACTCCCGCTGTTCCCTGGCTGCAAAGGAGTAAAAGCACTCATCCAAGAACTAAGAGTTATGAGATAAGACCCATCTTAAGGAGTCCTAACCACCAATATTTTTATCTCAGGGGCATCCCTGACTTCCTGGGGACCACTGTTTTTTCTGAGGGAGGACTCTCCCTTCTCCAAAGCTGAGCTGCTGCAAGGATTTTCTTAAAACAGGGAAGAGTAAGAGTAAGGATTTTTCAAACTCCTTAAAGCTCTTAGAAAAGATAGTTGGTTTATTGATTCGTTGCTTTTACCTGTGCCACCCTGTTCTTGCATTCTGAGCACAAGGCCCTCACACCTGGTGGAGTTTGGAAGAAATTCAAGGGCTGGATTAGCTCAGATCTCCATACCCATAAAAGAGAATTATTTCTTCTACAGGGTGACTTCAGTAAATGGCAGGCTCTGCAGCAACACAGAGAATTTTTTGAAACTAGTGCATGTGCTCACTCACCCCTTCAGTATGTCCACCTGTAGACATCTTAGCCATGAGCACAGAGCACACTGTTTGTGAAAAGCAACAACTTTGCTAAATTAAAGCAAATTACTTTCAAAGCATGCAAGGGCACTAATTTTCATTGATTACTCAGTCACGGCCAAGTTTCAAATTTCATCTGTTTTTACTGTAGTTCTTCTGGAAAAAATTTGGTTAGAATCACTCTCCCATAACCTAAAAATGGTTGCAGGGATTTTGCTTTGACTGTAAAGGGATAAGAAACCTCTCTCTTTAGGCGTGGAAAACTTCAGCCTGAACAATGAGTGATTCAGAGGACTGTGGTTGTGAGAAAAATGGACTTTTAATTGGATTCATTTTGCTTATGTAACCATTTGGCCCCTACTAAGCAGCTATTCTAACAATAACTTTGCTTATCAATGATACATAGTCTCTTCTGAACTAATGTATCTATAGCAACAAAAATGGGCCACATATATATGCCTGTGTTTGTATGCAAAGTTTAAAAATGTCCTTCAAAAATTTATGGAAGAATACCCTGCCCAGAGATCTTCATGGAAAGACATTGTTCTGGCTCAGGAAATCCTCCAGCCACAAGTGGCTGGAACTTGAGAACATATTCTGAAAAAAACTAGATTTTCTGGGTTAGATGGAGCTTTGATCCAGTTTGCACAGACTTGGGTGAACAAAACAACAGCAGCGTGAAGAGAAGCTTCCAGTGAGAAGATTGAATGTTTACTGCTTTGTCCTAAGTTCCATGGAAAAAAACCCCAGGCTTCACCCTCCTGCTATGGCTGCTGTCATTGCAAATATCCTGAGAGCTTTTAGTACCCCACTTCGGAGTTAGACAGACACGCTGCGTCTGTTCTCAGTGAGCTCCTGCACAGGATGGCTGGAGAAAGGTCTTGCCTTCTTGTGGCTTGGTGAAGACGAGGAGCTGGGAGTTGTTTCTTGGGTTTGCAGCCGGCTTTGCTTTTAAATGATTCAAGGTGTTAATCCAGCTGGGTCAGCCACAGTGGATGAAGGTAAGCAGAAAGGCTTAGCACTGAAGTTCCTGCTGGGGAAATACTGGAGGTGACAGATAGAAGAGGCAAGCAAGCGATGATCTTCTTCTGGCTGGTCATGCAATGCTTTCCACTGACATAGGTTAACCCACAGGTCTCAACAATTAGTTTGTAAGAGTTTGTAAAGAGATAGATGAGAAGGGGCTGGTTTTTTAAATGTGGCAGTCCCCCACACCATGGGGAATTCATAAATGTAAATAGTAAGTCAATGTTGACAGTGAGACAGCTGGAGTCATTACTGTGGGCTTGTCAGCCTGGCTGAACAAAATGTTGGAAATGTAACTCAAGAGGGAATTAAACAGCAATAAAATACCTAATTTCCGTTCACAAAGGTGAGTCTTGCAATAAGGGAAAAGACAATTTACAGTATAATTCGGTAGAAAATATGTGTTCTTGCATATATTGTATAGTTTACAATATAATTCATGAAGTAAATTCAAAACCTGTGTTGAGGTTGTGAATTTACTTGCTAATGATTGCTGTAGTGATACGAGATGTCTGGTATTTTACTTGTTTTTCCTGGCTGTTTTAGTTTTGACATAAAAATAGTGTAAAATCCCTATGATCTCTAGTCAATGAAATTAACAGGATCAGATCTTGGATCTGTGCAGTTTCTTACCTTTTATCAATGGCCTGAAGAGTAAGTTGCAGTTAACCAAGAGACCAGCGAAGTAAGAGCACCCAAGGGAAGCGTTAAGGCAAAAAGGGTCAATCAGACACTTTTGGTTCTGCTATGTCACTCTGTCCTGGTGCAGTGTTGCCCACATTTGTCATAGTACTCTGCAGTCCGAGGAGAGAGCTGGCAATCGTGGCTAATTGATTAACTTGGGCTGCCTGTTCAATGCTCCAAGTAAATGTGAGCTGAGCCTTCAGCCTTGCATCTAGGATCAAGCAGATCTTACATGGTGTGGGGACTTGCTCATGTTTATACTTTGCAGAGTCACTGCTGTGCAAACTCTGTCCTTTTCTAGCACTTGTTATTCAAGAGTATGTTGCATATTGGTTGGGTTTAGAGGCATGACAGTGGTAACAGCATTGATAAGTGACACTCATTTCCCTCTGCTGAACTTGTCCTGATGAGCACCAAATAAATCCAGATCCAGTCAAATGAGAAAGGCCTCTAAACTGCTGACTGGGGCCTTTACCTTTCAAGTAACTGCTGACTAAAACACTGAAGCTTTAGGAGGAGGCAGTAGCACAAGCACTTCTCACAGGGGAGAGGCTGCCTCTACTGGCATGAGAAGTAGAGCCAAGAGGGCTTTAAGAGGAGTAACTTCCTGTGTGCTGTATTTAATGAAATAAAACCTCTAGACACAACAGACAGTCTCATGTAGGTAAAAATAGACCCAGCTTTAGGAATAATGTGATTGTGCACCCAGGTTTGGAGCATAGTGCCATGAAGTGATCAGAAGCTCCCTGAGCATTTTGACCATTGCTACTTTGCCTATGAACTCTTTCCTCACGGATCAGAAGGGTTAGGGAGTATTAATGCTATACAGCAGCAAGTCTCACTAGGAAGGCATTTCTAAATTTAAGTAAGCATGACAAATGGTTGTCCCTGACTGCCTGCATGGGAGAGGTGCTAAGACAATAAGCTTTTGGGGTTGGTAGACAACCCCCAAAACTGCAGGAAGTGGTGAAGAAGGTTCAGTGAATTATGTCCTTGTAAAATCATGACCACCACCAAAAATGGATTTAGATGAAAGCTCAATAAAATAATTTATATTTTTTTTAAGTCCTTAGTAAAGCAGGAGGCAAAACATTTCAAGTTAATGACAAATCAAAACATTTGAACGTCTGAATTGTTTGAAGGTCCAATTATTTTTGGGCAAAAAAATACCCGTCAAATCACAAAGAATTTTGATTGATTTAAACAAACATTTTTTAGAGAAAAGCATTTCTTCAAAAAAGGGTCACCCTTCTTTAGGGTGCACTGTAAACAAGCCAAGTAAACTCATTAATGTGTTATGCAAAACTGCATAAAGACCCCATCGAGAATGAGTATCTGCTCCATCTGATCAAAAATGTGAGCAAGACCTTAGATACGATGATAAACTGAGGAGTTTAAGGATAAAGGTCCCTCCCTTCCCTGCCCCACAAACATTATGAAGCTGGACAGTTTAATCCAAGTGGTCTAGTGTCCAAGAGCTCAGAGCACATCTACTGATCTGCCAGATTTCTGCATTTTTGTTCTGGTTTTGTTTGTTGCCATAGAGTCTAGTAGAATATTTAGATGTGTGACCAGTGGACAGGATGTTTGTGATTGCAGCACGTGGCTGCTTGCCCTCTCCTTGTGGAGAGGGGGCTGGACCTGTGCTCCAGCCCTTCAGCTGTCTCTTAACTCTGGGTTCTGGCTTAGGGCTTAGGCCATGTTGATCAGTCAAGTCCCAGCTACATTAGAAGGTTGAATTCCAGTTTGTGTGTCACCAGCAGAGCTGCAGCACTGCGGACCAGCACGCCCAACTACACTGGGTGATGTCTCAGTCACAAGAACCTGGCAGAGGTCAGGTGAGCATAGAGTGGTTCCTGTGAGGAAACACAGCAAAACCTCCCTCATTCCTGCCTTCAGAACTGCCATTCACAAAACTTGTCTCCAAACCACCTGACAACCACAATTAAAACATTATTTTAAAAAGCAACAGTTTATTTCACAATAAAAATGTCATCTTTGGAAATATGTTTCCTTTTGATTATACATAGGGAGATAAAGAATATGGCAGAGTCCCATATTTGACATTTCAAGCTGAAGGTACTTAGATAAGGAGGAAGAGGAAAAAGAAGTATTGCATCTCCAGTCTGCTGTTTCTTCAGGTATGCCTTCGGTTTGAGCACAGAGATATCTCTTAAGGAACTGCCACTTACATCAATGTCTGTAAAAATTAACAAAATGGACTGTCAGTTATTGAAAAGTGTAGATGCAGCAGCTGGTGAGCAGTTTGCTGTCTCGCATTCCTCACAAAGAGAGGTGCCAGAAATTTACTGCCAAAACACTTCAGCTAAGTGATCTCAGATGAAAAAATGACAGCTTTTGCTAATGAACAGTCAGTGCTGTGAGCATAAACATTCATCATAGTCCCAGAGTGGAAGGACTGTGGTAGTATCTGGCTTTGCAAAACCTTTTCTTTGCACCCCTGTGCATATTTAGCCCAGTCGTACTCTGTAATGGTTCTGGAGCTGGACTGTGTAGCATGAGAAGAAAGAGCAAAGGGCATCTGCTGCCAAGGACACAGCTCAAATGCCTTACTGACCTCTTCTCAGAGAGTCACAACTTGGCTCCAGAGGCAGCTGCAGGAAGGCTTGCTGTATCCACAGCTCCTAAGGAAGCCAGTGAAGATCATAGGAATCATGCCACGTTCTGCCCCAGCCACAAGCAACAACAGACGTCTGGAAGAGGAGTATCACAACCAGAACAGTGTTGTCCACTGGGGGCCTGGCATCCACTGTGACACATGGTAAGCTACAAGGTGTAGGGGCAAAATTGCCTTCAGGAGCCACTGCATTCCTCTGTTTTCTGTTAACTGCCCTAATCTCTTTTTAAAATTCCTTTAAACTTCTGGCTTTCATATGGTAAGGACAATGTGTTTCACCATATTATCATGCACTCTGTGGGAAAAGGCCTTCCTTTATCTTCGTGGCATTCAAAATGGGTTGTTTTGGGTGATGTGTATGTTTGGGAATATTTCTCTGTGACCACAAATTAATTATTAAGACTGATGTGAGCGTCAACTTGATTTAAAACCTAAAGCATTAAATCAGCAGATTATGCACTGCAGACACCAACAAACACTTTGGAGTGTTCTATAGTAAAAACCTTTTAAAGAAAGAAGACACTGTGGCTCTGGAGCTAAAGGTTTAATGTCTTTATTTGTGGGAAGCCCATGTTAACTGGCACAAATAACATCCTGCCACTGCCAAAAGGGGCCTTTGCAATGCCTGCCACTCACCTCCCGGTGACAAACACTCAGATGTCTAGAAACTGAATACAGGCCTGGATGAGATTTGGTATCTGCAGAAGAATTTTCTACAGCATTTGAGAAAAATAACTAGAAATTGTACACATCATCTGGATTAAGAAACCTTGCAAAAATATCCAGGCTCTGAGAGAGTACAAGCCATGGTGAGCATTCATGCCATGGGACTGAGATGCTTTAGAAAGTCGCTGAGGCTGATAGGCCAGCTGGGACTACACTTCCCACCTGCCCCACTCAGATTTCCTTAGGATTTTTGATTGGCATGGAGGGAAGTATATTCAAAATCATAAGTCTGGGCCATATTCAAAATTGTAAAATCAAGGAAAGACATTTCACTATTTCCTTAATAGATGAAACCAATAAAGCTGATCACATGTGCCAAGGATATGAACCCTGGCAAATGAAAGAGTTAATGCTGATGGACAACAAAAATCCCTGCCCCCTCAGAGGGGGCAGAGGTGAATGAAGTTCCTCTCAGTTTTGGTTTACTGCAAAAACTGTGTTCTCATTTTAAACAGGTTTTGTCAATGCATTGCAGTATCCCCCTCTCATAGTCCCTCTGCCAGAGGGGAATATAGCTAAACAGAAATAGATTGCATCTAATTTAGTCAGACATGACTCAACAACTTGTCTTTTATCATTAAATACTATCCATTTCATACCTAGCCTTTGGGGTTTTATTGTGCTCTTACAATTCTTTACTTGTCACTTTTGAGGCAGGAGGCATGATTTTAGTCAGTCTGCCACAAAGTGCAGTTTTGGATAGGTGATACTAGCCTGTTCTGTGCTCAATCCACTGCACATGGAAAAATGTTAGTAAATAATATAATGGCCCCTGAAGGGAACTGCACGTCCGTCCATCCATCCATCCATCCATCCATCCATCCATCCATCCATCCATCCATCCATCCATCCACATCTAATCCATACAGAAATGTCAGGATCTAACATAGAACTTGTACTGCAGGGTAGGTTTCTTTCTCAATGTCCGTGTATGGAGTCACCAGGATGTATTGTCCTTCCATGTGTCTCACTGTTACTGCTTTGGTAAAAATAACACGTTTTCGCCGTTTTGTAAATGGCTATCAGGTGAGGTAGTTATTAGCTCATCTTCTCTGTTGTAGAGATATGTGGCCTACCAAGTATAGACTGTTTCCTCTCTTTTCATCCTGACCAAGAATATTCTCCAGTTTCAGAAAGCTCAGACTTTCCCCAAATATTTGTTTCTCCATGCAATTCAGTCCTCTAACTTGAATGTCTCTCGTGTGACATCTACAGTCATCCTCTCTGAGGAACTGAGAAAACATAGTTTTTTAGAGAGGCTTGGCAGAGAGTTCCCTGGTCCTTAGCTGTAAATGGCACTGCCTGTGGCAGGTTTTTTCCCTGCAGCATCTGGAGGTATTCTCAGCAAAATGACAGCCTGTGGATGTAGACAAAAATCCACATCAAAACAAATACAGAACACCTCCCTCCAGATGCATCAATGCACCTGAAAAGTGAGTTTTCATTGTGGGAACTGGGCTCATACACCTGCCAATCAGGTGGGCACCATAAAATGCAGAGACTGGGAGTTAATAAATAATATTTTACCATTCTTATAGGCTTTTTCCTCTACTATAAAAATTCTTTATAATCCTTGCTATGTTTCTGGCTTTATTTATTCACTACCATCTGTTCTTTGTCTCCTTTCACTTTTTCTGGGGCTTGCTTACCATCCTCCTGCTTGTTTATGTTTTGGGGCATCCCCTTCTTGCTGCTTCTGTGCTCTTCCCAGTGGGCTCTTCTCCCCATGCTTTGCTGAGCAGTGGTATTCTTTCCCATGCACATTTTATGTCTGTGGGGGGTGTGTTAAGTTTTAAATATGGACATTTCTAGCTAATATGGCAGAAGCAGAGTGTAGCCAATTTTCTTCACATCAGTCACTTGAAAAATTGTGTTTTCAAAACAAACATTAAAAACAAAAAGATTTATCTGAGCTGTCTGAGGTGATCCATTGCATCTTTTCTGTAGCTATCAATAGCAAGACAGTTGTTTGCTGTCTCACATCTATCTAAGTTATAAAATTAATTTGCCATATTTACCACAGCTATCCCCACTCATGGAGTTTTTGGAAGAACCATTAGGAGGAAGTAAAATAAGTTTTGACTTTTATTGAAAATTAATCTAGTTTTTTAGACAATGAGAACCTTTTATTCTCTAAGTTAAAACAGAATGTATGCAGTCTGTTTCTAATTCACATTGTCTGTGAAATTGAAGCAATGGATTCATCTTGACTTTCATGTTTGTTGCCCCTAGTAAAAAATGCTCTCCATCAATTGCTCATTATTTGCTGAGGTTGTTTACTGCTAAGTTTGTGTATGATTGCAAATTGAACAAGCACCATCGTCTAACACATGGCTACTATTCATATCTGGCAGGGCCTGTTTTTCTCATTGAAAAAGCACCTCAGATATAGTATTTTTCTTGATATTAAAAAAGTGGTGTGTCTGTTGGGCAGAAATTACAGGAGATAAGCAGGGGGTTTAGTATAAAACCAGGCTATTCTATGCCTAAAAGAGCAACTAAACTTGTTCTGTGCAAGTAATTGAATATTAATATAATAAGAGGTAAGAAAATAATGGTCTCATATATGACTATATGTACAAATATTTCAGTAGAATTTGATTGATTAATTATTGCTACATCAAAATTATAGTGGAATGATTCGTAGTTTTTAGGAAGAGTTTTTAAAAGCAACTGTTATTTGGGGGGTCATATTTCTTGGATACCTATGTAAAATAACTTTAGAAAGGATTCATTTTCAGAAGGTTACTTCTTGGCACTTTCTGAAGACCTGACATTGTCAGAGCCTTTCATGTGAACACATGTGATGCACTTAGTGCCATTATTTTTTAAATTTTACCCACTTTCATTCAAAAAAAGAATGAAAAAATATTTTGTAAGTCAACAGATTTATCAAAGGGGAAAAAAATCTTTTGTTCACCACCTTGCTGAAGGATGACTACTTTCTAAGCACCAAGCCATGCAAGTACACAAATAGCAATTGGATCTCCTCAAGGCTGAATTTTCAGAAGCTTCTGAGTCAGACAGGAGCTGCTCCTGGTAGCACACTTGGCTGGTGGTGAGAATTTACTCTGCTGGCCATGGCTATTTCATGTGGCTGGAAACACCTCCTGAAGGGGAACTACAGCTGCTTTACATGGACTATTGCTGTGTGCTGTAGGAGAGCTCATTGGCTCTTTTTCTTTTCCTCACCTCCAACTGCTACAACCCATCCATCATGGTAATTGATTTCTCTTCCTCAGATAAAGACCTTCATTTGGTCTCTCCTGTTCAAAGCCTGATCTTACCAGAGACTGGGAAGCCACAGCCTACAGACATCTGTAACAGATAATGCAGTAAAAATGAAGGATGAGGCACTGCCACACTTGAACACAGCCCTCCACCTGTCACACCATTCTCTCCGATTTCTTTGTATTTCCTTTCCACTGCTGCTGCTCTTGGGAGGGTGAAGCCTTGCAGAGTTGGAGCCCAGCTAGTACGAAGGCAGCTGTCAAATTGTTCCTGGCTAAGGACAGGAGAAGCTGCAGCCTCAAGTTTGAAAATTACACAGCACTATTGCAATATCAGTGTTGCTGCTCACCATAAACGCTGGATATTCCTATTCCCAGTGGCCTCCCAGTGGGCTTCAGGATGGGGCAGTCGTCGGCTGCATCCGGGGGTGAATGGTGCTCAGCCTTCCCTGTGCCCTGCGGCTGTGAGCGTGTGGAATCGTGGCAGGCAGGCAGGCGTCCACCGCTGGGTAGGCGAAAGCTGCGAACGGCGTTTGACGAGCTGCTGGGGGAGAAGGGGCTGACAGCAAGGCAGGGGGAGTAGCAAGTTTTATCTTCCACGTGGCAGCAGTCAGTGATAAAATAGCAGTGGGATTTATGTCCCAGGATCCGACTTGTCTCTGTCCAAGAAGAAACACTTCGTGGGACAAACAGCAGTGTCAACAGAGCATGCGTGTGGAACTTACATTTCTGCATAACCCAAGAATGCCAGTGTGAGGTAACATCTGACATCTAACCACAACTTCTTTAGGCCTCCATAGGTTTATCTCAATCTTATACCCTATGCAACTTAACTCTTGGGCCTCCATCTGTAAATTGATCTTTTGTAAGACAATATGACCTAGCCAAGGACACTGGAGAATGAGGTGACCCAGCTGAGTTACATCAAAATTGTTATTGCTAAGTAGCTCTGGAGGTCAGGCTGCAAGTTATATATAGTTCCTCAGAATTTTGCAATATCACATTTGGCATGGGGATGAGGCTTAAATTCTGTTGTCAAGGAAAAAAAATGATACATTTTTCACACCACAAGGAGAAGTCATGTTTGGCAGTGGAGTCAGCTTTGCAGGAGCGTGTAGGTGCCTAAAGCTATTGGCAAGCTCCTTGTGAAACTGATAAACGGATGGAGCAGCTGTCCTGGATTTCCACTGGGAGTCCTGGTACTGCCAGGTCTTCCCAGGGGCTCCAGCTGCAGGAAGGACACATCAACCTACAGGTGGTTTGCCAGCACTTGGGCACAGTCCAGCACACTAAACCTGAATCACTGGTGAAGGCAAGAGGAAGAGTTTTCAATTCATCCTAAACAGGACCCATCCTCCACAAATTTAAAATAGAAATTTGAGTTAGTTCCAGTCATTATCTTATTTCCTATTATGGTATGTTGGTGAAAAGATGGACATTGTACATTACCATGTCAGTAATGGATTTGAAATGTAACTTCAGAGAAAGCTCAAGAGGTATTTCTTGTCATTCTGATGCAATCAGTCCTACAAAAAATTGATTGTTTACTACTTTCTACAAAATGTGACTGCTTGCTATGTTTTTTTTCAGACACGGAGCAAAATGTGGTTTAATTCTTCATCTCCATTCCCCAGTTCTGGGTAAGTCTGTGGTTTTGGGTGGAGGGGAGAAAGGCTCCAGGCAGAGGAATGAGACAAAATGTTCTTGTGGTCATTCATGTGGCTTGTCATCAGCTCCAGGGGAGGCAGGCACAGCTCTTGTGAAGGCTCTGACAGCACTGAAACCAGCTGGGACTGAAGAAAAAGATGCACAGAAGGAGCAGTGCTGTGATGAAGAACCTGTTTCTCGTGTGGAGAGAGCCCATCACGAACTGCAAAGCCGACCCTCCAGTGATGGAAGGCTGTGGAATGTTCTGAGTGCACATGAACATCAGGTCACAGGTGCTTTAACGTGACATTTTCTGCAACCACACAGCACAGGTGCACAAAGGTGCCTGTTTCTATAGGGACAGGTAGAAGACTTCTTTTTATTTGGAGCAGTGCACAGGCAGTGGAAAGGGCAAGCACTTCCCATCATGGGCAGTGGGGAGAGCTGCCCACCACTCCACAGATACCTGCCTGCTCTGAGGCATGTGTCCTGCAGCCAAGGGACTCTTTGTCCACTGGAATACGCGCTCCGCACATGATGCTTTTCCTGACGCAGAAAGCAAATTATCCACACTTAAGCTCCACGGGGGATCTTTCCCAAGAGGAAGAAACACCAGAGGGAAAAAATGAAAATGACATCCTTCCTCTTCCAAAGAAAACAGCCCCTCCTCCCAGACCCCTAATTAAAATGCAAAGGTTTAATAGATAAACTGGCAGAAGGCTTAATCATTGTGACTCAGCTCACGGAAAGACATCCAGCATTCAGCTGAACAGCAGCAGATTGTTGGCTTCCTTTGAGGAGAGACTACCGTTCATCATTCCCTAGAAAGTGCCGGATGGTTTGATTGCAGGGGATGTAAGTAATTGTCTGTCATCTCTCACTTGTAAGGGAGTCAAATTCTGGTGAAAGAAAGAGGTGAGGACAGGTAGGAGAGCAAGCCTGGAGTCACAGGCTAACAGAGCTGTGGTGGAGGTGTGGGCTCATGGACCACCCAGATGCTCTTCCCTTTAACTCTGGAACATCAGCTAAACCCAAACCTTTTCCAGCGGGCACTTTCTGGGTCTGATCTTGAGTATCTCCCTCCTCCAGAGACAAGTCTGGATGACATTTAGCTATGTCATAAAAACGTTTATCTTGCTGCTTATCCTGAGCATCCCCAGGTGCAGGTCTGTCCCCTTGATCCAGTACCACATGGGTACCAAGAGCCTCGATTCTCCTCTCAGCCTTCCCAGCTGGAACTGTGCCCTCTACTTGCCTTTACTGAGGTCCAGTTTTGTGTCACTCAGCTAAGGCATTATATATTTGCAAGTAAACTGTATTTTCAAGCTGGGCACCTGATAGCATGCATTATGTTTATATATACATTTATGTGTTTTTAGAAATATATGTGAACTTAGCACCAATATTTATTTGTGTATGATCTGCATGGTATAATATGAAGTTCATGACATGTTATGGAAAAGAAATTCAGATAATAGGCATATAATTTTTCTTGTGAATTTGTAAAAAACTCCATGAATGCTTCTGGTCAGGGAAAAAACCCAGAAAAACAAACAAAAAAGCGCACCTTTTTTCAACATTTGTTAAGCAAATTAAAAAATAAATAGGTTTTTAATAGCTTTTCACTTAGAAGTTAGTGTGTTCTAAAAGTATTGAATCATGCAGAATGTTTTAATCCAGTGGAAGTAATACTGAGAAGAGAAATATTCTGCAAACACATGCAATTTGAAAGTGGGATCAGGGGCTGAAACCATTTCACTTCTGTCTCTCTCAGGTTGACTGGTGAATTGAAGAGATTAATTGCATGGCTTCCACTGTCCCTCAACACAGGAGTTCAGGAATCCTGGTACCCTGGATTTGTGACCACAGGAGCCTGTGAATCATGAAAGAACACTTAAGCACAGGACTCTGACTACAAATAAAAATACGTCTTTGTGGAAATTTAATGTGAAGATAATTCACAGGCATGTTTATTGGTAGGAAACTGTAGCATAAAATGTACGGGTAAGGTAAAACATTGGTTAAAATACCACCCAGGTAAATCAGTTTCCCAGGCAATATATGGAGAGTGCTGCCATTTAACTGCTCTGAGGCAGCCAGCAAAAATTCTAGAGCTGCCTGCCAAATAGCTAGATGTTGCTGATGGAAAAAATTAGCCTCAGTACATTGGCATCTGGAGTCTGCAACTGCCATCCAAAAAGAAAAGGGACTGGTGCTGTGGAATTAGGTAATTGCACTCCAGAAGCCTACCACAAGTCTGCTGCGGCTTTGTCATTAAAAAAAAAAAAAAAATTAAAAACTTTAAAAATGTTCTTAATTAAAAAATAAGGGTTTGAAAGTATAGAAAGTAAGATGTTAGGGGAAAACATACATAACTGGATAAAAAGAATCACAGTTTCTGTGTGTCCGAGTACAAAACAGACATATTTGTGTTTCTCTGCATGTGCTGGTTTGTGTTTCAGAGTACTTGTTTCTGTGTCAACTCTGTGTCCATTTCACAAGGAATTACACACTCCATTTAGTTGAGATTCCAATGTATATTACTTGGGAAAAGAAACAACAATTTCTGAGTACAACCTATGTTTTAACAATTATATTCCTTCCTCTCTTCCCTGCCCACTCCCTGCTGTAAATAAATAATTTGGTGGGGGAGGCTGTCAGTTGCCAGCAGTCACCCCCTGTTGTGATTTTGAGGGTGGTAGTGTAGCTGAAGTAACCACAGTGGAGCAGCAAGTAGAGATAAATGACCAGTTCTTAATCTGAAAGCATTCTTATTCATAGGAGAAATTTACAGCAATCATGGCACATTAATGCAAATTTTTTAGTTACCTGAATTGTCACAGTTTGCTTTACTACTGATGTCCCAGAGATGACACTGAAATCACTCTGCTTAGATTTCTGTGTGGCACTTTCTTTTGAAGACTTTAGTTGCAGGTGTTCAGAAGTCCTTTTCTCTAAATGAGCAATGACACCTACTTCTCACATTTGAAACTTTGTGGAAAATCCACTTAGTTATTTTCCCATTCAATTAAAAACCACTGTATTTCTTGTACAAGACTGACTGAAAGATGGTGTAGGTTTAGAACCTCAGGCCTAGAGAGCATCTGGTTCTCAGACAGGGATATGCTCAGTGCCAAGTTACCTGTTCATAAGAATTCAAGGATTTATCAATGATAGGAAACTGTACAACATGTGGACGTAAGATTGTATTTCAGACTTTGCTGGATGTCTTTTCTTCCTACATTGTTATTTTTGTGTGTGTCTGTGACAGTTAATTAACCTCACTTTCTATGAATGGAACAACAAATAGGTAGTGGTTCATATGCCATGGTGGAATACCCGCAGAATAAGATAGGTACTATCTTCTTCTGCCTGTCACAGCCTTTCTATATTACAGGCAAATGTGAATAAAAAGGGGAGGAGAAATTAATTAGAGGTGATTTAATTTTGGGGTGAAAATATTTGATGTCGAGAGAGGAGGTCAGAGGTGTTTTGTTGGAATACACATGCTTTTTTTTGGGATGGTAGACATACTGAAGTCAGTGCTAATTTGTAGAGGCAGTTCTTGTATGCATTATTAATGGCAGAAAAGAAACATTGGTGAATAAATATTTGAAATTTTTTTAGCCATTTCTGGAAAGCTATTTTTCTTAAAAATTAAATTGAGCAGAAACAGAATGCATTCCCTAAGAAAAAGGCAAGACAAACGTTAGTACAGGAAAAAAACACATTGACTCAACCACAGCCCTAGGCAGCAAAGCACTTAAGCAGGTACTTAAGGTAGGGCACATAGATATCTGTTTTTCTGAATCATTGCCATGATTACAGGGCGTTTCATTTGCTCTTTGTAGTGTCCTCAGTTCCAGAGATCTTTTTGCTTTCACAAAGAAATCGCTGTCATTAATCATAAGGCATTAACATTCCCACCGCTGGGATTATGAATTACATTTCTGTAATAAATGTGAATGCCATTTCCCTCATCTGCTGTTCTTTCAAGAGCCCTAAAAGTTTTATTTCAGCTTTCAGACTTGCACTGAGGGCTTTGGCTAAGAGTTCGTGCTTCTGGCTCGCTTGAGCTAATTTGGCAAGTAATTTTAAAACAACTCCTATTGTACATAGAGCTGCAGGGTTTGAAATATTGCTCAGTCAGCTCTTACTTCATGAACAGTTTGTTTGATTAGGTGCCCAGGTGAAACACAATCGGGGAACCTGGTGAGCTGTAAGCCTTCCACAGGGAGGAGGAAATGAAGTGGATTTGCTTGCTCCTTGGCAGAGCGTTCCAGCTGTTCGGCTGTTGTGTAAAGGTGTGTCACCTCCCCCTGTCCACCTTTCAATACCACTGCTGCTGTATTTTGTGAAAAGTCCTGTTCTCAAAACTCCTATGAGGCTTGTCCTTGGGCATCCAGCGGAGTGACCATCTAAGTGGGTCTTGTCTGTGGGCCTTGACTTGGCTTAAGCTTGATGAGCTGCCAGGGCTTGGGCAGCACCCGGCGTGGGCAGGAGGACCATGCTCGGCCCTTATCAAGGGGCCATCCAGGTCCTGGTGCTCCCAGAAGGGTCAGCTGCCTGCTGAGCATGGGCTGTCAGGATTCATATTTTGGATTTCAACTTCTAAACTTGATCTGAGCATGATTTTATGGCTCTCAGGACTTTTTGTGGACTTTCACTTCTTGGAGGTTCCTAAAAGCCACTTTGTCCATGGTGGATTTTATAGCACCTGTACGGTGGTAAAGCTGAACTGGTCAAAATGTGATCTGGCTGTTCAGGATCTCAGCTATTTCTCACTGGCCATGGTGGGCCCATATTGGAGACACGAGCCCATAGGCTTCAGGTAGGTTTTGAGATGTGAAAAGTGAGGATGCAGGCAGTGCCCCCATTGCTCTGGGGAGCCTGGCTCTCCAGGTCTGCAAGGAGGAGGAGGAGGAAGAATTCCAAAACTACTGACAGAAATTCCAGCAATAAAGAATTTACCTTCAATTCAACAAGGAATTAATAGAAAGTATAGGCATGAGCTGTGGAGAGGAAGAAAAGCGAAGGAGCCCAAAAAACCCCAGAGCATTTGTTTCCAAATTCTTCCTGAAACAAGACATACTGTATCCCGAGGACAGAACAAGAAAATAGATTGAGTTTATATAAAGCGGCTTGTGGAAACCTCCCTAGTAACAAAATGAGCTAATAAAAACCAAATATCAATGAGAATCCAAATATTCATCTTTAAAATCACTGGGCAGTAAATTACACATCACAGACCTCTTCAGTCTTCTGGCAAAAGCTGCAGAAATGGAAACTCTTGAACACAAATAAAAAATGTGTTTGTTTAATTCTGCAGTAAGAGCAAGTCTCTGGACAAGCTGTATTTTCTAAATAATGCCTTTTTTGTCACCTGAGTGAAAGAATGCCTTATTCAACACAGCCTACAAAGCATTTAATCAGTCCTGATGGTAAATTTAAAATGGCAAATTCCTTTCTACCTTGCCCCAAAGTAAAGAGCTGGGTGCATTTCCTACGACAATTTGAAAGAATTTTTCAGATATCCTTTACCATATTCTGCAATCTTAAAATTAATCCAAATGAGCTGTGTGGGTTTCGTGATCACCCTCTGTCAGAAGCTTTATGTGTTCTCAGCCAGGGGTTGGATCATGTCGTGGTGCCATGGGAGACTGCTCAGCCATGTGAAGACCGAGCTCCTGCTGTCATCTCCTAAAGCCTGAGCAGGAGAAAGAGGCAGATCCTCCTGGCCCAGGAGGAGGAGAGGAATGCACTTGGCTTTTGGAGAGCACCTCGAGCCCATCTTTTGCCAGTGAGCCGAAGCCATGCCAGTTCATGTCTAATCATTCAGGCTGGCTTTTCACCTTAAAACCTCACTCTGAAGAATATTCTCCTTTAGAGGTAAGGGACGTTTCAAACTAGCCAAAACTTAATTTCCCATTTTCCCTGTATCACAAGGCAGCAGCAAACCCAAGAGAATGCAGCTGTTAGAGCAGTTTCTGCTCTATGTGGGAGGCTGCAGAATCAGGCCCTTAACAATGCTCTGCCTGTGTGGACATTGTTGGGATACAGGTCTTTTATGCCACCTTTATCTCTGTCATGATGTGATGCCCATGGTGCTCCACCTCACAGGTACTCTGGTTTTCTCAGTGCTTCATGTGTTGGTGATGGCAAAGTCTCCACTGTCTAAATTAGGCATGAACAAAATAACAGTGCCTTTCTGAGCAGCTACTCATAAGATTTCAGAAGGACCTTTACATAACTCATTATTTTTATTGATTGGGAATAAAGCAATATGGTATCTGATACTTTTTGAAGTAATACACAGTCATTCTTGACATAAAAGGTAGCAAAATGGAGTTGCAAAGCCCTCAAAAGCTATTTTAGTTGTTCTTTGCACCAAACTGGTTTAAGGTGACTGGCATAAAAAGTTATATTGATGATTATTTGGCTCTTCCGCACTTTCCCCTTTGGTGAGCTGTGGTGAAACCATGTGAAAAGCCCATTTTTGGTAGCATTTAATTGTGGATGTCTGCACAAGACATTTTAAAGCTTCAGTGATAAATTATAAACCCTTTCTTTTAAACATGCCATTACAATTTCCCATTATATTGTTGCAGTGGACTGAACATAGCAGCAAACCAAATCCTAAATCCATAAAGGCAGTAAATTAAATGTGGCTCCAGTGGTTTTGGAGCTTGACCAACAAGTTATCTTTATTAATGCATTCAGGGAAAAGGTCTCATTTTATTACATTATTTTCTTAATGATAAAGGCTGTAATGGAATCTCAGCAGAACACACCAAAGGAATCTTAGTTTGCTGGCAGTTGGGTCAAATTTTTCTCTGTGTGTGATTGGTACAGGGTTAAGACTTGGCAGTGTCCAACTCACTGACTTCTGTCTTGAAAAGCACAGTCTTTTGCTGCTTCTCTGTAGTTGCTAGTTGACATTTTCTTGGCTTTAAATGAAATTTTGACACATAAATCCCACATGTCAAATGATATTGTAAAACAAGCATCCAAGTGTCAGCACATAGCCCAATAGTCTAGGGAGTAGAGAATAGAATAAGGAACACCTTTATGCAGTCTTTCATCTGCATCCAGCCATCTGCAAGTAATTTGAAACCAGTTTCAAATGAAGCTAGGTTGTTTGGTCTGTTAAGGCACACAAAGCCAAAGCAGAAGTTTGGAGTCTTCATGGCTTTTATTGACTTGCTAATAAGTAGATAAAGCCTTTATTTTCCAAAGCCATACTTTTCTCAGATAGCCCATTCCAAAGAAAGCCTAATTGAAATTACAGAAGTCTCTTGCAGACTGCCACAAATTCCATTTTTAAATAGCCTGCTGATATTGAAAGACTTCATGATGAGTCTTTCACTTGCAAAGCAGGACTGGTGGGTTCCCCACTGATGAACTGTTTTGTTGGACTTGGGGAGACATTAATGGTACCAGGTTCCTACAAAACCACACCAACAAAGGAGTGTGGATTTACATGATGATGGGCTGGCCCCAAGATTCACCACTAAAATACTACAGCAAGCCTCATTTAGCTGCCAGCTGCAGTGTGTATTTTGCCATACGTATTTCTTTTCTGTGTAGTACCACTGGAAAAACAGAATTCAGGTAAGCCATGATTTAACAGGGTTGGGTTTTTTCCAAGGGCCTTCAGCTGTGGCAAACTGGTATTTAATAGAAATAAACTGCACATTCAAAGAAGACAGTTAGGAATTTCAGATGGCACAAAAAGACAGACCTTGAAAACAATTATTTATGTTCCCAAGACAGAGTGGGTTTAGCTGGTTTTCAGCATTTCAGCCCTGCCTGGTATTTCTGCACTTGGAAATGTGTCAGATCTGAATAGCTAGGCTGTGGAGGTAGCCTGGCCCTCTGCATGTAGTTTAAATGGCTGTTGGTACTTCAGCAAGTGCCTGAGATGCCTTCAATTAGTGCTGATCGTTTTCAGGGGGGAAAAAAAAGCCACTCAAAGCCTACATATATGGTGGAGAAAACAAAAGATTCCGATTTTGACAAGCAAGCTGTGATGGTACAAGGCTGGAATGGAAGGAAACTCTTTTGTGAGCTACTCAAAATACTAAGGCTTGCAGAGATCTCAGTCCTGTTGGGTCTGATTCTTGACTATGGTGCTATCTTGGAGTCACTTGTGGTTCAGTGTGTGTTCGAGCAGGTGGGGAATCAGGTGTTGCATTCAGAGGTGGTTCTATTGTGTCCCTGCAGTCCTTGGCCTTGCACTGGTGGCAGCAGCTGTGCCTCCCTTTGGTATCCTCCAACTCCCTGGCGAGGGTGACACCAGCACTACCCCTGCCTGGGAGCTCTGAGGGGAGTGCAGTCCTGGTGTGTCACACAGCTTGTGAACTCATCCCAGAAACACAGGTCAGTGGAAATAGGCACCATCCACTCATCACTGCAGCATTTCTGCCTACTCTCAGCACTCATACAAGGCCACCAGGTGCTTTGAGGGAAGTGGACACAGCCTCAGTGCATGATGCTCCTTTCACAGCGAAACATGCATCTGTCACTCCTCAGCACCTGCAAAACCTGCTGAAGGAAGCTGACAAGCACAGTGGGGCCAGAGGGTAGGAGTGTTGGGTGCATTGATAAAAGCTGGCTCTCTGCCCTCTGTTTCAGAGAATTTCACTTCTCCAAAAATATCCATGAGATGAAGCTGCAGCAAATACAGGAGGAACTCCTAAAAAGATCCTCTTCTTCTGATCTCAGGCTCTGCATCTTTTTTCATCAACCTATTTGCTGCAATGGCAGAGAGTCCTTATAGGAGCAGCTAGAGCAAGAAGCGCACCTTTGGAAGATCCACACTGGTAAATGTGGGGGCACCAAGACAATGTGGAGACAGAAATCTCTCTCCCCTATGCCCAGTAACTGTTTGAGACAACAGGCAGGGACTGTTAAAACAGTATGTTCCCTGACACTGCTGGATTTACTTCTGCAGGTGTGACCTGTGGGAGCCTGGTCTGTTATCCCTGAAGAAATTTAGCCGTTGTTGTTGGATTATATATTCCAGTCATCATTTTTTATCAGGTGCCTGACTTTCTCAGGATCTGTTCTGCTACCTGGTTTGAGAAACATCAAAAGGTATTTAGCTGACTCAAAATTGACAGTGGCTTTGTTTTCCCCATGCCTCGTACAGCCAATGCCTTGCTTTGCTAACATGTGTTCCAGTACACTACACAATTTCCCTCTTTATTCAACTGTGCAGCATAGAAATACAATATAACAGACATTCATATGGGAACTCATGAGTAAGTTTTTAGTGAGTTACTTTCCTTATCATCTAATAGCTTAGTACAAAATAATTGTCCAGAAGTGTGCTCATTGTAACTGCTTTAAAAGCCATGCAGCTCCTGTTAGGGAATATTTTTATTCACACATATTTATTTCAAGCTTCTGCAGTGTTCTCTTTTCACGAATTATGAATTTAAGACTCACAATTGTAGCACACTTGAAGCCGAGTTCACTGATGGACACTGCTATTACAAAATCATGCAGAAAATTTACAGGACCAAGTATATGATTTGGAATTTGAGACATGTAGAGCTCAACCCCTTTTTGAGGATGACATAATATCACCTAAAATTAATGCGATCCATTTTATGTACTGATCTCGTTCAACAGCTAGCAAATTTGAAAGTGTGCTTTCAGAGATAAACTCCACACTTTTCCAGTGAGCGTATATGGATTTATTCCAACACACTCAGTTTCTCCAGCTCACAAGGCTACAGCAGAAACTGGGTTTATTTCATACCTACGGGCAGCCAGCAAAGCATACTGACACACTTAAATAGTTTATTGATCTTGGCCATTAACAACGGCATCACAAATCCAGTGATGCAAATTACATTTTGTGGAGTTTAAAAATTCTATGGTTCTATGTTTTTTGAGCAATATGCCTAAGAGAAAGGAGAAAGAGCTAGCAGAAAGGTATGTTTCTGCAAGAACTGTAATTGTGTTAGGCCAACACAATCAACAGTTTTATGGAGTTTAACTAGCTTCACTCGTTTTGTAATTAAAAGTTTCATCAGCACAGCAGACAGAATGTGACATTTGTGGCCTCCTTAGACTTTGGTTTGTTTTTATTGCAGTGTTGATGCAGTCCAGAGAAATAGGAAACTAGCACTATCTCAAGGCATAGGCTTATATAACAAATTCTACATTCCGTGCTTTTTCATGCTCAGGGGTCAGCTGTGTAGCCTATATATTGGCAGGACACAGATGGTACAGGGTGATTGTTTTACACAAGTTCGTCTTCTTTCACAGTATTGAAATGTGTAGCTAGCAGCCTGGTATGCTTTCAAGAAATTATTAACCACCAGAGACTTTCCTTATTCAGAAAAACATGTCCCTGAGCTGTGCACCATCACAACAAAGAAGCTTTCTCATGCTGCCATCTTGACAACCACTGAATTCAAACACATTTTGTTCGTATACATTTGCACATAACAGAGAAATTTGGAGAAGCTTCTGTACCTTAGAGAAAATTCCTACCATTTCTTTTTCTTAAATATGTCACTAGCATTGTGTACTGTGTATATATGTGTATAATTTACCAGGTGTTATGAGCACATCAGCCACATGCAGCCTATTAATCTACTTCACCAGCTGGGTTAATCCAGCTCTACGGCATACAGGACAGTTTCAAAGAGTCAACATTTTAAATAGCTTGTGGTTACAGCAATGTTTCTTCCCCAATTTTTTTCAATCACCACCACATGTGCTTTAAAATGCAGATTAGAATTTAATCCTCAACCGGGGACACATTTGAGGTGCACATGTGGTTCTGCATGCAGGGTGAAATCCAAAGATGAAGTATGCATTTCTCCTCCAGACTCATACCCAAACAGGTGAGAGTGTGAAATGGTGTCAGTTACATGCTGGGATCTAGAAGGCAAGTTAGGAAGCCTTGATTTAAAGAGGCTTGAGTATTTGGCTCTTTGTGGTGCTTGACTATAGGATTTTTCCTAGCTTGCTGCTCCGTGTCTTTCATAACTCTTTTTTCCTGTTATGCCTTTGCATGAGAACAAAATACAAAATGTTGGATTTGTGTGTCTTGTGAGGAAATGCTTTAACTGATCTGCCACATCTACATAAAACATATATGCTGTTCTCAGGACCCGCCTGAAATAATAACGGAACTTTCTTTAATATCCCTGAAGGCCCTGTGCTGAAAAGATATTTTTAGTGTTAACACCATGACTGAATAAACAAATAAAATATGAAAAGATAATAGCTTAATTGAAAACATTTGCATATTAGCATGATTTCTATTAAGTGCACTGATGCTAGTGACAGAGGCTTGGAAACACTTGAAACTTAGTTTTTAACTCAGTCTGCTATCTTTCCTTAAAAATTTCCTTGTTTTCTAACTCCTCCTACATCCCAGTTGTTCACCATGGGAATTCTCAGTTTTATGCAGACAAGGGTCCTTATTGTCCATTCTAACATGGCAAATTTTCTGTCTGCCTGTTGGAGTCTAAAATGGCACCTGAGTTTTTTGAGCCATATTTTGCTTAAAAGGTTGAGAATGTCTACAGGAATAATGCATAATAATACAGCTGGGCCTGAAAATGTTAGGACATTGAGCATGCTTAGACATTGGCCTAGTCTTCATATTACTCATGAGACTGTGGTAGGGGGGACCAAACTTCAGCTCCAAAATGGGAGAAAAAATGTTTAAGATGCCACAGTAGAATTTGATCCTAATTTCTGTCTAAATTTAAACCTGTAACTCTGAACATCCACTTTCATCTGCTTCTTAACTTCATCTATAGTTTTCTCTATTCTCCAGATATCCAAGATGTGCCTCTAAGAGGAGAAATGTGTTTCCTTCTATGAAGTCTGCACCAGGGGTGCATAAGTTTGCTTTCAGTTCACTAGGGCTGGAAGACACAGCTGGAAGAGGATTTGAAGATCCATCCTGGTGCACTGGGACAAGGTCAGTTACTCTTCCCTCATTCTTGAGAAAAGCCTGACTTGATCCTGGCCATACAGACCCCACATGCAGCTTGCTGTAGTGCTCAAGTATCTGTCCTATTGGAAGGTCTTCAAAGTGCCCAACCTGAACTTTTTCCTGGCAAGCTAAGCTCTCTACACTTTGTCCTATTCCAGAGACACAGAGAATAATGTTGTTTCTCCATGCTGCATGACAGGATAGTTACTTTCCCCTTTCTTGGTTTTTGTATCTTAAGGGTGCTCTGAGTGACCTCACAGGTCACTTTTTTGAGATCATTCTTGATGATTTCTCCTTTGCAGTTTCTCGTGTGTGTTTGTTTTATCCAGTGACTATTAGATAGAAAATGTGGCCATGTAAAAAGTTTCTTTTGGCACCTGTGGATGCTCCAAGTTGTGGAGACCTCCACATGAGCCAGCATTTCTCCACAGCTGCTTGGGCCATTCTGTCCTCTATGGAATGCCTGTGGCAAGAAATCCGTGTGTGAACTGAGCTTGCAGCAACTAACGTGGGGAAAGGGAAAATATGTGAATGTCCTCTGACAGTTACAAAACCAGACACTGAAAGGATGTTTTACAGAGGGGAGAACAGTTATGGTGATGTACCGGAAAGAAAAAAAAAAAAGAAAAGAAAAAACCAAAACCATATTTAATTCTCCTGGCAGGCAATCGCCCTTGCAAAAATCTATTCCATTCTGCTCAGGGAAGGCCTCAGGCAAGGTCAGCAGTACCCAGAAAGACAAAAATGATGTGTTTGAGAGTTGATCACCCTGCAATTTGCAGCTGTTTTTGCAGAGATATTTGCCTCTCCAGCAGTGGTGGCGAGATTCCCCCATGCTCAGCCACAGGGTAGTGGGAGTGTGGGGGAAGGAGTGTCAGCTCCAGGCCATGCTCCTGGGGCTGTCACAGCCCCCTGGGCTCCTGCCAGCCCTCGGTGAGGAGAAAACCCACTCTCCTACCCTTTCCTGCATCCCCCTGGGGCTGCCACCGAGTCCTGTGCTCCGCAAACAAGTGCGGGCAAGGGTCCCTGGCCACCGTGTCCTCTGGGTGCAATAAGCTACGTGTCCAGGAATGCAAGGGAGCAACCAAAAGCAAAAAAGCAGTCAGCAGAGAGGATGCCAGCAGATGGTGCTCCAGCCCATGCTGCCTCACTCTTCAGTTTGCCAAGGTTATTACTGAAAGTTATCATCTTGTTTGGAGGAGCAGCTTGCCTCCTCTGTCCCCTAGTTTGGAGTGTGGAGTTATTTACACCACATGATTTAGAGGATGGAGTCAATTGGTGAGTACAGGATGAATTTTGGATACCAGCTATCAAATGCTGCCAATGGTTAATGACCTGTCTGTAGAATAGAAGCAGATCTATAAGGACTATGATAAATGTGATTGACAAAACAACAATTTGAAGAAATCACAATGTTCTTGTGGCAATACTGAGGGCAGAAAAGAAACAAAATTAATTCTTAAAATATAAACATACCCTGATTTATTCTCCTAGCTCAAAGGAGGCCTCAGGAAGTCCCGTGTATTTCTTCTTCTGCCTTTAAGCTGTAACAGCTGATAGAAGCTGAGATTAAAAATGTTCCTGACAACAGGGGAGTTGTACAATAATGAAACATACACCCTGAGTTTACAAAGTCATCTTACCTCCCTTGATTTATGTCTAACATAGCCTTGTGACAAGACTGCAGTAACTTGTTAGGCAGATCCACCTATGTATTGATCCAGTGGCCTCCAGTGGTTGTTTTAAAGTCAAAGTACTCAATTTTTAGTGGTGTAACTAAAGGAAACAAAAAGAAACTGCAAGCTGAACTCCATTTCTCATCAAAAAATGGAGTAGGGCTGATTTGCTTTTTATTTTAATCGTTTTAAGGTATATCAGGAATTGCCTGCTTGGTTGGGTTTTTTTGAAAAAGCTTTGAAAATCAAAGTCACATCCAGTATGCCTATATAGTGATCCAGTCTAGTCAACAAGTCTTTTCAGCAGGCAAAGGTAACAGACAATGCCCAGCAACAATTTTTGCATCTTCCTTCTGACATTGTTAGAATTTTACACTGCTCTATATCATTTACTTTTACTGGACTGGCTTAATAGTGTTTAATCTGTTCACTTAAAACCAAAGAGAAAGATGAGGGAAAATGGTTTTACCCAGGCTGTTTCAGCGATTGGCTTTGAGATGCAGTGTCAGTTCCACACTTTGCATGCCCTCTGTACCACACACACCCACATGGAGGATTTAAGATTTTATACTGGTCCCACAGTAGCCCAAAGTGGAAATGTAGCTGCACACCCTATCATGCTCAGTGACCCTGTGCCCCATGTGTAGGGGTGGGACTGGTTCAAGATCTTGGTCTTTTTAGAGATCTTGGTCTTTTTAGAGATCTGTTTCAGCCTTAACAATTCTTTGGTTCTGTAAGATGCCAGATATTGTTCCCCAGACCACTGTAGGTTCGGAGGCAGATTTATACTTTGGCCTGCAATAAGGCTATATACAGCAATAAGTCCAGAGGCTTTCAGGGATGAAGTGAGTTGAGTTTTACATGTGAAATTGGCAGTGTGGGTGATATAGAGGCTTTGTGGGTTCCATCTTTCAGCAAGAGAGCATTAGTTTGCCATCCTCAGCCTTTCACTTTACCACTGTTAAATCCATCCCCTGCACAGTCAGGGCTCGGACTGAAATGAAAAAAGATTCCTATGTCATGTCTGCCTCTCTCTATCTGTCTGTCTCACTGCTCTTGCTTATTTGTAGAGATCAGGGCAGGTGATACTTAGAAATTGCTTACACTCCCTAATCTCTTGAGTGTGTTTTAAGTGGTGCTGCCCTGCTGCTATACCTCTGCAATGCTTACTTTACATTTCCCTCCTAGCCTCTCACATACATCATTTACAAATGCTATTTTGATACATATCAAGTAGACTCAAAAGGCAGGGAACATAATCTTGTGGGGATATCCCTCTAGATGGAGGAGCAGTAATTTAGTGTTATATGAAGAAGGATCAGTATATACAACTTGAACCTGTGTGACTTCTGTCAATAACCTTTGATCCTCCACATAGTTATGTGTAAAGAGCAGCTCAGCCAAGGAAGTGACAGGGCATCACAGTCCATATGCTTATGTTTTGGGCTGCATGAAACACCTCATCCTATGGCAAAGATCATGGTTTGGGTTGGAAGGGGCCTTAAGGATTGTCTAGTTCCAACTCCCCTGCTATGGGCAGAGACACCTTTCACTTGAAGACGTTGCTCAGAGCCCTGTCCAACCTGTCCATGAACTGTCCCCCACAACTTCTCTGGACAACCTGTTCCAGTTCCTCACCACCCTCACAGTAGAGAATTTCTTCCTAATGTCTAATCTAAAGTCTTTCAGTTTAAAGCCATTACCGCTTCTAAAAGCAATGCTGTTTCAGAACAAAATCATCAAAAGATTTTATTCTGAAATTGCCAAAAGAAAATTATTTCAACGTACATCATTCCCTTCCTCCTATCCTGTGTTTTGGACAAATGACCCAGGAAATCACATCACAATTTGCTATTGGTTCTATCGCTTAACAAAATTTTGCTGTACTCAACCAATTTCTCAGATAGACACATGCAGTTTTGTGTTCAGTATCAATCCATTTTCTGAAACTGCTCCTGCAGGTTTCATTGTTACTTATTATTTGCATTAGCACTGGTGGGTTTAGGGGTCCTTGTATGGCTATATAATAAAGACAATATTTGTCTCTGAAGACTCATAATTTTCAACATCTCTTGAGGGATTTTGATGCATTAAATAATTTGTTTCTGCTGCTCTATTTGAGTTAACTAGTTAGTTAATTATTTGAGCAATGTACATAAAATCTTGGATACTGTAAAAAAGACAGCAGGCATGACTCCTGATGAACCACCCCATAATACTGACCAGACTTAGATCTCCTCCTTTTCATTCTATCTCTTGTCTAGAGTAGTCACATGAAAGACCAAATGAATGAGCTATAAGAAATTCACAGCACGCAAGATTACTATAAGTAATAAATCTCCTGCAGTAAAGGAATTTGTATAGAAATAATAAAAGTATCGGATGCTAAGAAGAAGTAAAACCAGCTGTGTAATATAAAAGAAAATCTTTATCCTCGTCTCACTGGTGAAAACTAATTCAAACAAAATACATTACACAAATCATACACTTTGAAATTATTTACATAAAAACAGATGGAGAGTGTTCCTACTGCGATAATGAGGTTTTAGCAAAGCGTGTTTTTCACAGAGTCACCATCTTTCTGCAAACAGGGTTTATTCTGCTGTCACCAGGGGTGTGAAACCCCAATGGCCTCCCTGTCTTCCCTGGGGGCCCAGGTACAAGGTGGAGCAGAGCCTGCTTTTGTTGCTGGAGCATCTTGTGAGTTTCGTGATCTGCAGAAATATTTGGGTCCACAGGTAAGCAGTTTTTGTATGCTCCCCACTTTTGGGGGGCCAGTGCAGCACATGCTGGCAGTCCTCACAGCACACAGAATGGCCCTAAAGGGCACGTGCTCTGCTAAGCATTACCCCACTTTGCTATTAATTAGCCCATTTCATGTGTTTGCCCATTCATTAATTTATATACTCCTAGTCTGGTAGTGTCAGCCCAAAGGTTCTTTTGTGGGCAAATAGGTGGGACCACATCCTTCTTCAATGCTATTTTCTGTCCCAGAGCATATCACAGCTTTTTTGGCTGGGCTTTTTCTAGTGGGTATAGGATATAGCCCTGCTTCCTTCCCTGCCTGCTGATGCTGAACACTCAGTTCTGCTCCCATAAGTCTGGGGTACACATCCCCTGGCAGCTTTAAAGTTCTTCTCCTGCTTATTC
This sequence comes from Promerops cafer, assembly GCA_013398275.1. Lineage (NCBI taxonomy): Eukaryota > Metazoa > Chordata > Aves > Passeriformes > Nectariniidae > Promerops > Promerops cafer. The sequence goes on along the minus strand of VZSE01007792.1, from coordinate 1,361,156 downwards.
TTCCTTTTAAAAATTAAAACTTCAGTCACTGTGATTTCTACAATGGTTCGTGGTGCTTCTCGCACCAGTCCCCCACAGCAGCTAATGCCACAGCTCCCATGCTGCTGCTTCAGCTGCCATCAAGATCTGCTGCATGTCATAAACATATTATTCCTCTTAAAATAACAGCCTTCATTTCTTCCAAAGCATGGAAATATACGCTGTCTCTTTAAAAATGTATCAGGAAAATGAATGTCCATAAAATATGAGTCAAGTTTCCGTATACCTTAATCAAATTCTAGAGGGTCTCTGGGGGACGGCACTTAGACTGCAGCTGTGCAATGTGAAGTTTGTTCCAGTCCTGATTGAAAATATTTTTGTGCTTCATTCGTTTTTGCCAGTGAAAACCCCAAGGCACTTTCTGCAGGCTGAAGGTGCCGTTATTCAGGGTGACAGTGATGGGTCACAGAGATGGTGTGGAGAACTAACTAGCAGATTGGAAACTAGCAGATCCCTGAACTGACTGTCAGTCTTGAAAACTTTGGAATATAATGTGTCTGTCTTTCTCATTCCCTATTTTTATTCCACAGGACCGGGTTTGCACAAGCTATAGAGGTTTTCTGTAAAAGCAATAATGCAATGGGGTGTCATGATTTTTAATATGGTTTATTTTAACGAACAGTAGGGTTTCTGGACTTGCGGGTGTGCTTTTCCCCCTTTCTCTAATTGCTTTCCTCAGTGGTAACCATTGCCTGCTCTATCAGGTTGGTGTAGGACAGCCAGGGAAGCTCCCCCAGTTTTCCCAGACTGCTTGCTTTCTTCCCAGTCTGAGCATCTCCACCCAATCTTGAACTTTCCATCAGGACACACAATACCTTTGCAGTCTTGTGTCTTCCCTGGTGTTCCCTGGGAGCTCATCTCTTTGCTGATCCCCCTAGCAGCACGGGACCCTCCAAGGTGCAGGACAGCCATAACAGGGTCTTTTCAGTGTAAGGTTCTTCAGTCTGGGAACCCCAGCTAGCACTGGGTTTTAATTACTGGTTTGAGAAAGGTGTCTTCGTTGGGTGCACTTGTACACAACATGGCCCCAGTGCCTGCCGGTTGCTGTCAGGTGTGACTGATCTGGCATCCTGAAGCCTTGGCTCCCCAGCCACAGCAATACGTCCCTCCCAAAATGACACTGATGTTGGCTTTTTGAAGAATGACAAAAATCAGAGATCTGTCAGTGGAAGGTAGTTCTTCGTTCGCAGCATATTTTCCAGTGTTCATTTCAATACAGTTTTAAATTATTCAGTCAATTAGGCTTCCCTCCACCCTTTCCCTGGGGTGGATATGCCACTGGCTAGTAGACCCGACCATTAGGACTTCTTTCCTAATATTCTGCCTACCATTTCCTCTCTTGTTTTGCTGTCTCAGGAAAACATTTTGGTTGTATGTCTCTGTCAAACAGAAGAGAAAGTCAGCATTTTTAGCATCCGGAACAGGCATCTCCCAAATACTTGATCTGATGTTCATTTTGCTGTTAGGAAGATTTGTCAGGCTGCTTCACCATTCCTCTCCAGGCATGACTTTGTTTTTATGAGCTACCAAACTCATCCATTTGTTTTAGTGGCAACAACTAAGTTCCATCCATTCTTGGGGACATAAGAAATGATCCAGCTCTAGACATCACCTGAGCAAAGACACTTAATAAATGAGGGGAAAACATGGTTAGAATTCCCACATTTCTCCTCAGCTTGCCAGTTAGTCACAAAATGAGGAATTTTATGAAAAATTAACTGCACTATGATGTACAATTCTTAATATTACATTTCAAGATTGGTGATGATATCCCTCTTTCTTGGTTAAACTTTTGCTGCTTTAAGTCTGACCCAGAAAAACTCTCCCTCCAAGCCCATGTTTGCTTTCTGCCTTCCTTTCTTGAGCATCCCTCCAAACGTAGCTCATGTCCAGACTGAATATTGACTCAAAAGAAATAGCACAGGAAAATATTTCATGCTTTGTCTACTTTTTTTTAAGTAACAAGCAGCAGTTGTCTATTTAATAGCTTACTTTTATGCTCACTAAGGAGAGTGAGTCTCACCCTTTCAAAGCATCCTTTAGGATGAAATGAGGAAGGAAAGGGGAATGAATATTGATCTCTGATTTTTGCCAGTTCAGAGCCCACTTGAGAGACTTGGTTTGGTTTGCTTTTTTTGTTTGTTTTTGCCGGGGGGAGGATTTTTTTTTATATTTTGTATATCAAGATGATTTTTAATAGACTATGAATCAAGCTTACAAAGATGTTGAAAGCATGTGCATTCTTCCCATAAAAGTAATTATAACCAGAAACAGAATAAAAATGGCTGCACAGACCTTTACCACCTCAAACTATTGAACACAAATCCAATTTTTTTCCAATGTTGAAATGTCTGCTGTGAAAATATTCCAGGTGCCCTCTTACAAGGTACTCTCTGGAAGAACACGAAGAAGAACAGGAGCAAAGGTTCATACCTGTATCTGACATTTGTATTCCTCCTGAAGTTCTTCCTTTGGAACATTGTGGGCAGCAAGAAATGCCGGGATGGTTTTTAGAAGTCTAAGCTGAGACTGCTGAAGTGAGAGGGGAAGGAGCTGGGCTGTTTGCAGGTACTGCTGAAGGGTTTACCATGGTTTGCCTAGTATGTTGAGTGTTCATCAGTGCTTAAGAGTCCCCAAATGCTTTTTGATTTCCTATACACCTACAGCACCAAGTTTTACACTAATTTACAAATGGCCATGGAAGCTTCAATGCAGTACTCACTCAAGCAAATTTTCAACTTGCTCAGAAAACATCATTAATGCCATTTACTGGTAGGAGTCAAACTCAGAGAGGAGCTGGATCTTCCCACTTGACAAAGGCAGATAAACCTGTTCTGAGGCAGAGGGCAGGGCCAGCTGACTTTTCACATCAGCACGCCATGTGACACAGCTGTTCAAAAAAAAAAAAACAACTAGAAACTGATATCTGGAATCTGGAGACAATGTTTTACTCACTTTTTTTTTTTGCAAATTTTACTTTGTTTTGTTTTGGTTTTTGGCATATCACTGTAGTTTTCAATGTTAAACAAATCTGTAATACAGTGATACTAGGTTCAGGATGTCGGAAGGGAAGTAGGCTTGTTTGTTTCTGTTAGCAGTGCTGATCTCCCAGGAATTGTGAGTGGAGTTGGGACAAGGTTTGTGTATGCTCTCTCACCCAAGCTGTGGGAAACAACTTTTATGAATTGAAACAACAGTTATGGAAGATGGGAAGGTTGGGTCTCACTCTGCTGCATGGCTGTGCCTGGCAGCCACACCTAAGGGGGCAGCCACAGCACTCCCTCAGAGACTACCAGGCATCTGAAAGCAGGTGAGCCATCACTGCTGTGGGTTTGGGCAGGGTGGTGATTGCTTGTTAATTCTGATTGGTATTGTGGATGGGAAAAAAAACATCAAAATTGTGGTATGTTTCGCTGTCTGATTTTTTGGTTGGTTTGTTTGGGTTTTTTTTCTGTTAGATTTACATATGTGCCTGCAGACCTAAAGGGCTAAGCTGATCTCTCCCAGGAAGGCTGAAATAAATCAAAGGGCATCACTAAGTTCAGTAGAGGTAAGCCTGTGTCAAACCAATATAAATATGTGTAAAATCATGTTTCAAGTAATTTTTCTGAATGGGAGAATTGTTTCAAAGGCAACCTGATTCTGTAAATTCTGTGCAGGTAAAACTTTGGGATCAACTTCTCTTTTCTTATAACATCATTGCTGGCAATTTTGTATGTCTGAGGCATAAAGAATAGGGTCTGGCTTTACATGACATGGCCAAAGCAATAGAGATGAAAATAATAGTGGGTTATTTTTGATCCCACACAGCAGTAAGCTCATTTAACTGATAAAGACAGTTGACAACTTTTAACTTAATCATCTGCTGTCAAGAGATATCTGACCCTTAGAATTAAAAAAAAAAAAAGCTTTGCTGGTAGTTCAGTTGGGTTTAATTTCACACTGCAGAGCTCCAAGGCCTAAAGGACGAGAGGAATGGCTGTAGGAGCAGCCTACGCACTTGGAGCAATGTTTGAGGAAAGCAAAAAGTCAGGGACATAAACTGGGGACTTGGCTACAGCTGGCTGCTGGAGCTTGCAAAGTGTGTGTGAGCACATCATCTGTGAACTATTAAGCTCTCATTAGTTATGCCATCTAATATACTTGTTCAGGAATGTACATTCTTCAAAATAAATTTGATGGGGTTATGGTACCTTGTATCTGTCTTAAGTCATCTGTCTCTGCAGAAGGAAATTCCCCACTCCTGAGTCCAGACCTTCCTGGTTGCCCAGAAGTGGTGACAATGATATTTCGAAGCCACTATCAGCTGCATTCAGAGGGAGATGACAAGCAGTGAGCACCTCACATGCAAATCCTCGTGTGTCTCATGAAAGGGTATGTGAGAGTCTTGCAAAGACTCAGGCAGACCCTGTGTAGGGTTTTCAAGAACTAAACTCATCTGGCCTACTTGCTTAGAAATTGCCACTGACATTCAGGTATTTATTTATTATTCTGGTTGTGTAAGAAATAAAGAGGAAAAAAGTAAGAAAGGATAATGAGAGAAAAAAAGAAGAAGAAAAAAGGGAAAGGGGGGATGGGAAAAAGAAAGAAGAAAACAAAAAAAAAAAGAAAAAAGAAAAGAAAGAAAGAAAAANAAAAGAAGAAAAAAAAAAAAAAAAGAAAAAAGAAAAGAAAGAAAGAAAAAAAAAAAGAAGAAAAAAGAAAGGCAGTGAAGATCTTGTTTCTAAGGGCAGCAAGGTCAGACCCCAGCTGGGATGCCTTGGGGCAGGCCCAAAGGAGGCTGTGCCCTGCCTGGGGGAAGCCAGTAGAGACGTGCACCCCCTGGCCCTAGGGGACCTCGGATGCTGCCATAACCCTCTCCCAATTAAAACTGACATGGGATTTCTCAGAATTCTATTGGGCTGAAAATATTTTGCTCAGACTAAACATATTAAATCAATTACAGCAAATTAGTCTACGTTCCCTGGTGACTTGAGCCCTGTTAAAAGGCAGCTATGGTAGTTATTAGCACGCTGCCTTTAGCTACTGCTCTGTGAATGCCACCTTTCTTGCAAGTAAAATACCTGATCAGAGGTGGGTCACTCTCTGGCAAACAGGTCCTGGTTACTGGATCCAAGGGACGCGTGTCACACTCCACCACAGACCAACAAATGTGTCTCCCAGGGCCCCAGGTGGGCTTTTCTGGAGAGGCACTGTAAGCAGGGCAGCTTATGGCTGTGGGCTTTTCCCCAGGCACTGTAAAAACCCACGTGGCTGGAGGAGGTTGTGCCACAGAGGCACCACTGACAGCTTCATTAATACAAGTGGGAATGAGACTTACTGGGCCCTGCCCACGGGGTTTTCGTAAGTGCTCTTCCCCTTGGAGGCTTCCTCCCTATGGGAGAGGGAGTGGTGAAGGACAGGCTCGGGGTAATGTTTGTCATGGTTTACTATTGTCTGTCCTTTGAGGGCTGCAAACATCTCCCGGGGACCGGAGCTGCACTGCTGAGCACGCGGAAACTTCAAGTTTCCACACGCTGCGTAAGACAAGCCGTGAGGGAAATGTCACAAGTTCTGAGTCCGACTGTCATCTGCTTTTCAGGAATACCATTTCTTGTAAAGCCAGACTGACCGTGGAATGCTGGAAAATGCAGGGCGCTTCGGCTGCTGGAGTCACCTTTGTCCCCAGGGAGCCCTTCACCTTGAGCTCCCTGCTCTGTAACAGAGGTCAGTTCCAAGCTAGCATTTCGGTGAGATGGCAGCATGTCTCATAACACATATCCAGATTAGTGCTGTGCAATGGGCTGGGTTTGTTATTCATTAATTTTTAAGATGATGATACAAGTAATTGTGTTGTTTCCTCTTGTAATTTCAACTAAAGAGAAGGTCTTCCTAATGTGACCATATATAGAGATTTCCTGAAAAGAGACCTACAAAAGTAGGTTGGTGGAACATTTTGTTTCATCTATTAACCCAAAAAACAAAAGTCATGTGTTTTCACTTACAAATATTTTATTGAAAATGTTTTATGTGAAAATGGTTGGATTCAATTTTCTTAAGGGGGCTTTTGCAATCTAAATTATTCTACAATTCTGTGATTTTACAATCAAGCAATTTAGCTGAACTTTTGCCTTCTCATGGCTTTTTGAAACTTCAGATGCTTATAATTTCAATTTAAATATGTATAAATAGAGTTGTTGTCAATGATATAAGTGTAAAGCATTACTGAACCCGGACTGACACATTGAAATATTTCTCCTGAAAAGCTGTATAATGTAGTAATTACGAGTGGAAATGGAACTCTGGTCATAGAATGGCTCTGAAAATCTGGAAAACTCTATTTTGGCTTTCTGTGGGGCTCCCGGGGTAAGCAGGACCCAGAAAGTTTGAGTCCCAGCAGCCAGCATTCTGCTTCTGCTTCTTTTTGTGATTAATTAGAAAAATCATCCAACCCTGGCATGGCTCACAGACGGACCACCAGGCAGAAGAACCTCAAATCTACCTTGAGCATCATCCCGCCACCACTACATCCTCATGTGCTCCCCAGGACCCTCATGAATTCAGGCTTCCTCCTCAAAGCTCCTCTTCCCATTTCTGCTGCTGAACCACTGAGGTGCAAGATTCATCCCCAGACAGTGCCCTGCAGCATCAAGGAGAGCTGTGTGGGAGATGAATGGCTCCAGCGCTGCATTTCTGATGATGGCTGTGTGGCCCTGTTTTTAGGCTAGTGGTTCATTTAATCTGTGTGGATGTTTGTCCTCAGAACAGCTCATTTCTCCTCAAAATAAGCTCCCTATTCTCTCTAATCTGAAGGAGCACTGCTTGGATGTCCAGGCTGGGGAGCTGACATAGGAGCATCATTCAACAGATAACATTGGGCTGATCCCAGATTCCCAAAGGAGGGAAATGGTGAAACAGGGTTGAGACAAGGTCAGATTCCAGTTTCCTTTGGTGTTTATGTAAAGAACAGAGCAGGTTTTTTCTATCAGCTAGGATACAGCTATGAGCATAACGCTGGAATAATTCATAAAATGACAGTGTTTTCCAAAGCCTTCACTCAAATTGACTCTTTGGGTTGTTGAGGTTTTTTTTCCCCCATTTTGTTCCTCACATCATTTTATTTCCTATAAAACAAAGTCATGGTGTGACAGAAGCATAATAAACCTTATCCCTTAAATCCTAAAAATTCAGTGCTATTCCAGCCAATGCAATACGAGCCATAGCATGTGCAAGTGAGATTTCTTATAATTTCATACATTTCATACTTTAAGAGGTTCCCTTTGTGAACAGTTTAGAAGCTTTAAGTTGGAAGACTGTCTCATAACCAAACTGCGAAATATTTGCTATAAATATATGCATATGCATTCACTTAATATGTCTTCAACTATATGACGGTGACAGAAGGACAGACATTTCTGTTCCTGTGCAGGAAGGGTGGCAGACCCAGACACAGTGGGCTGACATACAACACCATGAGTCTGCTGGAGGAGGGCTAAGGAGGGCATCTGGATGCCCTTTCCCCACCCCAGGTAGGGTGACCTATAACTAATATCTTCACGGTTCATCTAACTTTTCTCTAAATCCCCTGGTGCTGAGGGCTGAAAAAATTTCTTGAGCAATTTATTGCATGACTCACTTCCCCTTCTGGTAAAATGCTTTTCTTCAGTCATCGCTGCTGAAGTGACAGCCTGTAGTTTCGTGCCTGATCTGCAATGGACACAGAGGAGAGTTTGTTCCATTCATTTTGGCAAGAAGCTTTTACAGGTGGCCATGTCTCCCCTACTCCTCTGCTTGGGATTTCATAAGTTTCTGGCCTTACTGGTCCTGTGGTGAAGTTTCCTTGCTATTATCCAGACTGTCTGTAAATAAGGCATTAAGGGACCCATGGGATTCAACCCATGTTGGACCAAAGGAAGCAGTGGCATCTAAAATGGTGTTCATGAACAATGTGTGCCTGCTCCCACATGCAAAACCGATGACATGCTCTCAGGATCACAGAATCACAGAATATTCTGAGTTGGAGGGGACCCACAAGAATCCTTGAGTCCAATTCTCTAGTGAATGGGCCATACAGGGATCAAACCTACAACGTTGGCATCATTAACACCATCTGAGCTAATCTCAGTGGCGAGGATGGATCATGGTCCTACCATACTAAATGGAAGTTTTGTCCCTGCCCGGTCGCACATTTCTTCATCAGTATTTAGAGCTGCGGCCCCCAAACACTCAAACCAGGAAAGCTGTGCTGTAAAACAAATCCAAGCTCGCCAAGGCTGACTCTGTCTTTGCTCTAGAAGGGGTGGAGATGCCCACTGCAGATGTGAAGCTGACGTACCCCATCTCCTATCACTAGAGGCTAAGCCAGAGTCCTCAGTGTGCTGACACCTAAAAAACTTTTGTAGGGTTCTGGCTTGGTTGTAAATACCCTGCACAACCACAGGCCAGAGCCCAGGGCTGCCCAGATCCCACTGCCCCACAGAGCCACTTCTAAGCACCCACACCTGGCATTGTGCCCTGAGTCACCTCTGCTGATCAGAACCTCCTCTTTCAAAAATGGAGCATGAGGCAGGGGCAACACCAAAGCACCAGGAACATTGGTGAAGGACCATTTCTCTTTTAACTCTGGCTCTTGCTGGAGCAGAGGGAGTGCGGTGCCTCAGCTGCCCCCTTGTGTCTGCCTCAGCCCAGTTTTGGGGTCTGAAGTGGGACTGCAAACTTTTTTAGGGAAAAGAAGTGATCCTTCATTTCCAGAAGGGGTTTTCTTTGGCATGAATGACAGCATGATCTTCCCTTGGACTGGGCACCCAAACTCTGCCTCTGTCACACTGCAAATATTAAAAGCAGTCTTCTTGTGTCTTATCCTTCTTCTACTACCTGGTTGCTCACTTACTCATTTTACCAAAAAATATATTTTAAAAGAAGTCTTACTCTTTTTCCATATTTTGCACATAGTGGACATGGTTTAGTGATGGATTTGGCAGCAATAGGTGTTGGATCAACAGTTGGATTTGATGATCTTAAAGGTATTTCCTAAATTTTTCTGTGATTCTATGGTTCTATGCTCTTATCTTAGATGAATTTTCTAATTGGTCTAATCTTGTGGGAATCAGGAAAGAATCAATGATGAGATGAAAATGACCACTAATCACCTCAGAAAGGTGATGCTTCTTTAAGGCACTAAGGGATGAAACTGGAAAATATAGTGGAACCACCGTGGGATGGTTTACCCCTGGAAAAATCCATTTCTATGGCAAGAGGCAGGATGAGAGCACTGCCAACTCGCTGCTTCGCAGGGCTCGCAGGACGGGCAGAGGTGGCAGAAGGACAGGCTGCACGGGGGGTGCATCTCTGCGCCCGCTCGCCCCGCTCCGAGCTGCTGCTGCAGCCCCGGCTGAACACCCAGCAGCCGCGGTTTGCTGCAGACAGCTGCCTGCCTGCCAGGGGCGCTGGGGGCATGAGGCACAACAGCAAAGCCAGTGTCTGGAGGGAGGGAAAATGAAAAAAGATTGCAGCTCTTAAATAGTTGAGGGTTGAAAAAGCCACTGCTGACAGATGCTGAAACTCAGTCTTTTAAATACCAGGATGATCTTGAATCCCTAAAAATTTTAAACTAATTAAAATAAAACTGGATGGAATTAATATAAACAGCCTCAAACCAGGCAAAGGAAAAACAAAACCCCATGCAAGCTGATCTGATGAAGATTATGGAATGTAAGTGCCATTCAGTTTTTTGGAATACCACATTATTTTTTATTCTGATGTTAATAGGAAAATATTTTACAGACTCTCTCAATAGGTTATGTTGGATTTGATTCCAATGTCTCCTTTTGCAATAATGCTAGTGGCAAAAGAAATGCACATCAATGTTGTTTTAGCTGCAGTAGAAATGCCAGGAAACTCAAACCTACACTGTGCACTATCACCTTGTCAGCTGGTAAATTACTTAATCAGAATTTTATGAAATTACTCAATCAATATTTGTGCAGATGGCTTCCAGGAAAAGGCACTTGTATGTCTGTTTAACTCCAGTGTGTAACAGATGGCTAGAGACAAGGCATTTCTTTTCATCCAGACTCACACTGACACTTTAAGATAGCTTTAGTTACTTATTAGTTCTTGTAAGCCAGCCATTAAATCTTGCTTTATGCATTACAGTTAAAATAAAATTCAGTCATATACAAGGCCTTTAAGAAATGTTACAGCATATTACTTACAAAGAAATTAAGTGCAAGGTGTTCCTTAAAATATATACTTTTAGCCTGTAGCATTTAGATGTTAGAAGTCAGCTACTTGTCTATACTTTTACTGCTATTCTTTAACCATTGTGGATCAAAGGAGTTCAGCTCCTCACTGATCATCAGATGTGACATAGCCTTCTCTTTTTCTTGTGAATCAAAACACCAGTCAGGCTCTAGGTAGGCTAATAGGTCTCGAGATGGACCAGAAAAAAGGATGCAACCTCTAATTCTGTAGGTTGCAACTTTAATGTCTGTCTCAGGTCACAGTGAGGGTTAGGTTGCCAGAGAGCCTTGTCCCCCCCGGGCTCACCAGCAGTGCTGGCATCCCCATGTCTGTGATGGTGCAGGAGCAAACCTCACCTCTCTGTCTACAGCTCTGCTGCATCCCCAGCTTCAGTATCCTATGCCAAAGCTGTCCAGATTTAAGCCTTTTCTTCCTCGTGTGGCAATGCTGGAAAAGTCTGAGACCTTCACAAGCCTCCACACCCCCCTGATTGCCCGGTATGGCTCAGACATTTATAGTCCCGTTGCACAGACAGAAGTGAGGTAAGTGCAGGGATTCAAAAAGCATGTTCTCTGACACAAACTGTTTCCACCTGCCTCAGACTCTGTCACCTCTAATGTGTAGAAATGTATGTCTCTGTAAGTGTTTCTCTCCCATCCATCCTTTCCAGCCTCCTAGCCATGATTACTTACAAAGAAGTTTTAGCTTTCTGAGTGGCAAAACCGAATTGCCTGCTGCTTCATGCTTGTTTCTGAATCATTGTGACCACAAGGGAAAAACAAGGACAGCACATTTCAGTAAATGTAAATACAATTTCCCAGCATAGCCCCAGGCACTGCATATCTGAGTTCTGTGACTTTTAGATAGTCCTTTATCTGAATGCATCTTTTTGGGGTTTGTACATTAACTGCACTTTTTGCTGAGTTTTACTGTGCGAGAATAACATTACCAGATGTATATTCTACTTTCTGATATCATCCTGAAAACAATTATGTAGTACCTCTAAACATTCAATTAGAAGTCTTAGCTTCTTGGAAGTAAGTTTCTTGTCAGGATACTCTTATGATACAGTGTGGTACAACTCACCATCCACTGAAGAACTACTACTGAACTCCTGAACAGCTGGCATTTTTCACTACCATTGTACTCACCACAGCTGAGATGCCAACGAGCAATGAAAGACTTGTCTGCAAGATCCATTCTGCCACTCCTGTGTTTTGCTTTCCCAAAGGTGCACCAAATTGCTTTTGAAATATGATTGAAAATTCACAGTAGGGGCAAAGAGCAGTTTGACTGCACATCTCAAAATGGTTTTGTCATCCATAGCTGTGAGCTACAGATTACCTTTAGGATGCTCAGTCCTTCAGGGGGTTCCAAGACTAGTTTTGCTCTCAGGCCATGTTCTGTCCACCAGAGATGCCTGAGCAAAAACAGAAAAAAAAAAAAAATCCAAACAACCAACAGTCCAAACACTTAGTTTCATTTGCTTTGATGAAGGAATTGAGAAAGAGAGTATCTCTTGAGCAGCATGTAGTTTCACAAGCATTTCTCATCAGCCACAGGGGAAAATTATATCAGTGGAATTCTCGAAGTAAGATAAATTTTTGTGATATTTCACACCAGGAAAATCCTTGCAGAACCCCCAGCTATTTCAACATCACGTTGTTATACAAACTGAATCCTCATGGAGGCTCATAAAGCCAGTTTCTCCACCAGAATTCATACAGGATACTTCTGTCCCTGAAGAAAGAGGCTGACAACAAATAACAGAAAGGAAGATCCTGAAGTGACATCCACTTCAAAATCTGCTCAGCTCTGGGCGGCTCTCTTCTCATTCTTCATTTCCCTTAATTTCCCATCTCCCCACTGCCTCTCTGTCTGGATAAGAACCTCAGGATGTGATGAAGACTGACGTGCTAAGATTTTATACCTGCTACTCTGAAATGGAGAGGGCTTTCTACATGGGTGTTTGAAGTCATCTTACAGAATTTTCTACTCAGACACTTTATCAGTATGTGTAACATTTATCAGCGAAGCTCCCTAAGGCTTAAGCAACTCTAAGGTTACTTTAGCTATGATGACCTACACATACATTTCCAAGGATGTGTTTTCTTAAAAATTAGCTGATTCTTTCCCTACAAAAACTGCTGCCTCTGTGGAAATGTTATTGCTCTCTGCTGAGCAGTGTTCTCCTCATCTCTCTCTAGCCCAAACAGAAGGAAAGACTCATGAAGAAGATGAGCCTGGCTTTAGTGGATTTGATGAAGAGGAACTTTCCATTACAGATACAGCAATAACAGCACAATACATACTGTATGCACATCACCATTTTCTTTGGCCTAAGGAAGTTGGGTTATGATTTTTTCTCATTTATTTAATTGCAAATTTTTTATAGTTAGTTTATGTCACTAATCTCTCTTCTTTTTAATAACCTAAGAAGAAGTCACTTTACGCAAAAAAAGTACCCCAAACCTTTAACATAATGAGCATGCTGAGCGTGCTTGCAAGCTATACAAACTGGAGGTTTATTTTCAAATATGCACTAAAAAAATAACTTTTTGTCTAGTACCCCTTACATAGGTCCACAAAAATATTTATATATAATCTATATTTTAAAAAGCCTTATCCTTCTGCTCCAGGATCTTTTAAAACCAGCTGAAGTGAATACTTCTGGAGAAGTGACTTGTCCCAGCCAAAGAGCGGCCACATCCCAGGTCCATCATTTAGGGCACAGTGGGACTTTGTGAGCCAATCTTCCTGGGGACTGGCCCTGCCCCAGAGGAACTGCCTGCTACAAAGCTTCCCAGATTTCTGTATCCCGTGTACAGCATAATTTACAGCTGGACACTTTTCCATGTCACTTCTTTTCCCTCCAAGGCTCCTTTGGCAGCATATGCAGCGAGCACAAGGATACAGTGCTTGGCTGCCTCAGTGCTCCTCCTGTTTCAGGGCTTGTAGGTGAGTGGGAATCCAGTTTCTGGATTTCAGCCAGCTCCATCAGTGGGATACAGACAGGAAGAAGCTAGCCCTTGTGTTGCCTCCCTGCTGGCAACCTGCCCTGGCCTAGGGCAGGGAGAAGCTGCTCTAAGGCAGGTTTAATGAGTGTTGTAGCCAATTTATGGTCATTCCTTCTTGTCCTTTTCTTCTTTTTTTTGATCAACACTTTGGAAAGGCAGCTGTGAGATTATTGTCCCACACAATATTATTAAAGTCTAGTGTAAGTATTCATTTAGTACCAGCAACCTGGATATTTCATATAACTCCTGCTTTTCATCATATTAGAGCATGTTATTAAATGTGTTTAAAACACCAGTTGTAGACCCCACTTTGCCAGCTGTAGAACATAGATGACTGTCCAAGCAAAGCAGCCCAGTGCATCAGTCTGTTGAGGAGACATTTGTGTGGGCAAGGTTGCTTACTGGGCTGAAATCTACATTCAGACATCAGTTTCCTCCAAGTTCAGGGAATTTTACAGTCACTTGTAAATTTCTGTGGCAGTTCATGCTACCAGAGAAGAATTAAGGGGCCACTCAGGGCCAATGGACAAGAAAAACAGAAGGATGGAAGTGACCACATCCAGCTGGTCATGCCCTTGTCCCAGGGCAGTTGGAGGAATAAATGCTGTCTGCCCAACAAACGCAGCAGTGGTCCAGGCAGTGTGCTCTTGTGCTGAGGTGGATGTGGATGCTGTCCCTAGAGCCTGCCATGCAAGCAGCATGACTAGACCTGGCTCTTTCACCTCGGACAGCAGATCCCCACATTTTAGAGTCAAGCTACTTGAATCGTTTTCCAGCTAAACCATTGCAGTCAAACCACAAATATTCGTGTATTTGCACCAACAGGATTGCACCCTTGCACTGCTGGGTGACTGCTGCAGCTCCCCATCCCTCTCCTCGCAGGGACTCCTTCCAGCGCCTGGCTCCTGCGGAGTGAGCAGCCGGAGCTCACTGCGCTCAGCACGGGGCAGCTGGGGACGCTATCGCCCTCTGGGTGTTGCAATCCATTATGTCATGGGCACTGCGGTTCTCAAAACCCCTCACGCCAGCAAGAACAAGAGTATGTTTTATTGCCTTGATGGGCAAATGCAGCCCTTTGGGTTCGGAGAATAGCAGGTGGCTCTGCCAGTACAAGACCTGGCGTCTTAGCATCGAGCCCTCTACAGCTGGGACCCCATAACCTTTCCCCTGAGCAAGGATTAATAGTGATTTGTGCCTGTGTGTATACTGTTAATGTGTTTGAGTAGGTTGTACCAAAGTTCAAATAAGTATGTGCCAAAGTACTTAAAACAATTCACTGAGGGTCGCTTTTTTAAAGTTTAGAATGAGATAAGTAAGAAAAGCCATGTTTTCTTTAATTCATGTGCAGAAAACCCTTAAAGGTAAGAAATGATCAGGTACTTTGAATGTATGAAAAATGCACACTGATAAATGAAAGACTCATCTGGGCAGCAGTAAGATATCTGCATGCCCTGAAACCCCAGCCTCAGTCCCTTTATCTAGGCAAATGCATTTTTCCAAGGCTAAGCAGACAGCAGAATATGCTGCTGCACCACTCTCTGCTAGATGAGCTGTTATTCATCCTGCTAGGAAGGTTGTGCTGTGCACTTCTCAGAAGGGCACACAAAGCACCCACACTGATCTCTCAGTCTATTAAATTCAAAATGACACAATAACCCAAGTAAATCACTACAGCTTCCCCATCCTTTTCCAGGAAATCTGGGGATGGGGAGCAGAGACAATGCTCCAGATTACTTTGTCATTGAAAAGCAGTATGAAAATGATGAGCTACTGCCTATCAGATTCCCAGAGCCCTGCTACTGTACCTTGTAAATCAGTTCCCCAGGTAAGCTTGCCTGTTCCTTTTTAAGCACCATGTAGTGCTGCATATTGCCTATAGCCTTTTGAACATGAGACTTTCCGTCCCATGGGAAATTCCAATGCAACGTTTGCTGTTATCTGCAACTGGACTGAGCTTTAGAAATGTCCATTTCCCAGAGAGAGAAAAAAACTTAGCAGAAATATGAGTTTAAAAAGTCATAATAACCTATGACACTACCACAGCCTGGTCCACGAAAGCAAGTGGCTCTGACAAGGCTTTAGGTGTAGCTTTAGATAAGTTTGTGTGCATGAGACCGAGGTGTGTCTTTGCATCTCCCCAGTCACAATTTCACCACAAAACCCTTTCAGCTTTGGCACACACAGGCACTGTCTTCATTGGATGGCCAGGACAACAGGATGCCCAGTAACCAGGTGGATTTGACAGCTGAGAGCATTTACAGCAAATTCTGGGGCAAGTGCCAAAGGGTGTGATGTCTGAGGTTCATCTGGTATGCTCCTGCATTTTTCAGCCACAAAGTAAGTGATGACTTTAATATTTGTCTTTATAAAGTGGGTAGGAGTTATATTGGCTATACTGTTACTTGGCAGTCTTAATGGCAGTATGCTCATGATTAATAAGGAATAACTATCTTGCAATTCAGCCATAGATTGAAATGGGACATTTCGGTAGCACTAACCAAAGAAAATGTTGGCAGTGGGTGCTGTCTTTGAGCTATTTTTGCCTAACTTGACTAATGTGAATAGATTTTTTGAATGGTTCAAGGGTATAAATATTCAAAGCAATGGCAATATGTTTTATTAAAACCAGCATGTTGCTTGGTAGGGCAGAAGAAAATAATGGCTCAAGGGTCTGGGAATCGGAGATGGAACCATTTACATCTAAGTCTCTCTTTCACATCCAGCCAAGGTCAGAGTAAACAAGAATTGTATCATTACCAGCTGGTGGCCCACAGAATGAGAAATAAATTGATAGTGTGAGTCCAGTTTTCATGGACAGAGGCAAACACCACAAAAGCAGAACCAGAAGTGGAACTAATTGACATTACTGCTGGCTCTACCTGGGAAGTTAAAGACAGAGCTTTGGGGGAAACCTGGCCACCTTCTCAGCGAGGAGGGTGGTCCCACCAGAGGGAGGTGTAGCCCATGGGCAAAGGCATGTGCTACCCTTCTTGTGTCATCATAGCGTGGCACTATACTTCCTCCTCTGGGGCAACATGCCCAGTGTCCTGTGTGAGCCCCACAGAGGTGCTCAACCCAGAGACCTCCTCCCAGCAGGGCAAGGAGGGACCCCCTCAGCCCCCTGCCTTCCCTGGGAACCATACGCTCCCAGGAAAATGCTCATGACCCATGGGCTTCCATTAGCACTGACGTTAGTTATGGCCTCCACCTTCCTGTAATTATACATCCACTTGAAATAATAAAAGTTTTAACGTATAATATGCGGGCTTGGACTGAGGTGGCAGCTAATGTTTATTATTATTTTTATTGTTTGTTTCTTCTGGATTTTCTGGTGTAATTAATTTATCCAGCCATAATATTTTAAAAACATAATCAAGTGTCATTCTAATTTAGAGCCAAAAAATACAGACCCATAATGTATGAATGCTTAAAAAATGATGACTCTTTTTTGTTAAATACCACAAAGAGAATGTCAGTTTAGCATAATTACATTAAAGAGCATTCCCCTGAGAGACAGAGAGAGAGGTGGGTGTTAAAAAAAAAAAAAGAGTAAAGACCTGCCAAAAATAAAAAGGCAGCATGGATCAGTGGTCACTTGATTACAATGGACATGTTACAATCTGCATGTGTATATGTGCATTTATGTACAAGCACATAAATGCTTGTACATAACTGTATGTATAAACCACTACGCTTTAACACTTAGCTCCAGATTTATACTTCATAAAATGTTTCTTTCATATGTATTAAGTAAGCATGAAATCCAGAACTACAAAAGGAAGTGTGCTGGTTTGTTTTTACTTTTCTCATACAACAGGCCAAATATTGCCTTTCTTGATGTTAATATCTGGAAATTTGTTACACAAGTAAGGTAGAGGGAAAAAATTAATAAATGGTACTCATTAGAGGTATTGCCAGAAAAAACTTACTAGATTTGGCCATGCCACTGAGTTAATCAACATTTTTTCTTATTGAAAGCAAATGTTCAAGTACAGAGGAGTTGAACTGGCTAACTAGGGAGTTTTGAAAAGCAGAAAATGAGTCTGTATAATTCTCCATATAGCAAATATTAAATGGAAGATAGCTCTGTCTGCATATTCAGCAAAAAGTAGAAATAAGAACAAAAGGAACAAAATAAGAAAGTAGAAATAAGAACAAAAGCTCAGATGTCTGAAGAAGGATGCATTGGCTCTCCTTTTCAGTTTCTGGTTGCTGGAGGCTGGCTATGTCGTGAGGATGAAGCTGCTGTGAGACACTTTTCTCTCTCCCCAATATCTTTGAAGTTACAGAAAGTTTCCCTGCAAGAGCTGGAGATGTATGCTGAGCATTGGCTGCCAAGGCAAACGCTCCACACAGGAAGGCAAAGAGCTGCCCAACGTGCCTGGCAGCTCAGTGGTGGCTGGCCCAGCCCTCTGTGCCTCCACACCCCATCGCCTGTCCTGGCAAGAGCACTCCTGTCACCCTCCTGGAAGAGGCAGTCAAACACAGCCACGATGGATGTATCTGGGGAAAAGGGAATGCAACTAAGGCAGCAGGGGCAATTTTTCCCCATCAGCCTCAGAGGTCAACACTCGTGTACCCCTCTGAGAGCTGATACCTGGTAGAGAATCCTGGTGTCTCCAGCTCCCTGAAACACTACCTGCAGCATGCATGCACCTTTCTGCACCTAAATCAGGCCACATGGATCTGGGGAGAGGAGGCAAGCAGTCATGTGTGGCATCTGGGTGAAAATGCTGCTGGGCATCTGTGCTTGGAGAGGGAAACCTCTCCTGGTTTCTGCACCAGAGCCAGAATGAAAGGCCAGCCTGCACCATCTTATCTTTGCACATCAGCATGGAAAAGAAGAGCAGCAAGCAAGATAAGACAGGCACTTTCACCTCATTTCATTTCCTTCTCTGATATTCAGCAGAGAAATTCTTCATGCCAAGTGACAACTGGCAATGGGTTGAAGCAGATAAAATCACTAAGTACAAGCTAAGCTGCACATCTACAAGCAGCCTCATATAAGACAGCCGTGCAAGCTAAATATTTTCCTACCCCTCTGTGCCTTCAGTCAACCTGCCACCTTGCTATAGACAGAGATTTAGTTTTACATACAGGAGTCTTAAAAATAGCCTTCACCTCCTGAACCCCTTTCTACAAATGTTCCTCCATTAGCCACAAGCTGCAGCTAATTTTCACACAACATCTGCCGTAACCAAAACCATCTGTGTGGCTATAAGTTAAGGACAGAGAATTTATGGCCCATGTTCTTCTCATCTGACACTGGGAAGCTTTTGTGTGCGTTGTCCATACGTCTGCATTAGCTATCTGTCTTCAGGTCCAGACATCCACACCATTTCTTTTCCAGAAACACTTTTTTTTTTAAGGTCAGCAAGGAATGGGCATTACCACAATGCTTAGGAAGAAGTGATTCCAAGTGACTCTAGCAGAGATGCAGGCTACTGTGCACAATTAGTTTTTAGGCACTGAAGAAGCCTGTCATGGTATTTTGATCAACCAGTGTGTTTTATAAAGGTTTCTCAGCTTGGACCAGTTTTCTCTTACTATAGGTAATTAAGAAAGAAAAATAAATGAAAGCAGGGCTCCTCTGGCTGCAGAGGAGTGCTGTGTTCAACATAACCCCCTCAGCTGTACAACACCAGAGGGAGTTGCTAACAGCACTGACAGTTCAGGAAAGTGATTTATGAAGCTTTTCTTCTGTGAAAAGTTGGCATCTAGACAAACTATACCCCTGCTGCTGCCTGTGTATACCTCTGACAAATATAAAACCAGAGAATATTCTATAAACAGACCACCATGCCCAGTGACTCCTCTTAAAAAGCACGATTAGAAACCAAAACAACTTGATCCATGTTCATATAATGTAAGTATTGAGGATTATGATAGAGCAACAGTAAAGCAGGACGGACATCATACCACCTGGTACCAGAGAAGATAAGTAACCATTTGTTTACTTAGATATAAACCTGAACTTCCCTGCTGAACATGTATTGCTGAGCTAATCCATTCTGTTATGCTGAACACATTTTTTCTTAAGGTATGTCACTAATGAACACTCTCTCTGCTGGTCTGGATGTGGCCACAGAAAATCTCTGCCATATAATTTCGTGTGTCCCATTCTTGTCACTTTTACAAGAGCAGTGTGCACAGACTTTGCAGCTTAGTATGACAGCAAGCACCAACTCATGTATCTCTTAACACAGTTTGTAGTGTCCTCAACAATTGCTCACAGGTACCATGGATGAACAGTGTCATTAGTTAATGGGCATTAGTGGGTACTGGTTCTTCCTTAGACATCACCCCAAAGAGCAGCCCTTGCCCTCGGACAGCAGACCATTATGCTGTATCTGAGACACTTTGAAGAATCAGTTAACTGCTTTTAAGCAATAATTTACTGGGAAGCTTAAAAGCTTTTAAAACTCTGATCCTATATTTATGTATTTCACAGGAAGGATGCAGTCCAGCCTTGTGGTCAGAGATCATGAGATAATGTAGCACTAAGGGGTTCTGCATTATAAGAAAACCATTTCCCTGCAAGAGCAACTGCAGAGGCAGATGAGGAACCATGCCACATACACCACTCAGCTATTGCAAGGCTGCTCATAATTTGGATGGAAAACATCACTTCTAATTCATTAATCTCTAATTTTTATTGGATGCTCCAACTAACAAGGCACTGGACAAAATCAGATGAGAATAATGTGATACCTGATCTGCAGGAATAATAATAACTATTCCTCCAAAAATGTACTGAAAGGCATCTGTAAAAGAGCACTGGTTAGTGACTTTAAAAAAATAATCTTGAGGATGTGTTAATAATACCAAATCACTTCAACCTTTATAGCAAATGAAATAACACCACTTTTAAAATACAAAAAGAAGGTTACCTTCTCAGGAGACTTAATTTAGAAGGGCAAAGCAACCTTTTTCCTACTGCATCACAACATTTGTCACGAAGAGAGGCATGTTTGGCTGGAGAGCTACAGGAAAAGAAAAAGGAGGAGTAGATGGGGGCATTTTGGATAATATCCATAGTGGGATAGAGTAGCTTCAGGGTGCTGTTTTGTCAGCTTTGCACCCATCCTGCCCGAGAAGCTCTGCAGAACAGCCTGATTAACACAAGTGTGTTTAATCAGGACTCAAGGGGTCACCTCCGTGGCAGAAGCCTGTGAGGTTTTTATAACCCACCTATGCCATCACATCAGCTAAATAAACTCCCCCTGCATTTTCTGGAGTGGTGACAACATTCATTTGATCTGTTTGGCACCAGAGATTAAATACAAAGCTGCACACTAAAGGAGAGGACTTTTTTCAATTACATTTTAGGTGAGGTGGAGCAAGAGTAAGGGAGAGAGAGAGAAAGGACAAAGCCAAATAACCAAGGTGTTACATTAGAAAGAAAGGCCTTTTCCTTGGCACAAGGTAATTGGAAGTAGAGCCAGGAAATTATGATCCTAGTACCTACTCTGTCATCCGATTCCCTGTGTGGTCTTGGGCAAGTCCTTTAACCTGCCTGCCTAATTCCTTCAACTTGTAAAATGGGGACAACAAACCACAGAAGAGCTTGATGAGTACTAGCAGATGTTTTCACAGTGCACCAAAAAAATGTGAGAATCCATGGATGTGGTATTGCTAGTCCCTAGGAGTACGTCTAAATAAAGGAATCTGAAATTTACAAATTGCATTTAAGATGCAAACAATACTCCTCTTATTGCAGTGGGCAATTTTATTTATTTGATTTGAATTATAAAAGAATTCTTACCAAGATTTCTTGCTCTAAAGCTGGCTGGGAAAAAACTTGTTGCAACCTTTTATCATCAAAAATGTCTGCTATTTTAACTGAATCCCTAAGATTTGTTGTATGTTTCTGTTTCTTAACTATTGGAGTATGATATTAAGGATTAAGTTGCTGGAGAAAATATTAGAAAATTTTAAATTTTCTCAAATTTGTGGACTCAGAATGGAATTCAATGCACCCTTTCAAGGCAGACAAAACTGGAGGCTGTGTTCTGTCTCTGCATTTCATTTTTCACTTAATTATTCCAGCTTCAAAAATAAAAGCCACTTCCCAAGGTCCCCATTGCAGGAAGATTGTGCACAGGGACAAAGGGAAGATACAAGAAATTAAAATCAGGAGATAGCAGAAAAACGAGATGAGAACCTCCACAGCTTTCCTACTTGAGTGTTCAATGGCTTTCACTGCAATGAGAAGAACTACACAGCAGAAAGTTTAAATAGTTTGATAATTTCATGTCTAAAAGTATTTTCCTTTGCTCTTAGCTGATGTCCTAACATGGAGCTGATTTGCAAAGATGTGGACCATTTGCCAGACTTCACAGAAATCCACAGAAGCTGAGAGACACTGAGCAGGGTCAGAAAGCAAAGCCCTAGCCTAGGTGCCATGATACAATGTGGAAATCCAACCCGTGGTGTCTCTGTTTGAAATTTCTGTCTTATATTTGCTTTAAAATGTCTGCTGTGCTAGCTCTAGCTTTGGTATAAATCGGCAGATTTAGGAATTTCTTATTGGCTTGAGATACATGGTAAAGCCCACTTCCAGCAGCTGAGGAAGGGGTTAGGATTGCTTGCAGGGCAGAAGTCAGGGTGTGACAGTACAAATTCCAGCTAATGGAGTGGATCCCATTCAAATTTCAAACACTTGCCATTCCCTGGAGTAAGTGGTGCTTTGGACAAGTAGCACAAAATCATCGAATAAAACTGGGCCTTGACTTCCATTCTCAAACAAAGAGCATATTCATTAGGAAGGCCACCTCCTCCTAAGCACTTACACTGGTGTGTTTCCTACAGACAGGCTTCAAATCCTATCATATGTTCCTCATTTACATATCATATTAACTAGTGAAGACAACAGAAATCTAGTGTTACTTCTAACCAGCTCAGGATCTCTGCATCTCATTAGTCACCTCTTCCCTCAGAGGACTTGTGCTGTGCTGCATGGTTGCAGTTAAGAAGTCATCAGATGGTACAGAGTCAGCCCTCTGGTTTTTTACACCAGAGCCTTTATTTTAATTTTCTTTTATTTTGTTTTTTTGTTTGTTTGTTTTTATTTTTACTTGTTTTGATTTTCTTTGGTTTTAATTTTTACTTTTTTTAAGAAACAGGTTATTTAATGAAAGGAGGAAGAAAAGAGTCCTAGTCCAGGAGAGACATGCATGTGGTGGGAGTGAGTGTCAGCCAGTGAGCGCTGGTGCTGCTTGGAGTCCGTGCACATGGGCAGAGGTGGAAAGAGCTCACAGAGAGATGCCCCAAGAGCACAGAACTGTGCACAACCTGTGGGCCAGTGCATTTTGCTGCTTCCCTTGCCAGCACTCCCAGAGCTGCACAACCTCACGTACCCAAGTGTCGAAGCAGTGGCCACTAAAGGAATTTCACTGTCATTTATTAAAAGTGGAGCAGCTCAACTGGCCACAGAAACCAGTAATAAACTTCTAAGAAGGAAAAGGTCTTTCAAGGGAGCTTGTTGATTTCTTTTCCTTAGAGGTCTCTGGGAAGAATTTAATTTATTTGCCCTGTGGAAGAGAGTTATTTAAGCTTTTATGTGGCACAACATTGGTTTCATTTAAACCGCTTAGCAGCCCTGTTTAAGGCATCTGCTTGTTTAACCAATCCCAAGCTTGTGCTCCCAAATCTCCAGAGCTCATATGCTGTTGTGCCAACACTCTAAGTGGCTTCCCAGCTCCAGAAACTGTGCATTCACAATGCCTGAAAGATGAGTTACTTCTGTAGCTTGCCAAGTAAACTTAATTCAAGATCATTACATTCTAGTAGTGCGTTTAGGATATGTGTCAGCAGCTTTTGTTTAGTGCAGTTTAGTTGGCCCATCATATGTGTGATGGATGTTATCAAGAAGTAACTTTGGGAGAGCTGAAGCAAATCTCCATTTTGATAGCATTAAGGTAAGTGACAAATCCTATTAAAGCTGATGGGTTTTTTTTTACGCAGGTAAATTTCCACGATCTTTCAGGATCTTCCTTTTTCAGGATGTCACTATGGAGGGGAGTTGGTGACTTTACTTGGAGATCCACATCACAGAAGGGACAGTAGTGTGGCCAGCTGCATTAGCAAGGAGTGTCACACAGGTGAAGAAGAAACTACTCAGGCAAATGTCTTTGGGGAAGTTTGCACAAACTGCCTTAATTAAACTTCAGATCACTGCTATTACCCTCTTGCTTTATCAAGCAACTTAGTTTTAAAAAAAGAAGTTCTTATAATACTTGGATATTTGGCTTTGGTTGTTTCAGCAATAATCTATTTTCTGCTTTGGGATTTTAAATTAAAACCTTTTGCACTGTAGTTTTTCCACTTAGCAAGTGGATTATTGCCACTTATAACAATGAGGGGCAAGTATTTCCCTTGTGTTACAGAAGGATTTGGAAAAAATACAAAAGCAATGGAAATATGCCAACTTTTGTTAACACATTTGTGCATATCAATGGTTTACAGGTGCAGGCACATGAGAGAAGGGCTGGAAAGAAAGTGACGGCATGATTGATTGCATTTTCCTATTCATGATTATGTGACATACATAAATATATATGTATACATATACATATGTATATGACATACATACGACTATGTGACATACATATAACAGTACACATGGTTAGCACAGACCTCCTGACTCAATGTATTTCACACATATCCACCTCAAAATCAAAACTATGACTTCTTGCTTTTGTTTATTTTGCTGAACTAACCTAGAGGGAAAGGTGACCCTAGGGAAATAAAATTAGTAACACCAGAGAATTCCATTTTCTCTCAAAACTCATCAATAACCAGACAGGTTTCTAAGGCGTAGAGAAGACGAGGGAGTTCTGTGGCTACCTGACCCTTTTCCCATGAATGCTGTCATCTCCATCATCAATCCTTTAACTCCTCTACCTATTTTTGGAAACTTCTCACACTAAATTTCCTGAAGTTGTTTCAACTGGGATCGAATGAATGAAAACTGAATTAGGTCCAACATTTTGTCCTCTATACTGGCAATATATTTGGAGAAAGGACTGCTTAAACCTTTTGTCTTGCTCAGAAAGAAGCACATTGACCCTGCTACACAACCTGCCCATGAATAACCACAGTCTTTCAATGCTACCTCTGCCTGCTACTGTTGCCTCCCTTCAGCATTTTCTTTTCTCAGGACTCTAGTAAGTACTGAAGTCACTTGGAAAGATACTCTTTTGATAATATTTCTGCCCCAATGCAAGTAAAAGAAAAAACAACCCAGACAAAAATGAAAAAAAGACAAAACAGAAAAGGTGAAAGATTGATCTGGGAATTCTGCCACTTAGTTGTTTGGCTTTAGATGTAGATAGAGTTCCTGTAATTTTCTGAAGAGTAACCACACAAAATCTCTTCTCTTTCAGGGCTTTTATGTTTCTTGTGTCCGTGTTTTGGTACAGGAGCACTCAGACACATGGATGGTTGCTGGCACTATACATTCTGACTGTTGATATTACAATTGCATCAGCTCATGGACATGTCATTTAAAGAGAGACCCTCAGTCTCCGAGTGGATGTCATTCTGACTGGGTAATGGCAATCCAGTGATGATAGATTACACCTGATATTAGAATCTAGTCACTGTCTTCAAAATTTACTTGTCTTTGTCTCTAGCTTTGTAGTCCATTTATCAGAGAAGACAGGACAGAAGATACTGTACTCAAACCCCCTGGGTCAACAAACACCTTTTTTTTCTGAAATACACACAAAACCCCACTTTTTTCATATTTTCTTTTACATTTTATTTAATTTTAATTTAGTTTAAATTAAATTAATCTAGAATTAATTTAATAATTTTTTTTTTATTTATTACTTTTTAAAAATCCCCCTCACAGCCTATCAAGAATTATGTTGGACCCAAAACATAGCTCTTGTTTCATATGAAGTATGGAGAATAATAACTATTTTAAGAATAAAAATGATACTTGAACAAAATTCTGTTACACAATACTCCCCTGTTGGGGAAAGAAAATAAGCCATAACCACGGTCTATCCACTTACTTTTTCCATTTCTATTCGCTTTCTGTCTAAGGAACATTGTCAACATTTTGAAGAAAAAACTAAGTGCCAGAGAAAGGAGCAAGAGGAATTTGATGGCTATCTTTCCAGCCATTTGTTTTCTTGTCCATTTATTCCCAGTTGTTTGCTTCACTGCTGCCTGGGAGTGCAGTGTCTGACACACTGTAAAAATATTACTATTTTTGGTGCATGATACTTGGTGCAATTCCCATTTCCCAGGATGCTCAGTATGATAACAGGGATCTGTCCTACCTCTTCCTCACTATGCTCAGACCAGAGCATCACCAAACATGTTTTGACATGGCTTTTAGTTCATACATTTCTTAACTGCAGATATCTCCCACTTAAATGCACCGGCAGCAACTAGCTCTCCCCAGTTTTGCAGTCCCTTCTCTCATTTTCTCTGTATTTTTTTGAAATGCCAAATGAAAGCACTTGTTTTTCTCCACAATGCATTTCTGTGCTTGGTGTACCTTATACCAAGATACACAGCTGCAAAGAATGTCCCTCCTCTGTGTGATCTGCAGAGAGGTCAGAGACCATTAGATCCTCCTAAAGCTGCATCTACTTCCTTGGTGAGGGCACAGCAGCCTCCCCGCCACGTGGCAGGGGGCTCCTGCACTCTTTCCCCTACACCAGCCCAAGGAGCAGCATCAAGCCAGGGCAAGCTCTCTCTCCCTATGGATTTGTGGCAGGAAGATGCACTGTCCTTGCACGCCAGAAGGGCCTGGGTGTGGGTCTGCTCAGAGAGCAGCACTCAGGAAGGCCAGGAAACTCATCTGTCAGTCACGGCTTCATCTGGAAGAAGTCCTACCTGCCTGCAGGCAGTTCACAAAGAAAGAAGCAAAGGAAAGAAAATTGCTGAATTAAGTCTTCCGCTCAGATGTTTTTTCCCCAGTCCCTTCCTTTGCTTCTCGTTGCTGTAGCCAAAATGTCACTGTCCAAGCTGTGGGTACAGTGCATATGGGAAGGGCAAAACACGATCCTCAAAGAAGGGATGGGCGAGCACCCCACGGCCCTGCAGTGCAGACAGGGGCTGCTTCGGGGCCTCTGCCTTTCAAGGCAGTCTGATAGGATAAAGGTCCTCATATCCCCCATCAGAACTCATCTTACACTAACCAAGGAAAACACACATAATTAAATTAAGGCACTTTGTTTTCATATCATCAGTGCAATTTATAAAGATACCAGTGTGACAGCTTCTAGGCACAGATACAGCCTTCATATTTTTCCTGGATGCAGCACATTGTTTTCTCAGCCAGAAAGCTGCGCTAGGGAGACTCTTCAGCACAAAGCAATGCTCCAGGCCATCTTTCTTAGTAAGGAGAATGGGTATTATCTGCCCTTAAATTGTATTTCTACCTAATTAAATTCAACGAGATGCCTTCTTTAACCAAAACCAGTCACATGGAAATATCTGGAGCAGAGAATGATGATATCTGATATAAAAGTTCACACCAGCTGTCATGCCTTTCAAAGATGATAAAACATTCAGGGAAGCCATAAGCTGGACTCTTACATTTTGACAATGTATTTCCTGCATCCAGAGTCTCCAGTTGTGACAGAGGGGCATTCTTAGCTCACTTTTGGTGTAGACAACTTTATGAGTGCAATTACACACTGATATGAAGTAATGCTTAAGTTGAGAGTAGGAAGTATCTCTGCTGCCAACTGCAGAAGACTGTGACCCTTGCAAGGCATTGCTGTGGTAGCAGAGTTTGCTGACAAGGATCTCCATAACTGCATCCATAACTGCATCCTTGATAGCAGAAGGGGTTCTTCCCTTCTCACACTTTTCCCAATAACACTAAGCACTGTCTTGTTCTGATCCCTGTGCTCCCCAGTGCCTTTTTTCCCTTTACCAGAGAAGATGTGAAATGAAGAACAAAAATCCAGCACTAACTGCATCCTGACCAGTTTGAGATCATATCTGCAGCTGCAGGAGTGGGATGTCCATCACGTGGGGTAGAAAGTGGAGGAAGAAGGTAGATAAAATCTCACGTGGTGCAAGCATAGAACGTCTGAGGGAGGAGGCCCAGGCAGAAAAAACTATATGAATCAATGATGCCCAAATCAGTTATCTTAAAGCTTCCTCTCCAGAGCTGTGGTCCCCTAAAAGAAAGGAGAGTTAACAGCTCAGGATGTACGCCCAGTGTTTTCCTGAGCTTCCTACACCCAGTGGAACATCAGTTGCACCAAATTCGGTTCAGAGCAGCCAAGTTGGTAGGCAAAAATGGTGAAGAACTAGACAAGGGTGTTCCAGCTTCCCAGTGGCCTGGAAGAAGGTGGTTGCTGCTGGCTGAGTTGTCAGACCTGTACCGCAAGGGGATTGCCAAGCACATTCTCCAGCATGCACATGGGAAGGGTGCTTTAGACATGCAAAAACAGCATCTCCAAGGCCAGTGAAGCACCTGTGAAAAAGGAGGAGTGGCACCACCTGAGGCCACCACACTGGAAAGACTTTCTCCTTCAGGACAACCTTGTACTGCAGGCCAAGTTAGCACCAGGCAGATGCCTCTGGAGTCTATCCTTCTCTGGGAGAAGGCAAACCTTCCTCCCAGGAATGTGGAGAGTGAGCTGCCCCCGTGCCTTCAAAAAGAGAAACATCTGTTTTGCTGGAAGGCAGACACTTGGGCATCGTATGGTGCCTGCAGGCAACTGTCAGCTGGCATGCTGAGCCTGAGCCTGGACTGGTAGGAGAAATGGCCCTGAATGAAGTCAAAATTATTGCTGATGTAATTTACAAATTACTCTCTTTGATGTTTAACAAAACTGAACATGTTTTAAATTAAATTAATATTTGTTCAGGGATTCATAAGATGCAATCATTCTCAGTTACAGATTATAGCAGTAACCCACAGGGGGTACAGAACAAATGAGATCTGGCTATAATTTTTATAGGGGCACACTGCCATGCCCTTGCTCACAATGAAATAGTGACTAACTGTAAAACTATAATGTGCTTTTATTAGCACAAAGGTTCTTTGGAGTGGAGGTGTTGCAATCAGCCTGGTCTAGATATTTATTGAGAGTAGAATTATTTCATGTACTTGAGAAATCGGCAACTAGGAAATTGTGCTTGATTTCTTGTGCTATAGAGAATGAACTGACCCGGTTGTAATTTGGGCCAGTTAGGGTTAATGTCATTGGTTGCACTGGGACTGAGCCTCTGACAGATGTCTTAACTACATGCCATTAAGAAAAGAAAGGGTGGCAAGGGTTATTTTGAGACAGCCAGCTCTCTCATAAAGTCAAACTGGATGATCCCAATAAATGTATTTCACTTAAATCACAGCCTCCTACACTCACTTGTCAGAGGATGCTGTGATATCCTTTTGTTGTGGGAGTGCATTGCACAAAATCTAATAATTTCTGCTGAGTTGAGAAAAGAATAAAAATAATTTGGGTACACATTTTATGTGTGATGTTTTCTTGATCTTATAGAGTGATGTTGGCATATTGTTCATGCAACCATAGCCACTAAAAAAGTGAGATCAGGCTGAAAAATCTACAGGCTAGAGATGGAAGAGAGAACCATCATAGTATTCATCTTTGACTACTTTGTCTTTTTGTCACTGACCCACTGAAAGCCAGTGGGTTACTTCAGGCAAAAAGAACCTCCTACAAGCAAAGTCCAAAGGATGTCAGATCAAGTTTATATTGAACAAAAAGCAGAGTATTCAACTTCCCTCTCAGAGTTCAATATCACAGGCATGCAATCAACCCATCTGTTTCCTGAACTAGCTCTTAGCTAGGAAAACAAGAGCAGTGAGGGGAACTTTATCAAAGACTGCAGGAGGACTATGGGGCATTATGTATCAAACAGTAAATATTTGTGTCAGTATAACAATATGTATTTTGGCTTACAGGGGCAAAAGAGAGTATTGGAGTAGTGACCAAGGCCCATGGTCTTAATGGGAAATAAAATTTCACCTGCAAACTGGCTTGGCCGTAGGCCAAGGAGGCTAAGAAACAAAGCTAGAGGGCAAAATTTTCAATCCCCTTCTGAAAACAAAGCAACTCTGGTGCTTCAGATAAATTCTAGTACACCCACCTAAGTTAGGAGACACCCAGCAATTGTAACAGCTGTGACCCTGAGCCTCCCTGGGAAAGCATGCTGTCTGCTTCAGCCATGAGTCCAGAGACATTAACGTGGGGATAAAGTTCACGTTTTCCAGGCTGACTGGCTGGACTCCTATTCAGCTGACTCAGAACTGAGGAAAAGGAGATCAGATACTTGAACATCTGCATGAACCTCTGCAGACTTATTCATGGGCTTTCACTGAAATAGTTTTGGAAAACATAACCACTTTATGGCATTCTGTAAGAAAATAATACAAACAAGACTTTTTTTTTTGTTATAAAAACAGATTGCATTAGGAAAGGAAAGCTAGAAAAGCTGTC
Organism: Promerops cafer; assembly: GCA_013398275.1. Lineage (NCBI taxonomy): Eukaryota > Metazoa > Chordata > Aves > Passeriformes > Nectariniidae > Promerops > Promerops cafer. The sequence goes on along the minus strand of VZSE01007792.1, from coordinate 1,331,434 downwards.
TATGCCTCTTGTGCTTTACATATAGGCACACAGGGTGGGACTTTGGCCTGAGACTGTCTTCTCCTCCCTGCATATTCTCTCTCGTGCCTGTGTTGATCCAGGGTTAATGAAGAGTTATTGTCCATACAAGGGGATTGGAACCTCTTGCATTAAGACCCATATCTGACAGCCTTATAAAAATGTCATAGTGCATAATCACCTAATATCTTGATCCTAAAAAGCTCCCATTTGTGGAATTTAAAATTCATTAGAAAATCAATACACCCTCATTTACCCTTAGTTTTAGAGAAAGAGTTGTGTGAGATATTCAGTTTTGGGATTTTTTATTCATGTTATTGGGATCATGATGAAACATACCACTCACAAACCCCAACCATATCATCACCAAAGTATTCATTTGTTCTTCTCCAACTGGGATCAAATTTTTAATAAGGAATTTATACCCATGTAAAGATAAACTCTTAAGCTCTGCATTTGATTTTCCTCTGTGTTTCCAAGGAACTGAAAACGTGTTTCATCTTTTTCTGCTTCTTGCAGATAATTTGATACAGTGTATTTTAGAACATTTCTTTTGTATTTACATTTTGGCAAGAGTATATTGTATTGTTACATTGTTCACAGGCTTACTATTGTCACTGCCAACTTCTTTTGGGAAAAATCAAAGAAAAGCTGAGACAAGATATATCAAGCCACAGTCATTTGGCTGCCTAATATTTTATTGCTCCCTTCATTCTTACTGGTTTCCAGTTGTCAATCTTGTCATTAGTACTTCTAAATAAACTATTTTTTTGCTTGTTTAGTAATAATTTTACAATCCGACAGAGCTGTTTGAGGACATGAATCATACTCTTCTTCATGTCACACAAGTTAAAGCAAGTCCACAAAGACATGCTTTGGTTGACTAATTTTTGGAAGATTTCTTCTTTATGATGGTATATTCTGATCAGAAAAACAAGGTCACTTTCACTGAGCTTAAAAACAAAAGACACTCACAATGTAACCACTTTGGGATTTTAGGACTTTGATTGTTGAAGCCTCCTGACTCTAGAGAGTCTCACAACAAATGAATGCAGTTGCCCTCACACATCTATTTACTCCAAGTGGTCGCACTTATAATTATGTCTGTGTGTATTTATAGAAAAAGAATTATATCAGAGGGGTAGAAATTGCTTCTTCACCCACCTGTCTCAGCCACAGTCTTGCAGAAGTCTTTCTCTTCTGAGGGCTCTCATGCATTCAGTAAAGTCTTCAGTGAACAGTTTGTGCCAACCTGACCTAATTCCCAAGCATAAGCCAAAAAAAATAGTCATTCATAAACCTTAAAGAGAATCTGCTATGGTTTGGTTTATATTATTTTTCCATAGCATCCAGCACAGCTTAGATCCACCAAACCATCCAACTCAGATGGTTTCCTAAGAAACAGTCCATTTTTGCCCATGCTCCCTATAATGAAAAACCTAAGCCCACTTGAATTTATTCTCAAGATACAAGGTCTGTAGACCTTTCTATTCTATTGTAGAAGAATAGAAAAACCCCTTCAGTCAGTAGTACCTCTTCAGAAATTTAGGGTGAAGTCGTATGAGATGTGGTGAGTCAACCAAGGAGCTTGTGGTTGATTTTTCTCCCTACCTCCACCTCCCTAACTTTTCCGCACCATAGTTCTGTGGAAAAAGAAGGCTAGCTCAGATGTTCCTCTGTGTTAGGAAGGATTTCTGTCTCTGACTCCCCAGAGGCTCACAAAAGGTCCATATGGGGTAATTTTGAGGCAGTGACCAAGCGAAGAATCAAAAGGTCTTTGCCATCAGGCAAGTGTTACCATGGATCCACTGTATTGGGATTCCCAAAGAGGCAGGGGGGCAACATCAGGCATCTCCAGTGCTTCTTGATGGCAGTTCAACAGAGGATGCAAGCTGGCTTCAGGTGGTAAATAAGCAAGACTGAACTGGACATGATGCTGAATGTGGGCAAAGCATCCTTTTGAATCAAGCCACTCATGCAGTCTGCATTAATGGTCCCCATAGACCTCATTAGGCATTACTTTACTTTTTTAAGTTATTCCAATACTATAATTTTTCAGTTATTCTCCCCTTGAGACTGGATGATACTCTTTCTTTAGGGCACTTTAAATTTTTTTTTCTTTCTTATTTTTCATTATGTTATCTTATTTAACTACAGATTTAGCTCTAGTTACACTCAATGAGTGTCTGCTGTTTTTCAAATCTTTGTCTCACACTACTGACCACCATGATTTCTTCTATTCTCTTAGGAGTCATTTCTCCAACATGTGGGGCAGTACTACAGCACTTCTCCATATAACAAAACAGAGTCCACATTGCTAATGATCCTCAGGACTGATGAAGTTTTCAGTATCTTTCAGATGGAAAAATGGTCCTGGATGGGAGGGTCAACTTGTGCTGCCTGATGGAGCATCTGAACACAGCCCCTTGTGATAGATGATGTGATACCCACTTCCACAGAGAATCCCTGAGGATTTTAGTCTCTCTGATGGGTTAAACCACATTTCACCAAAATTTTATGGGCCTAATCTGTCCACAATCAGCAGAGCACTTCAGCACATGCTTAGCCCGAAGCATGTGCTCAGGGCCATTAAAGTTAATGGTGCTTAGGCAGATTTCAAAGTTAAATGTGTGTTAAGGGCCTCTCTGCAGCAATGTCTTTCAACGGTTTGCCCAAAAAGAAACTCCATAAAATACAGCTAGGTTGAACTGCACAGTATTTTCACTGTGGCAAATTTGTTTGTCACAAATGGGGAAGTGTAAACCTCTGCACTAAATACTGCTAGAGAAATGATTTATACATGGCACTAAAAAAATATTGTTGGAATAGAACAGATTAGCACAAGCTCTCTGTGGAGACACTATGCTTTCCTTGGGTTTTACAGAGTGCCTGGCATACTAGAGATGCCAGAGTTAACAAATAGTTATTAATAATAATAATAAAATACTTCCACTGAGACAGTAGACACCACTTCTTAGTACCAACCAAATGTCAGATAGACAAATATCAGATAGAAGACAAATATCTGATAGATAAATATAAATGTACTCAAAATTACTCTTTGTGAGTTAATATTTTTTTTAAGATGGGACTAGCTCTACTTTGTATATTTTTTACCCTTTATTCTGTCTCTTTGCAGTTTAAAATGCCTTTTATCAGCCCAGAAGAGCTGTCTGCCTCAGTCCCATCAACCAGCATAAGTACAATAGCATCAGCCACTCCTATTTTGTCATAGGAATACTGCAAACCAAGCCCGAGTGTCAGCAGAGCACAAGCAATTGACAATTAGTGGCTCTCCAGCTCACATCTGACTATTTTTCCCAAAGCAATTGCTACACATTGATTTGTAGGAGGTTGGAAGATCTTGTTGTATATTCACTGCTTTACTGCTCAGCCATGAGACATGCCAAAAGCTCCACTCTTTCAGAAAGGAGTGGCATCTGAGAGGGACAAAGTGCACATGCTCTCAGACTAATGCTGCCAAATTCAGGTGAAAAAGGCAAATTTTACCAAGTTGCCAACTGCAGCAGAACTGTTGCACTGGGTCTTGCTGGCATGTGCCAACAAGGCTGGAGGTACCAAAACTTGCCACACTGAAAATGCACCATTACAATATCTTGGGGAGGAAATATGATGTGGAAGCAAGCTGGCCTGCCATGAGATGCAAGAACTCCTTTTCTAACTCTTTGGTTTTCTGTTGCCCGCTGTTCCCAACATGGCCATCATCCACACCAGCCTAGCCCTTGGGAAATACCCACGTGAGTCAGCGTGGCAGCAGCACAGCACATGGCAAGGACACCCTGAGCTTGTTCTGCACTTCCTTTCCTGCCATGTCACCTTGGGCAAGCTGTGCAATGCCCCCATACCTCTGCTAAAAACCTTGTAAAAGGATTGAAACTGTTGCAAGACAGAGAAAAAATCCAGAGTTTAAAAAAAGACATGTCCCAGCCCCACAGTCCCAGCAGAGCTCTTTTTGTTCCCTTTCTGATTTTAGCACATCCAAAGCATGTTTTCAAGCTCCTTTTACCACAGCCACAAGAGCTAGAAACTTGTTTCAAAAAAAAAAAAAAAAAGAAAAAAAGAAAAAAAGAAAAAAAAATGAAAAAAACCCATAAAGCTAGGATTCCAACCTAATCAAAGCACTCTGGGGGCTGGAACAATAAAAATAACACGGGAAGTTTTGAGAGCTGCCAGTGCAAGCCAGCGTTGCTGTTGTGCCCCCACCACCTCTAGCTGCCTGAAGAGACAAGCACTCAGCCTTCTCAAGAGCCCAGAGACAATCACATGTTTTGAGGAAAACAGGATTATTTTGACAAGAGTTGCCAGGAAGTAAAAGGTTCATACATGTGAGGAAGACTGACTCTTCTATTTACAATAAACCAGCCCGGCGGCTCCCAGCCCAGCTCCTAAGGGCTGTCCAGGGCAAAGGTACAAAGAGGTTTTTTGGAAGCCTCAGTGTTCTCTGTCTGCCTCCAGGCAACTGTCCTGTATTTTCTCAACAGGATCCTCCCAGCTGAAACAAATGTCCCTGGCCAGAAATCAGGCACCCAATGACACCTCGGCGACGTGCCAGAAATGGGGCACACCCACCCACACCTTCCCCACACGGGTCCCAGTCAGTCGCTCTTCCCCCTCAAAACAGTGTGGCACTGCCCTGACTGTGCTGCTGGTGTTGCAGGAGGGAGATTGCAAGATCACAAGCCCTGCCTCCACAGCAGGGGTGTAAGCTGTGAGAAGGGGGCAGGGCTCCCTCCAAATGTGCATTTAGCCCATCACACTTTGCCTTCCACCATCTACGCCGTCTTTAAAAGCTGTTTCACAAATAAATACATTAGTATGTGGAAAGTTATCCCTAATAGAGTGTGTAAAGGGTTTTGGCACAGAAAAGGTGTGTGATAAAGTGCACTCCAAACCACAGTCCTGATTAAGCATTTAAGAACGTCTTCCAGTGGGGAAAAGGGGTGAAGAAAAAAAGAAACAAAATGAAAAGAACTGAAGCAGTTTGTGAAGACACAGATGAATCATGAAACTCTACACAGAGCTACCAAAGTTTCAAAGACACTTTCAGGTATGATATATGAAATCAACCAAGTAAGAGGTGCTTGAAATTACAGATGCATGCAGACGTTGGTGGACTCCAGAATTAACTCTAAGCCTATTAAAACTTTAAACACTCAAATGTGCTTGACTGTCAACGAAAGTTTTATGTAGTGTTGCAGTTTGCAGATCACCAGGGATTCAACTTTCTCAATTGAACACCTTAAGGCTGAGGGCTCAAGGGCTGCAGTCCACTGTGCTTTAATGAGATGCAAACTGCAAAAACATGGAACATACCTAGAAATTAATCACATTAGGGTAATGTCCAGCAGAGCTGCTGAAACCATGACATGTCACAAATTCAAGAATGAGATCCTTCTATGAACATTTAAGATGTTTTGAATATGGCATCTGCTGACATGTTCATTCAGTGCATCATGAGGTATTTCAGCAAGGCACAAACTGGGCACCGCCACCCTACCTCACCCTTGTGTTCTGCAAAACAGAAAGTTTAAATTTCCAGGAAAAGTTCCAGTGGAAAAGTTTAAACTTCCAGGAAAAACAATGGAGTCTCCCCTGATGGTGTTCTCAGAGATCTGATCTTGTGCCACAGCAGTTCTGCCCTAACGACAGACCCAGTTTCACCTGAGGTATCTTCATTTATTGACGATCTCTGAAAGGAATGAAATTATTAGAAGACTAACTTACAAAATACAATGTTTTTACCATGCAAGAATCATACTTAGAGCATCAAAGAAATGGACTATCATCTATTAAAATAAGCAAAATTACAGCCTGAAAATCAAGGAACATTTCAGAAAAGAAGGTGGTGCACAACAGACCACATCTGTGGTTTTTAGTGGGCACAAGCAGAGAGGTTCAGTCCCCATTTACACCAGCTGAGACACTAGTTTTTGGATGCCAGTGACTCTACCAATGCTGGCTCTATCCTAACAAAAAAAAAAAAAAAAAAGGAAAAATTAATGCAGATACAGTGTTGCCTTTTTTTAACAAATCCACCCATGCCCTTGGGAAAGGGTGAAGCAGGAATCCCTCTCCCTTGTCGATCTTAGATTTCAAACTTTTTTCCTTTTCTATCTGAGCTTATTAAAACCCTTCATACACTTATAAATTCTTCTGTGCTACATGATATGTTTCAAGCCAAAATAATAAAAGAATGAGAATGTTTCTGCCCAGAGATACTTAAATATTGAATGCAAATTTCCTGATAAAAATCCTGAAGAATCACAACATAGTCTAGTGCACTATAAATTACGCTAAATCAAATAAATCAGACTATATCTTCCCTGGTGGCTCCTACACAGTCTTTAAATATATTACCCACTCCTCATCAGTCTATTCCACTCAATAACCAGCTCTGTCTTCAGTCCCCAGGCCCGCTTTAATTTGAACAATATATTAGCCTTTGCAGTATAAAGGAGAAAGAAACTTCAGGAAGAAGGAAGGCCGGCTTACAAATGAATCTCCCCTGGCAGCTCGCTCAGACGTGCAGGATGGATGGCTATTCTGAGCGGTCCGTGTCCCACATGCAGCCAGGGCAATAAATCCTTCCCTGGCCAGCAGCTGGGAGCATGAGCGGTCCCTGCCTCCACCTCCCCAGTCCTCAGCCCCCCTCGCCCCTTCCAAACAGAAAGGCTTGCAGCCTTTCCAGCTCCATTCAGAGGGCATAACTCATGGCAGACCTGGGAAGAAGAAAACCAGAAGCTCAGCCTCCAGGGAGAGGGGTCTCCCAGCACTGGGTGGCCATAGCCATCCTTGCATGGGAGGTGGCCCTGACTTGGTACAGCCAGAGCCTCTGTCCACCAGCCTCAGAAATGATGGGATACGAAGAAGATGGACCTGAGCACCATGTCCTATGAGCTGTCATCAGGAGGGTGGAAGAGGGCAACCAAAGGTAGCTGCTCCTCCCCGAGACCAAACCACCTGGTTCCTAACCAGGGTACAGGCTGGTGTCCAAGGTGCCTGAGACAGAGGGTCACAAGCTGAAGCCTGATGGTGCTGAGCCAAGGCTTTGCTCAACCTTCCCCCAAGAGCAAACAGCCCTGTGTCTAACATCATAAAACATCTGGTAAGGCTATCAGGAGGGAGACTGCTGAGGATACAGTTTAACAGAGCTGCTGGGATTTTTTTTTATTGCATTTATTTTCACAAATCATAACAATAAAAAAAGGAAAAGTTGGAGTCCACTCAATTGAGTTAATGCTTTCGGAATTTTATTAATCAACATCTCAGCATTCATAAAAAAATGACACCTTTTAAAACCAGTGGAGAGAAACATTTCCAAATACTTCCAATCAAAAGAAATTATTTTAAAACTCACATTACATGTATTTTTAAACTAAACCCTCAGGGAGATGGGTGTGAACTCTGAATTATCCCAATTAACTTTAGTGCCAGCAATCAAGGCCAAAAATTGCAAAGTCAGCTCTAAGCTTTCCGAGTAGGTTGCTGAGGGTGCTACAATGTCAGTAAAGCAGCTGAGCTTTTTCATGCCCTTTGCCTGGGTTTGTCCTCAAGCACCCCTAAGAAGAGCTCCAGTGCAGTAACATGGAGAACAGTGGTCTTGTGCAGAATAAAACAGCACAGCCTATGATAGTTCTGGTATTGACTAAATAAAATCTGCCTGGTGAGGAGAAATTGGAAGCCAAATTATGTTAATGCCCTTAAAAAGATGTTTACTGACCAAGCAAATGCATTCCTTTGTCTGGTCACATGGTTAGCGTTCACTTAAGGACAGTAATTTCAGTTCTGAAATTCCATATTTTGTGCCATGGCAGGGCTGAATACCAGTATTTTCACTGACAGTCTGTGGGTAAGTAAGGGGGCAGCACATTAACAATGCAAGCAGCCCATGATTCCCTAACTCCAAATGCCACATAATAGACCATGTCTTGTGTCCTATTTAACCCAGAAATTAAAAAGGTAGTCTGAAAAATCTAAATTTGGTGCACCAAAACTGAATCACCAGAGCCATAAAGAAATTACTTCCAGGATGAACACAAAGGCAGTGAGAGATCTGGGAAGACACTAGAGTCTTTACCCTTGCTAGCTGCATTTAAGAAGCCATTTACCCCTTCTTTTTCCAACACTTTTCTTGTTTTCAGTCTCTTTTTCCATGTTATCTGATTGAATTTCTCTTTTCTCAGAAGCTCACACTCCTCGTTGTCCCATGCTACTTTCTCTACTTGAAATATCTGCTTGGCACTCCTCTCCCAGCCATGGGAACTCAGGAGAGTTCAACCTGTCCCTCTCTGGTAAGGACCACCATCTCTGCCTTCCCTGCTCCTGGAAGGGGAAGGGCGGTGCAGACAGGAAGCTGATAACAATAAAGTGGATGTGACCAAATAGATCTGGTGGATCTGCCCAAGCTGTGAGGGTTGTACCATGCAGTTCAACCAACCAGGGGAAAGAGCAGCTCTGACCCATTGGGTAGAAAGGGAGCATAGATCTGATCATGATCAAGGGGACTTGAGGTGCACAAGACATAGTTACTCTCACTGGAACATTATCTCTCTAAAGAAACAAAACAGGATGCAGAGCCACATCTTGCAGCAGCCCCCAGAAAGGTCCTTTCTACCAGTGATCCTGTTCTCCCCTCCAGAGAATTGACTCAGCATAACCACAGTCTTCTGAGCCACTTCCAGCAGGTCCTACAGAAACCATTCAGTGCACTGACTTGATTGGTCTTGTGAAATCAAATGGGAGAGGAGTTGACAGAAGGGAGTGGCTGTCCTCATCCCCATGAGATACAGACAAATTTTTGCAACTATGAATGAAAGAATAACATTCAGAAACTACTAAAGACATTCATTCAAGCAGATACTATGAAGCACTATTCATGCCACAAAGGCTTATTTAACCAGAAGATAGTGAGGGTCCAGGAAACAACAAACACAGGGTTTGAAAGTTTTCAAGGGTGCTAAGCTAAATTCAGAATGATCCCTTATGAAGAATAGCTGTTGTGGAGTCCACAGAAGTTCACTATGAGCAGAAATGTTCATGTGAGCAAAAGTTACCGTGAATACCTGAGCTTTAGTGTCATAAAAAGACCAAGCCAAGAGTCACTTAGCCACCAAGAGCAAAAGGCAAGGTTTTACCACAAGTCCCCATTCTTTAAACCAAGTTTTACTGCAACACATAACACTTGGTGAGTTACTGCCTGCAACAGCAGCCAAGCAGCCCATGATCCTGGAAGGACCAGATTTCTGTCAACCATGTTTGAGCCGGTACTCAAACCCAGTTTGCAAAGGCAACTTCTAGCTGGAGTGAGTGTGAACCTACTCGTTCAGCAGCTGGTGCTGCTCAAATAAGTGTTTGGGAGTAAGGAATTCAATAATTGGGTCTTAAATTGCATTGACTCATCCCTCAAATAATTCAGCAGACTGCAATATTTACAGTCCATTGTTTTAAGAAAATGCTGCAAACTATATGTCTTTGTCAGATGAATTATTCACATGAGTAATACGTCCCTGCCGTTGTTCACAAATATAGCTCCTGACCCAGTTACTTCTCCAGTTGTCTAGCTACTGCTTCAGTTAGCTCAGGCTTTTGAGAAGCTAGAGGCTTCAGCAAAAATAATTCACCCATTTCAGTCAACTTAGCTCAGCAGTGCCACAACTCCTTTGCTGTTTAGGGCACTGTACAAATAAGATGAAGATTGTTACCTTCATTTTACAGATAAGGCGGCCAAGTCACGGTAAAGGTGGTGTCATATCTAAAAATGAACAATGATGGAGCCAGAAGTACAATCCTAGTTGAAGATGCTTAGTCCTGTACTGAAATTCACACTTTTTCAGATAAGGCTGGCAGCCTGCCCACTTGAAAAATGTCCATTTATATTCTCAGGTGTCTGATATGTTATTGAGTTGTCCAGCTGGGAATGGAGCACCACAGGAGGACACCTGGGGATCCCATCATGCTCCAAGACTGAATCTCATGATGCTCTGACCACCTCAGAGAGCCACAGATCCCATTTGAAGACATTCAGGTCAGAAAAGTGCACAGCCTGAATTCAGGAGGAATTGTACATGGAGATCCATTTTCTGTGGCATAAACTAAGCAGAGACCTGGCATTTGGATAAAGAGGCCAGATCCATCATAAGATTTCCTTGGTGCATTCAAGTTCTAGACTAGGCTAGTGCCAGGAAGAGCAACATTAACATTACAAGGAAAACCACGGGAAGCAGCGTTTTAATAGTGAAAGCAAGGTCTTACCAAATGGAGAAAGGAGAGGCAAGGAGGCAGGGAGAGAGCAGAAGCAGAGAGTGCATAGACCTTGCAGAGGGGGAGAAACAGGGCCAGACCTTTAGAAGTCTCATTTACGTAGATTACTGAAAGAATTTAACACAGAAAAGTGGAATTTTCCCCTCTCAGGGGAGAAGTCTTTGGGGAGGTGGTTGATGCCAAATGTTTTCCCTATGCTTGATACAAGGTTTTGGCAGATTCCATCGCACAAATGGAGCACAGATTTGTGTTCATGTAGCAAAGGAGAAGACCTCTACTCTACAGGGATTGAAAGTTCAATGGCTTTGCTGATTTGAATGAACACATTACATTTTTGATGGTGGAAAGCCTGCAAAGTTTACATAAATGAAGTTTTGATCAGAAGGAAAATACCAGGGGTAGAGACTCTGCAGAAGACTGAAAAGAAACAGTGCTGGCTTAAAGCTGAAAAATTAAAAATACCCTAGATGCATAATATAAATACATTCCTAGGAGAAAAATGAACAGAACAAAAGGGACAGAGAGGTACCAGGACTAAGACCACCACACTCCAGCAGAGAAGGGTAAAAAAGAACACGCATACCTCAAAATTACGAATGAAAAAAGGAAATTTATGCTTAATCCAGCCACTTGACCTGAGAGTCTGAAAATGGATCTGTGCAGATAGGACCATAAAATGCTGGTAGCATTAGAAGGTCTGGAATTTACTATCAGAGGAATTTACTGGAGAAGTTCAGCCCTGAGCTGCTAAAACAGTAACTGAAAAACAGAGAAGCCCTTGGACTCTTCCAAGAGAGGTAGAGCATGAAAGCATGAGTTTAAGTCTCACAGAGTCTAAAATTGCCAGTGTATTGTAAAGAGACCAAGGGTTGACTATGGCATTTGGGTGTCAAAGGTTGCATGTCTCCATGGACTGGTTGCTTATAATAGCTGGAAAGGACACTGTCACCTACCGCTCCTGCTTGAGCATGACAAACTTGCCCTGGGAACAGTGAAGATTTCATTGTTATTAAGAGAGAATATTAGTATAACAAATAAAAATCCTAGAAGAAAAATCATAGTCAGAAACACGATCTCTAGAGCAACACTCTAAAATGCAGGTGAAAACACCAGAGGTGGGTGATGCTGCAGTCGTCTGTCCTTCTCCAAAGGTTGCTGTTGGAACCCTGGATACTGAGAATCTTGGGCTTTCTGTGCTGAGAGACACTGACCCCCAGAAAAGCACTGCATTTGACCTGAGGCCGTGGAGAAGGCTTCCAACATTGAGTGATAGCACTGAGATTATGGGTGTGTAGTTTGAATAGAAGTGTGTAATATCACAGGGTGGAGAACCTAGGGTGTAAGGTTTTAGAGTAATATAATATATATGGGACAAGATGGAGGTTTTTGGGCATTGGCTAGTTCTTCTTCAACTTCTTCTTCATGCACTTTGGGTAGTAGTTTGTAATTGGACGGGAGAGTCCACAGTGCAGACTTCAGGTTCTTGGTTATTGGGTCGAAAACAGAAATAATTTAGATGTCACGTCATAATTGGGTAGTTTAGTGCCTAAAAGACCATGGGAGGAAGAAGATGGGGCCATTTTCTCATCTTGCTAGCTAGAACTCACAGTTCATGAGACTGTAACAGAGATAAGAATTAATAAACATCTGAGTCCGAACAAGAGAACCTGCGTCTCTTGTCTTTAGTCCCAACTCTAACAAGGAGAAAAAGAAGATAAGGCACCCACAGGTTGCAGTACAGGCCAAAGGGAGCAAGAGACACATCTTCACATTACAAGGAAAATTGTCATTTCCTTCCCAGTAAGGCAGGGAGGGGAGATCAACCAGCCATCCTTAGGATGCTCTCTTGGTACAGACTTTTACAGAGACAGAGGACTTGCCCTGCTTTTATACCTCAAGCCCCAGCCTGGGGAAGTGACCCACTCCAAGCTCTGCCCTTGCAGAGTCCATCTCCTGGCACAGAGCACGCAGTGGCTGAGTGCCTCCTCATACAGCTCAAAACCCCTCATTCCTGGAGAGAGGATTAGCAGGAGGCAGTACCACTAAACAAGGAGCAGCTGTACTAAGCATGTTACTTCACATAATGGTGCATGACAATAGGCTGCACCTACCAGTGATCCAGAGTCTTAAATAAATTGCAGTGAAGTCCCAGACACATGGCTACAAGTCCCCTTTATACCAGCATGATGGGCTACTGAGCAAAGCCATCAATGTAATAAAGCACCTATTGGCAAAGGAGAGAGAGGTAATCAGATCTATATGTAGTACTCTCCAATTATAAAATAACAAAAGGGGCATATGGGCTGTCAGCTGCAGACATTTTTGAAAAGTAATGAGAAATCAAGATTGCGTATGCCATTAGAAAGGGAGCTCAGGAACTTGCTGGTGGATGAAGAAATATTTAAAGAGAAGCCAATAATAAAACACAATGGGCCATCCTGAAAGCTGCTCCTGTGCACTGGAAATGGTGCTGTACATCTGTACAGGAAACTAGAGGTGGTTCTGCACGTCTGTGACATAACTGTCTCAAGCACCTTATCCAGACCTTAGACAGGAGAAGGATGAGGAATGTGTCTACAGAAATTTTGACCAGAAAGGATAACTGCAGTAGCCTGAGCTCCCCACAGCACTAAATAGTTTACTTCTGCCCAGTGCTCACAGGGAAGCCAGGAGTAACCAGAATGTAAATTGGATGATCATGGTTACTTTGATAAACAAGCAAATGAGAAGCTTTTCATATCCTTTCTAATCTCAATGATGCTTGCTAAATGCTATTAGAACAATGAAGCTTAGCTGGGTAAGGACAAGGTAGGCAACTGTGCATTTACAAGTCTCTGGCATGATCTGCTTGGACTGACCACTGTACTACACAATAGTGGGCATTTAAATGTCAGCCACTAAAAGAAATAATCTCTCTCAAACTTCATGGCTTCACGGGCTTTTTGACCCAACACAGAAATGCCAACTGAATTATAGGAAGCTCTTGCTATTGTGCAATCCGTGCACATGCTTCTGGGGTCTTTGAGAAAAGATGATGCTCAGAGACAGCACAGCAGTTTCTTCATGCAGATATCCCACCAAATACACAGATTCCTAAACATGAAAGGAACGTTAAATATCTCCAGCTACGGCCTGGTTCAGTCAGAGGACATTTCTAGCTCCCTTACAGCAAGCAATCAGTGGAGTTTATTTTGTTATATGCTGCTACAAAAAATACTCCCAGTAACTTGTCTTGACAGGACCATTGATGTTTCTACCACTGAAATATCAGTTGAGGTTTCAACACAGCTGAAGTTTCCATCACTCAAAGATTAGTCTTTGAATTCACAGTTTCCTACAGACATCTGTAGAGCCAAGAGTTCCCCCTGTCTCTGTAACACGAGTGGGATGTATGAGTCTGTTTCCCACAGATGCCATCACTTTTGCAGCAAACACACACATGAAAATGAAGCAGCTCCTTCAGTCACAATTATCTGGTTTCCTTTACACAAACAGCAAAGTATGAGACAAAGATAAGTCCTGGAGGGTACCCACTTCACGCTGGTCTCACATTGGTGATCTGAAACCATGGATGAGGTTTCTTGGCCAAAATATTAAAAGTGCTTACTTCCTCTTTGCTTGGGAACAACTGCACCCAAAGCTTGAGCAGACAGGAGAGCTATGCTGAGAAAGGGGTCATATGTTCCCATCCCTGTGGATTCATGAGTGGGCACAGATGTTAAGCCTTTCCTTTCCCTCCGATCCCTATCCCTTATTCCCCTGTCAGCCCCTCCTTGACAAAGCAAGAAGATAATTTGCAGAAAGAAAGATGCATTTCTCCCCTTTGTTTGGATATAATGGCGTATTTCTCTTTTATCCTTTGAAGTACATATTTGTTCCGTAGAGCCCATGGAGACTCAGAACCAGGAAATACCAGCCCATGATGATGGCTGATTGATTGTGTCTTGTGCATGCCTGTCTCTGCCAGGCTTTAGCCTACACTGATGTTTTATTTGCAGGCAAAGACAGCAAGACTGCTCCCTGCAAGAGGAGAGCCGTTTTATTGCTCTAAGAGATGCCATTTAAAGCAATGTTAAAGACAACTTTTTGGTAGCTACCTTGTGTGTGTATAAAAAAATATTGTAAAATGAAATAAAATTATTGCTGTCCAGCACGAAGTTAGTGAATCTCTGACTTGCTGGCATTTGCTTTTGGACTGAAGAGGGAAATATCTCTGTAAAGTTTCCATTGATCTATAAAGCAGAAACATCTGCTGAAAGTGTTGTCCCAGGCCATCTCTGACTGCAGTCAGCAGGAGGCGAGCCTGTGGTTAATAAGCTTTCTCCCTCCCTTCCACAGTAGATGTCATTGCAATGAATATGAAGCACAATAAGTTTACAGGATACGGTCTAACTCAGCCAGAAAATACAAAACACAAACATGGAAAAAAGGCATCACTAGAAGACTCTCAACAGCTTTCAGATTAGTGATGTACTCCTGCCAGTGCAAAGAGAGAAACACTGGACCAGCTGCCTTGAACCAGCCCTGGGACTTGCTTCCATTAAAAATGCCATAAGGACCATTTTAAAGCTCTCCTCTGCAATCCTATATAAAAGTGCTTGCAAGGCTGCGATTTAATAAAATACTGTCCTCTCTGGCAGGACTTTTTGAGAATTTAATTCAATTTGCAGTGTAGCTTCAGCCACATATGCACGCTGAGAATTTTAATTTCCTTAGTGATGCTAACCGGCATGCACTTCCAAAGTGGCTAATAGCATCCCACAGGTATCAGAGTAGTGGAAACTTCCTAGCACAGAGATGAGCATGGAATTTACTGCTGGCAGCAATATTAAAAAAAATCAAGCAACATTGGTGCTCTCTTGGGCAAAGTTCCCCCAGGCTGCTTTTCATGACTGGTTGTTTCCACCTACAGGACATGTCAGAGGGCAGCCTGCAGCATTTCACCTGGACATCTTCCCTGTGAAATGAACATCACCTCCCCACCACAGCCATCAGTGACATGGGGCACTGGTGGGTCCTCCACCACTCCCACCGCAGTGCCTGCCACACCTTCCTGCACCCTGCAGTTGTGAACACCTGCTGCTTCACTTCCCCTCCTATGGGAAAACAGAGACGACAGAGAGAAGGACAGTTTTCTGCACCTGATGCAGCCAGCAAGCCCCAGACTGGCTTGTGAAAAGGGCTGTTTGCTGCACTGGGGACATCTGTGGGTCTGAGGCTGAGGTGGCTCTCCATGCTAGGGAGGGCTCGGCTGGGACAAGCACCCCGAGGCAAGCACCCCGAGGCAAGCACCCCAGCAAGGTCCACCCATGGCGCAGCCGGCGCTGCTGCCCCCAGGGCGTGCCAGGACCTCCTGAGGCTTTGCCATCCCTGAAGCCTCCAGCTCCTTAAGAGCCTCGGGGTAAGTGTCCAGTAAAGGGCATGGCTACAGACACAGGCAGTGCTTCTGTGAGGCTTAGCAACATTGCCCTTCTTGTGGGGAACCAAAAGTTAGCTGGTACAGAGAACAGCCTTTTTAATAGCAGGATCAACAAGACTCTTCTTATTATGCCATGCTGGTTACAGCATGTCACTCTGTCATCACCCTATCATTCCTCTGCTGCACACACCACTTATTGTAACTTTAATGGTGTTACAGTTACCAAGGTTATAATTACACATTATAGTGCGGCTTTCCTACGCCAGAAAAGAACTAAACGTACAATTACACAGCTCGTAAATAGGAGGATATCATACTACTGCACAAGTGCACATGTCCACATAAAACCTTTAATTACAGTTACAGATTATAGAGATTTTACAAATATGTTATTCCGACTGTGGCAATTGTTAGCACCACCTCTTGGAGAGAGCCTCCATCTGCACAGGGCTTCTCCCAGCAATGCCTCTCTGTGTGGTGCTGAGGGCTATTGTACCTGCAAAGCCAGTCATTAACAAGAAAAGCATTATTTAAAAGCAGCTTGATGGGTTTTATTGTTATTATTCTTGTTTCAATTATTTAAATATTTGAACGTCTTTAAATTATTTGAGTATTTAGAAGCACTGACTCTTGATAATCAAAGGTGTAGTCAAATGAAAAAGCATGTGTGCCAGATTCAGTGACCCCTCAAAAGTTTAACACTAGAGCTAAAGAGAAAAACATATGGCAAATACAAATGACTAGACAATTATAGATACTAAGATTAACTGCCACTGTGACAAGATGAGAACTAAGGGCTTTCTTTCAAAACCACCCATCATCTGAGCCATAAATACCCATCAAAGGGGATCAGAGGGAAAAATAATCTCATCTTTAATCCCAAGAGGGTTTCTGGGAAAAACCTACTGCATGTTATTGATGTGAAAAATCATGATGCAATCACACTCTAACAAGAGGATCTCCCAAAAGAAAGAGACATTTATTCTACTAATTCCTTTCTGCTTGTTTAATTTTCAATTTTAATTGTGTAGAACAGGCAAATAGAAATTAATTATTTATGTTTTTTGAAATGTACAAAACCTGAAAAGTATGCACTTCCCGTAACGTACCTTTTACGTTACTTACAGCACTTTGCACTCGGAGTTGCTCACTGTGGTGGAGAGCCCTGTGATTTATGAGGGGAGAGAGTTTCACAAATGGGAATGGGCCACTTTTTCTTCCCTTCCTTCTTTTCCTCACATTAGAATAACAACAACAAACAAACAAAGCACACAAAATATGAGAAAAGTATCTCAGTGTCCCTTAGATTTCCCAGCTTTGCCTCTGTTTTCTAGCATCATGTTCTTATGCGTATTACTTCAGGAGGGAAAGTTTTCTACTTGGCTACAGTAATTTCATCTTCCTTCCTCATAGTTTCAGCAAGAAAAACATCTCAGCTTGTGGGCTCATAAAGGCAGAATTAACAAGAATATACACATATATCCTGAGCCACATAAATCCTGATCACAGATACAGAAAGGAGCACAAACAGGCGCAGATACAGTCAACTTCTACCTCCCTTATTCATTGTGAAGTCCAACTGGAAGTAGTTAACAGAGGGATATGAGGAAAGTGTGCAGGATATGGGTCTGGAACTTGGAGAAAGAAGAAAATTTCAGTTCTGAGGGTCAAATGAGTTTGTGATGCTTTTTGTAAAATAGCAGCTTAACTCAGCACTTTCAGGATTTATTTTCAATTTTAAGTGTTTTAAAATGAGACTGAGCCCTGATCTTTTTAAAGGGGCTTGATGATTTCTCAAAACCAGACCCCTTGCTCCACTCACATGAAAGGCAGGGCAATCAATATCAGCTCTCATTTTTTACAATCCCACATTTTGACTATGATCGTGCTTGGCTTTTGGAAATGCTATTGGCTGAGAAGTCTCAGCTGAAAGTGTGGACACTCACAACTTAGCCACCTTCCTGTCAATAGGATAAATCGACAGGAGGAAACGGAAGACATTTTACAGTAATTTTTTGCAACATGAATTAATTCTTTGCCAGGGAAAACAATGGGAAAACACACATGTATTTATGGCCTCATTCCCTGAATAATGAGCTTGTGATGCTTTTTGTATAATAGCAGGAGCTTAAGTCAGCATTTTCAGGATTTATTTTCAATTTTCAGTGATTTAAACTTAGACTGATTTTAAGATGACCATGACGATGAAAAATCCCATGAGCCCTCACACCTCTATATTCTGCTACATTAGGACAGATTTCTAGTGAAAGAAGGACATCTCTGTGACGATACAGGAGAACTTAATTGAACAGAGGCCTTGACACAACACTGGTGGTGTTCACTCCAGCAGGAATGGAGGGAAGAAGGTTGGGCAACAGAAGCTGAGTAAGGTCCTCTCAGAGACTGGAGCAGGAAAATAAACAGGTATAAAGCAGTCTCCTGGGTCCAAAGGCAAAGGAGAAACAAGAACAAAGTACCTAAGAGGAGGCACAGGACAGCATTCAGAAATACAAAGTGGGAAAGAACCAGTTAAAAACAAATAATGAGTGACTGGGTCATTTCCACCACTTGCACTCATGGATGAACATACATGCCAGTAAGGTCTGTAGTAATTTGCAATATTACAGGACAGTCTGGGAGCTGCATTTGTTCCCAGAGGTTAAAAAACTGACTGCTCAACACAACACACTGATGGCATCGCTATATCAGTCGAAAGAAAACAACAAAAAAGCGTTGGAGGAAAGACTAAGCTCATCCCCCACTACACAATGGAATAGAGCTCCCTACAGTGTACAGAGAGTCACGACGTGTTCAGTTCAGTGCTTCCCAATCAAAAAGCAGGAGCAGACAGCCCAGGCCCTGTCAGTGTTACAGGGGAAATAGCCAAACCCACTGAACAGCATTTACCAGCGGTTACAAGGCCTTAACAAAAACGGCTGAGTCAGCACGTCCTTTGACCTAAATCAACAAAACAAAGTGCTTGGGAGAAGCACTGTCGTATTCGCAGTGGACAGCATCTTTCCAAGATGAATGCCCAAGTTTTATTCCCCTTTTAGATGCCGCAAATGGTTTTTGGCAGATGCTTCTACACCCAGATGGCGCCAAGTTAACTACTTTTATTATGCCTTTTGGATGGTAATCCTTCCACAGACTTCCTTTTGGCATTGCTACTGCACCCAATATATTCCAAAGGAAATGACAAAGCTACTGCAGCACCTGGAAAGGGATAGTTGCTTGTACAGACAAAGTCCTGGGATATTGCCATCGGGAAGAGAAACATGATAAAAGCCGGTCTAGATTTCCAGAGACACTTGGTATTCGCGTCTGAAAGGCAATAAACACTGGGCTACATCAAAACTAGCTGAACTACTGAGATAACACACATGAAAACTAGGCACTAAGGCAGACTGAGGAAGGGTAAAATGGCCTAAGAAAGTAATAAATTAATGCAAACTCCTGAATCTATGTCAAAGTGAAATGAAGACTGGGTTATAAATGGTAGCGATGTATCCTTGTAATGAACTCCTGGAAAATTAAATCACCTGATATTTGAATATAATACAAGAATATGTTTTCAACTGAGTGGAAGCCCTACCTGAAGCACAAAATCCTCCCTTTTCATAAACACTCAGAGCCACCTGCAACATTACAACCTGGTCGGACTGGTGGAGCTGCTACGTACTGCTCCTAGACATTTGCTGATTATATAAATCACTCTCTGCAGACTGAGAACTGTCTCATTGTAAAAGAAAAAAGTGAAAAATGTAGAAAAAAAGCTCTTCCAGAGACTTAATTCAACTTTTGACTGACCACAAACCACTTGTACCCCTGATAAATAAGGAAGACTTGGATCATGTGCCAGTGACTTGTCAAGCCCTACTTAGGGCTTAACTAGGTACAATCCACAGACATAACACAGTATTGTGCCTGGCACAGCCTTGCCCATTGGCGCTACCCTGCCCAGATACCTTGCAAATATGACAGATGTATGAATATTAAAAATCATTGAGGAAATTAAAGCTTTATGTGAGAGGTCTGCAAACCTTAAAACCAGTGTCTGATTCATACTTATAACACATCTGATTGGCTAATACCAAAAATGTAGAGCTGCAATATTAGAGTGTGGGAAAAGTGACTGCCTTAAGTGGATTAGAATCATATCCTTATTCCAGAAAGAAGTAACATTTCAGAGCCAACATGGTTATCCCAGCAAAAATATCCCTGTGGTACTTCATTACTGGGAATTATGAATAAGCTGAGATGTCCACTTAGTGGTGTGCCACAGGCAGAAGACATCCTGCTCTTTCTAGCTATGCCTGTGTGTAGTTGCCTGTGAAACACAAAGACTACTTCAGTCTCCCACTGAAGGCTGAGATACCTGCTCAGTCCTCTGAGTTAGGCACGTTCCTCACAAATGACCTCCTGACCTAGTCCTTTCCCACGGGGACTCTGCTGTGTTAGGGCAGTAGTGCTGGAGCACGAGTGGAGAAACACAATTACTTCCTATTTATTTGTTATTCTCTTGGCTAGGTTATGATCCTTTAACACAGTGACTTCTAAACTGGAATGCCTTTACTCAAATGTTTTAAGGTTTAAGCCTTCCAGCAATGCATTGTACATCTCTATCTGACATTTTTTCTCTCTCTTCACTCTCCTGGAATTCTTGCTTTCAGCAACCACATCCCTGGTTTTTGATTCCTGGAAAAAATGCTCCTTTTTCATGGTGTCTTGCTCGATCATTGAAGTTGACATGCCAAAAACTTCCCACCAAGATCTTGTTGGCTTTTTTGGCATCCCACTTCTCCACATCTGTTATTTTATATAGCAATCCATAATATTACAATTATTGTGCCAGTAGCTTGTCCTCTTCATATGCAGACCATATCACTCACAGATTTCTCCCCAAATGGGTGCCTTCTCCACTACATTAGCTACTCCAGTCCCCAGAAATGCAGCTGTCTGAAAGCTCTATGTTTTTCTGAAAACATAAATCACCGAGGCCCAAAATATCTGACAGCCTTATACATCATAAAATTAATGACCAGAAAGTAATGCATTCATACCTTGTGATTGAAGGCCAATGAAAGTCACACAAGAAACTTTCCTTTCCCCCATACTGTTGCAGCTTAAGTAGTATCCAGAATCTTGCTAATGACTGATGCCCACAAAAACAGAAATTAATGCTGTTATTCAAGGAATTATCAGGATTACTTTTTGTTTATATTAAAGTGAGCTTCTGTTTGTAGACCTTAATAGTGATACGGCACACCATTCCCTTACAAATCAGGAGAAGAACACAACAACCTGTGTCTCACAGATGATATGCCATCCTTTGCCCACATTCTAAAAATTTGCCTTGAAATGTTGATGAAAACTACAAGGCAGGGATAAAAGAAGAGGTATCCCTGAACAGAGGAACATCATCAAGGAGCCATATCCATTTTTTTACGATATTCAGCAACACAAAATATCTAAGTCTATAGAAGACAGTTTGATATGATCATAATGTGCTCTTATTCAATGTAACATAAAAACTAACATTTATTGCCTACTTAAGGTTCACACTCATTCTACTAAAATTTTGCTCACAGCGTTATTTCATCTGTGCAATTTGCTGGGTCCTGGCTACTGCCTACTGGACATTGCTCATCACTGTACAGCATTTCTGGGGAGAGGGGAAGGAAAACATTAACAGGCACCACGGCTTCTCAAGCTACAGCTGAAACACAGGGATAACCCAAGCCAATGGGTTTTAAACCACCGTAACAATACAACTTTTCTTCTTATCCTACCCATTCTACAATGGTTTTCTATACTATCTCCTATACTGTCTCACACTGCATGTTGTCCCACTTGAAAAATTTATTCATGGGTCTACAGCTGTGTATGGGGTTTGCAATTGTTTACTGGGTGGTCACCTTCACCAGCCAAGGTCAAACCACTACAGCCTGTCAGAGTGACAGGTCTATGATTTCTGAGACTTTACAGGAAAAGTCTATTTCTTTCTCCCAATGTCAGTGTTAAAAGCAAAATCAGGTACATTTTCTAGACAAATCTCACAATCAAAAAAACCCACCACCCCAAACAAAAAAAAAACAGCGGAGTCCCAGACCTCAAAGCAAGCAGTTAATGAGTCTTAATGACTGAATTATCATTAAAAAGTCACAAACAAAAACTTCACCAAATATTGAAAAAATCAACAGAGAGACTCCTCCCAGCCCTTGTCAGGAACTGTTCAACACTAGAATTGGTCAAAGCTCTGAAAAGCAAATGCCTTTGTCTCCAGGCATGTGCACAGCTATGCCTAAAGAGTCCGGTGTTCAACTGACACTTGGGCTTTATTTGGAAAACAGGAAATATGTGTTTTCTTACCTGTCTCTTGAAAGAAGGAAGAAAATTCTTGTCACAGGGTGCAGTTGAGCACAGGAACACAGAAAGTGACTGCAGCATCCCTCCTCCCAGAGAAATGCACAGCTTCACCAAGCTAGGCCTCGGAGCACATCATCTAATTGCAAAGTCAGATCTGCTTTCAGCATGGGGTTGGACCAGATGACCTCCAAGCATCCTTCGCAGTCTATAATTTGATGATTCTAATCAGTAAATAACAAAAAAAAATTAATATTATGCCAGTGAGAGGGTTTTGATATGTTCTTGTAATAGCTATAATAGCTGATCTAAAATATTCAATGTGAAAAATATAGTCATGCAAATTTGTCCTTATGCACTGCGCTGTTCATGTGGTTTAGAGCACACTTTAAAATGGGACACAACCGTATGCATTTACTTTGGTTGATTCTTTACAAAGACACCTCTGTGAAGGAAGAATCTTGTGCTAAGAGGCTTAGGGCTAGCACATCTGCAGGGAAGTCATGCATCTAACATCTTTCCTGCTTCTCCCTGTATGGTCTCTGGCCCTCATGGCACACATCCTGCAGTGCCCAATGACTTGCACTTATCTGCACTATTTGTAGAACTTTCTGCGTTTTGTGGCCAGCCATCATTTTTGTACCAACCTTGCAGCAACTGCTAGTAACCACAGCATTACCTTTCCAAGCTGTCACACAAGCTGTGTGCTCGAAAATGTTATCCATTTCAATAGGAAAGAAAGCCCAAGGACACAGATGTTGAGCAAGTATCTCACTGCTTAGCTTTCTACCAGACAACCAAGGTTTTTTGCTTAACTGCCAAAAGCAGAACAACAAAACTGTGTGCCAGATCCTACTCACTGTCTGTGCAAGTCCCTTCTCATCCATCAGAGACTGCTCAGCTTCAGACAGGACAGGGCAGAAGAAATTGGCCCTTCCCTTTAACTTTATTGCCCACTGCAGGCATGTACATGTGTCCCACCCCTGAGGATGTCAGGCCACTGGCCATTGACATAATAATTCCTTTGAAATGCCAGTGCTCAAAACCAGTAGAGTCCCCAGCTACCCTTGCAGTAGTGAAAGCCAAGTTTCCAAAGACTGCAAGGCAAAGAGGGGTGTTTCCAAGGGCAAGAACAGCAGTCATGTTCCTGACTGGTTGCTGTCCTTGAAAAAAAAAAAATCCGTCTGGCATGTGTGAGCAGCTGGGGCAGGGCATGATCTTCCTCCAGGGACATCCTCTCTTTGCATTGTTTTCCCTTTTTAAGAGTACAAGTGTTGGGCAGCCGCCTGCAACTGTTTCATTGTAGGATGAAATGGAATATAGTGTTCTTAATAAAAGAAAAAAGTAACTCACACAATAGGAAGATTTAGTTATGTTTCTGAAAAAGGAAGAGCAAAGCAGTTCTCCCCACATGTCTAAGGCATTCGAGAGTGAATATTTGACTCATATAGCTGCAAGGAGTTTGGCAACATATGCCAAATTTCCAGTGGGACAGGCAGAAGGGCCAATGAGAAGGGATGCTGACAGGCTAGGAATGGAGGAGCAGTGTGGTATTTTAACAAAGATGAAAAGTGTAGCCCTACATCTGAGAGCAGCTTTGTTAATGCAGTTGAGTTTCTCAGGCCACATAGCTGAACTGTCAGTGGGTTTGGCTGTGTCACCTCAGTATAAGCAAAGCTTGATGAAATGTGAGTAATTTCTAAAAGAAAGCATTTCTGTGGGTTTGATTCTCTGTTTTGTGGTCATTGCCTTGGAAAGAACATTAGTAATTTTGGGCTTTTGCACTTGTATTAAAGAAAAAAAAGAAGATAGAGAAAGTTTTAGCAATGGTTAAAAGCTTGCTGAGGGCCTGCAGCCAGAGCCTTGCTGGACCCACAGGGTCACCTGGACTGCTGGCAGCCAGCTCTGTGGGGGCAAGGGGACTGCCTGCCCCGGGGCTTGGCGCTGGCTGCCCGCCCTGTGCTGGGAGCTGAGCCGAGGGGGAGGCAAGTACAGCCCCGCTCGCGGCCATGCCTGCGGAGCCTGGGAGGGCACACACACACTGCCCCCGCCCCTGCTCTGCATCCAGCACAGGCAGCCTCCCTCCCATGCAAACCTGAGGGCCAGGAACTGGCAGGATGAGCAGCAGACAGTGGAAATCAGCCGGTGCACAGCAGTGACGTGAGTGCTCAGGGTCTAATCAACATCTGGAATCACTTGAAGGAAGACACCTACCTCCATCTGGCTTCCATGTCCCTTCATTGTCCCGTTAGAGCTGGTCCATAGACTGGTCCCCCATTTTTTCCAGAACAGTCAAACACTGTGCAGAATGGTAAGACTCATGATTCCTCAGTCCAAATCAAAACATCCCCTTGCCTCACAGATGCATCTGCTGTTAAGGACACTTTCCCTTCTGACCATTCAGGAGCACTCTGGCAGTCACAGTCCCACCCCGAGACTTTAAATGCTGAGACCAAAACCCCTTCGCAGAGGGCAGCTCCAGTGACCTGTCAGGTGCCCTGCCTGACTGCCTACACATCCCACATTCACACAGACAAGATTTCCTTAGCAGCCCAATCCCAGGTTTCCCAAGGCAGGGGCTCAGACCTCTGGTTCCTTTAAGTAATTTTACCATGGTGCAGCAACAGAATAACAGCTCAAGCCTGTGCCTTGGAGAAGGGACCCTGAAAAAAGGAAACACTGGGCTTTTATACCCTAAGGCTGGGGTCTTCCACCTGAGTCCTCAGCTCCTGCTGCGTCTCTGAGTGTCTGGTCACCTGTCTGGGCCAAAGGTCCTCCTGCCCTTTGTTGGGCAAAGGTGCAGCACCAGGTCACACAGCCTCTTGCCTCAAGCTGTCCTCACCCAGGGCTCAGTCTTCAGCTGCACCTTGAGCTACCTGCACTACATGGATTCCTCAACAATTGCCTTAGGGTTAAGGGCCTGGCAGCTCCTATCTCTGGCCAAACCTGGCAGGAACTCACCTTTGAGCTCACAGAAGTCTGTCAAATCCAAGGCATTTCAAAAACCCAAGTAACTTGCATTATGAAAGCTGTGTAGATGTTTCCAACAAAGTTTTGACTTTCTGAAACATTTCCAAGGAAACCTAAGAGTTGACTGTGCAGCTGTGAGTTGAGATAAAAAAAAAAAATAGCATGGTCTTACTTGGGTTGTAATTGTAGCTCAGTTATAGTTATCTGCTCTAAAAAATCTTTTCCTTTATTAAAATTCTTGAACAATAAAAAGTTGCCTCTATCCCCCCTAAAATGCAGTGTAAGCTCTGTAGCTAACTAGGAAAGAGATCTGTAACATGTATTATGCCATTTGACACATTCCAGAAATAATTTTCCAATAGCATTGAAACAGAATGAGTGCAGTGCGTATTAACAAAGAGAAGGTGCTGTGGGGCTTGATCTTTAAGGGTTTACCTCCCAATTTTTCCTGAAAAAGTGGTGTCTACGGCTCTGATGCTCCTGCAATGGATGTACAAAAATTCATATATTTAGCTTTGTAACTCCCCAATATGGTTTTGATTCCCACATAAGCCGTGGCTTGCTGATTTCTCGGGTTTACAAAGCTTGCAGGGCAACATTTTTCTGACAGGTTAAAGGCTTACTACAGTATTGTTTTAAAGGGCATGATGGCTGTATGCACTTAGGCTTATCTCAAGATAAAACAACACCTGTCCACATGCAGGGAAGGAACAACAGCTTCTGTCCTGTGTACCCTGCATGTCCTGAGCATGGCAGGTCTGCCGAGTGAGAGACGCCCGAAACATCTATGGAGTGTAATACCCTAAAGCAAAGACTGCACTCTCCCATAGCTCAGGTGAAGAAGTTGGAATTGTTGATAGCTCTTTTTCTGTACTGTTACATCAAACTTAGCTGTCAACAGTGGATGCTGCAGGCAAAGCCAGCTCTGTGCTAAGGGAGGACAATGACACTCTCTGTCCAGAGCCAGAGAAAGGGCCAGCCCAGACTGAAGATCTCAGTCTAAGAATCAGGTCTCCCTATATGCTAAAAGAGAGGTTTCCATCCTGCTATGCTGATTGTTTACATGTTCCATCCATAGGGCTTAGGAAGCTGTCCCGACCAAGCACCTTCACTCAGAGCAGCAACAGAGGGACCATGGCTGTCACAAGTCATTCATAATTATTCACAATTTCTTTCCATCATTAAGATGGAAAGAGAACAAGGAAATCAGTGAAATGCATTAATAGGAGTATTTCAGTTACTTTTCTCCACTTACTTACCACTTACTTTTACACTCTGCATCTGTCTCTCACTTACTGGCTTGCAGATACTTTGATAGCAAGCCACAGAAACCACTGCAGCAAGTACTTCACCAGTACCGGGGAAACTCTCAGGGGAGAGGAGAAGAAATAAGTACAAAATTGTTACTCTTTTTGCTCTCTGCATTTATTTATTTTGGACCCATTGGACTAGACCGCAACTAAAACTTTATGAACCTAATAAAATTCCCAACATTCTCAGACATGGGTCGTGATGTTTATATATTAGGCAGAATACAAAGGTGTATTTATGAGGAGATTGGAAGTACTTAGAGATGCTTGAGCTCAGGCAAAGCATAAAACACACATAAGAAATGTTTTCAGACTTAACACAGGTAAAATCAAGCTAACCAGATGACACATCAAAACCAGAAGTGTTTCAGAAATGCTGAATTCCACACAGTCACAATGGTGGAGTACAGGAAAAATTCATTATTTTTCAATAGATGTTATTTATTTATTTGCAGTGTTTTGCTATGTCTAAATTACAGCTCTCTCATTATGGTAGTGGTAGTAACTATAAACATTAATAAACAGGAGAAGGTTACAAGAATAAACTTATCTTTTCCCTTCTGTCTTCGTAAAACACACAATATTCTCTTATTCAATAAGCAAGACGTAGTGTTTGACTCAAGTGGAAGGATAATGGGTCTTGGCAACAGATTAGGCTTTCCATCTCTGTAAATAAGAAAAAGCTAGAGAGAATATATGCTGGGATTTATTTCTGCCAGGAGCAAATAAACAGTTCTGTCAATATACAGATAATCCCACCTCCTCGCTTCCCCCATCCCTGTCTTGTCTTTGTCCATCTCCATTTCACCTCATAAAAAAAAAAAAAAAAGAGTTATGTGCTCATTTTCCTCCTGTCACGCATGGTTGTTTTACTGACTCCAGCATTAACTTTTTTTGATACTTCCTGTCACTGGAAGACCTCTCACTCTCTCTACCCACAAGAACAACATACGTTTTCAATTTAGGTTATGTTCCCAGCAGATGTTGCAGGACATGAAGGTCTTGCTTTCTCTTTCATTAAAAAGGCACTTGTAATACATTTTATTGTCTTGGATGGAAAATGGCATGTATTGCAATATTCAGGAATCAGTCAATGTGATTTCATAATCTCTATCTTAAAAAATATAATGAGTTAACAAGAAAGAATAAAAACCGAGGTCCGTGTAACATCTCCCTGAAGAGCATTTGTAAGCATCCTCCAAAGGATGCTATGGAAGGTAAGGTTTAGTATCTCAGAGGATCCCCAACTCTAATATCCACACTCATCCCAAGAATCACTTCTTGTTTTCATGATATTTTATACGAAAATTCCAAGTGTACACCAGTGCCTGTGGTTCTCCACGTGGGCCTCCCAGCTATGCCATGTGCATACAGCTTCATCTGAATTTAGACCTGTTAGCACAAGCCCTCCAGTTCCCAAGGCATGACACCAACAGCTCACGTGGAGCCTGAGGTAAGGGTTAAAGTGTCATGTCAAGATATGCTATCCTTGACTGCTTGCTGCTGGCCAGTGTCCTGGCCAGGGCCACATCACACGTCTTCCTTCAGCAGAAGAACTGGTTTAAAATGGATCAGAGCACCAAAAACCTCAGTGCTTTGAACTTACTTAAGAAAGACAGACCAGAACCAGTAAGCTCCTGCTTCATTAACTGTCACCCAAGAGCAAGGCTTGAAAGCAAAGGAATAAGGCAGGCTGCACTGAAGAATAGCAGACAATGAAATCTAATCAGAAACTCAATATACCAGAAAATGGTATGTTATAGTCCCCAAAGATTTTTTCAAAAACCTTTAGGCTTATGCACACTAGGAAGTTGCTGCTTGTAGTCTGTAGGATGTTCACAGTGTCACAGAGCCATCTGTTATCTGATTTCACAAATACCTACTGCTAAACACTTATATGTGTGTATGCATATGCATCTTTGTGTGTATACTTTCCAGGCACTCATATTTACTTATTCCATCCTTTGTGTTGAAACTAAGAACAAAATGAGGTTATACCCTACAGCAAAACATACACAAACATAATGTGGAATCACCAGAGCTGCCAAAAAATCCCTGCTGCAGAGAGAAGATTAAGTCTTACGAAATGGACAGCAAACCACAAGTTTCATACAGAATGCTTGTTTCCAATATACTTAGATTTTATCATTCCATTGTTTCTTCCTGTATTATGGAAGCAATTGTTTTTTACTAAAGCATAGGTATGTCAGAGCCAGAAGCAATGGTCCATCTAAAACCTGCATTTGTGACAGTAAGTAATACAGACATCATACAATACTTTGATATCTCAGCATCTATTCCCAACCACATAAATCCAGCCAGTGTCTGTGTCTCAGGTTTCCTCATTTTCCATAAATTTGTCTATCTTCTCTTTAGCTGATATGCAGTGCTTTTTATTGCTGACTTTGGAAATTGCTCCATAATTTAAAAACTCTTCGTGTAACAGAAATCCAGCTTGGGTTATAACTGAGGTTGGTGGTTTCCACCTGATATACTGGCTTTCCTGATTACACACTAACTTCACATTTGTACCTTTCTGTAAGCACTTGCAGAAGGCACTTACTGCTCGAGGTGGCTGCTGGCACCCTGGGACCAACAAGGAGAGATCAGAAGCAATTTTGCACAGTGTTTACCTTCTCCTGGCCATAGGCTGCTGGATCTGGGTGGTGGCCCCACAGTGGATCAGTTCAGTGTGGGTCCTTCCTTCCTGGATGCTCCTGGCTCCCAGCAAGCAGCAGCAGGGCTCAGCAGCATCCTGCTCATCCCTGAAGCCCCTCGGATCACTCCCCAGTGATCCGCTTCCCTCCACATGGATTTATTCGTGACCCAGGACCTTTCTAAGTAAAGGAAACCAAACAGGGGTCACACTGAACTCTGGTCAGTCAATGAAATGGTCTCGTTTTGACTGGGCACTTGCTACCTTGGCCAAGGGGGCTGCTTGCCCAGCATCTGTGCCCCATGGGGTACATTGTGGCCCTGCTCCACCCACCAGAGGGAATGATGTAATGTCCAGATGATTACAGCTGAAGGGCTATCCCAGTTATTTTCCATCTCAGCAAGAAGCAGACATTTTCTCAAATCCCAGGGAAGTCCTGGTGCTCGGCTAGCAATACCATAAACTCCTGAGCCATGCTGGTACCAGGGGCCAGTGGTAGTCCTGTGGAGTCAGGAACATTTGGGAATTCAGCCACTGGGACTCTAGGCCCAGCAACCCTCATCATGGACTTGTTTTCCTTCCTGCAAATAACCTGTTTAGTTTTGTTTTATTTTATTTTCATAACTAATCACAGCAAAACCAAGCCTGAAATTCCTCCTAGCAGCATGACAAGCTCTCTCCACACCACTCCTGGTACCTGGCTGTGACAATCCCCATCCTGCTGGCACAGTGAGCACATGGCCAGCAGTGGAAGATGGACCCTGCCCACAGGGCCTGCCTGCACAGCGAGGGACACCACCCAGGAGGAGAGGGAGGGTGGGCTTCTCCTTCATGGCACTGTAGGGCACTGAAACCAAAACAAAACCTGGTGCAGCAGGAGCAGCCCCGGCCACTCGGCACTGCAGACCCACGAGCACCTCAGGCAGAAAAGAAGCTGAGGAGCAGAGCTAGGATGTGCAATGGGAGATGAAATTTCAATAATCTGTCAGAAATACTGCTTACAAATGTCAGCTTGTAAAAAATGATCAATGTGGCAAACTGAGATATTCCTACTCCTGGGATACTATATTTTTCTTTGAAGATTGAAATTTTTCCTTGTTCTGTATATGCTAGTTGTTTGTAGCCTAGGAACTAGCATTCTGACGTATCTCTATGCCTTTTCAGGCTGCATGTTGCTGTGCACAGAGATCCCTCTAACTTTTTCTTTATGCTCCTGACACTTCCTGGCCTTGACACTCAGGCATGCCGCTGTACATTTAAACAGTAGCACAAAGCTGGGCTGCAGGAGCCCAAATGAGGCAGACAGCCCTGAGGAGCACAGTGGGATGGCAAGGAAAGCAGCTGAGAGAGCTCCAGAGTGCACCAGTGAGTGGGAGCAGCCATATCAGGGTGAGGAGAAGCAACCATGGCTGCAGGGACAGCCATCCTTGCTTCCCCATGCATGGGAATGAACCTCCAGGAGGGCAGCCCACCACAGGGATGGGGAAGGAGAAAGGCAAAAGGTTATCCTGAGGATACGGCGGCTCCTTGCAGGCAGAAAATCTGAATTGAGCATATAAACATCCCACGCTTCCCAGCATGGTTTTCAATTAAAATAAACCCATTCTGTAACACCACCAGAAAACGGTTCACTGAGAAATTTATAGTCTGAAGTATAAAGGAACTCAATCACTATTACTCTGTGAACATTTATTAAGAATATAAAAAGGAAATTAAAATTGCCAGATTAGGGAGATTTGATGCCCTTTGTGGACACATACTTTTATTCTCAGGACAAAGTTGCTTTGCTTCCAAAAAGTCTGATGAATTCATAGATGGGAACTCACTAAAATCATCCACCATGGTATTGTATAGCACTCATTTTGCTTGCTGTTAAGTGATATTTTGTAGTTCCTCTGTTACCTCAAGAGACTGAGTTGATTGGCCTGGGTTAAGCCAAAAAACCAAAAATAGAAAACCACAAAATATTGTAACATATATCCAAAATCATAAATCTGTAATCAGCAAAGAAGAGAACCTCTGTTAACATCTTCTTCACATAAAACAAGTATTTTCTGAGGCATGCAAATAAAGAGAGTTAATGAGACCAATTTTAAAAAGTAGTTTTTGCAAGCCCAAGAGTTTTGGATTACTTACTATGCAGATTGCTGAAGGCTGGGCTGCTCTCAGGAATCCCTTAACTTTTTGACGGCTCAGTGCTGCACATTTACATCCCTGTGAGCTGTGTTGGTCCTGCCTGGAAGAGCCAGCCTTCCCAAGGAACTAGTTACATGTTTTCCATGAGCTGGTCTCTACAGCTTTTTAACACAGTTTTGCACTGCACTTATAACTGGATCAACAAAATAAATTGGCACACCAATGCCAAAATCCCCATGCACTTCTTTCTCCTGAGAAATTCAACTACTCAATAAAAATGAACAACAGGAAAATAGCTTTATCACGTGCATTATCTTATATGAAAAATCACCAATGTTCGGTCTTGATTTAGGTTGTTTCTTAATCGTGCCACAAGATGTTAGCACCTTGACATTTTGTTTTTATTACTGCTATTTTCATTTCCAAGCTGGTGCATTTTTCACTTTATTCTATGCATGTCCTGTGCTCTTACCCCAGGGTACAAAACTTCACCTCTTTCCTCGTCTTTTAACGATTATCAATGAACATATAGTAACTATGAAAGAATTAACCTTTAGATCAATCTCTTCTCACAAGTACATGACCAAGTCAACTGGTAAACTCAGTAATATGTGCATGGTTTTCAAGAGATAAATATGTCTCTCTGTATGACATATACTTGAAAAATATCCAGCATGTCTGAAAAAGGTTACTTTCTAGATGCTTCCGTACGTATTCAAATTCTACCTTTAGATTCCAGTTTTTCAGTTTGCTGTGACACATACTTTCACCCTGAGAGTTACACAGCATCTAACACCACCACAGTCTTGGCAGAAAGATACTTGTTGATACTTCTATCACTGTAAAATCCACTCATGCTGAGTGAATTAATTACTTACTAAGCTGACAGTTTTTAAGACAGCGCAAGATAAAACCAACCAAAAAGAAAGCCAAATATAAAATTCCAAATAGAACCACAATGTCTGTTGAACTGTTAAAGTAAGAATGGGATAATGTTTGCAGTGTTGAACGTTGGTACTTGGATGAGTTTTTAGTATCACATTTCAAAACACATTGCTCATACAGCTTTCTTGCAATGCTTTTCAACATGCATATCAGCCAATCCCAATAGTCTAAAACCTCTCAGGCCAACTCTGGAAACTATTTAGCACCTGAATCCCATTTATTTCTACATAAACATCTCAGTTCCTTAATCATAACTGGGAGAACTGTACTCCTCTACCTCTTAGGATTTATTTAATAAGTTTTACATAATATTCCTAAAGTCCTTTAAATATCACTCTCTGGGCAAGAGGAGAGCCCAAAGATATCCTAAGCAGATCAAAGTGAAATAAAAAAAGGAAGTGAGATCAGCAGTGACAAGATGAGCTTTGCTTAGGCTCCTGGAGATGAATAGATAGATAGACAGACAAACAGATAGATAGACAGACAGCATGTAAACACACTACTAAAAGCTTAAAATTACAATCCATGATTTGCAAACTCCAGATAACAGCATTTCAGTATGCATGCTGAAAGAAACTCAAAACTATTCTTAATTCATGGCATTGGATTTTTCCTCTACTGTCACTTATATAAAATTATTTCCATTATTCACTAGAACAGATAAATAGCAAAATCCAGAAATTCATACCATAAGTCGCATTTATGGAAATATTGCCTAATTTTTGAAGAAACAACTTTGTGCCATGTCATTGGTTCAAGACAGATGGCCTCATAAACCTCTCAGCAATGTATAAACCCCAGGGTTATATTTTACAGGCTCCAGGACCTGCATTTCTCAGAGACGACTGAGTGCTGCAGCAGAGAACCAGAAGCCATTTCTGCCTAGTAGTGGGATGTGAGCTGAATGGGCCCATCACCTGCACACAGTGCAGGGTGAGACCAAAATGGGGAGTGACCAGGAGCTGCTGTCCCCACCAATGCACTGCACCACGCTGCACTGCCAACTGCAGGCTGCAGATCCATGAACCACTAGATTTCTTAAATTAATTTTGGCTATATGCTCACTCCCAAGACTGAGTGATGATGCTGAAACAAAAGCCCATGGAAGCAGCATGTTACACAGCAGAGCCTGAATTTATACACCCTGCCCTTTCTGGCTTCACAAATATTCATAGGCAGCCCTTCTCTGTTATTAGTATACATGGTAAGAACATCAGGCTTCACATGACATATTCTCATTTACTGGCATTTTACAAGAGACACCTGCTTACTTAAGTCAATATATCTACAGCTGAAATACTCCCATTTATCCTACTTATCCTACTCTTACTTTCTACCATGTTACAAATCTGCCTGAGGTTTAATTACTGGAAAACCTCTGAAACAGTATGGATTGCAGATACTAAGGGATGCCCTGTCCCAGGTCCACCTTGTGTTTGCTCAGGGATGCTGCCCATGCTGGGCACAGCTGACATACAAGACCACCCACCTGCCTTGTCTCCTCTGCCCTGCTGGTGCTTCTTGCTGGACTCAGCTGCTGAGAAGGGAGAATCCATCATACTCCAAAACAGAGTGGCACAGCTGGAAGGAGGAAGTCCAGAAGGAAATATTTCCACATAAGTAGCCTGCAGAAAGAGTGTTGTAGGGAAGTAAAGCCAGGAAATAATGTACAGAAATCTCTGTTCAAAACAGGATATTAAGGTTTCTCCCAAAACACTGCTGAAGAAACCCAGAATTAAAATCATCCATGCTGTTTAATTTTAGCCCTTGGAAGTACATCTTCCAGGGACATATGGGCCCTGAATGCCATTACTACTTGGTACATTTTTCTGTGTCTCAACACACAGGATGGATGGCACTACCTAATAAGCAGTGGCAGCAAAATATCTTGATCTCCACTGTCTACACCACTGCCAGCCTTCTGCATCTGAGCAAGGAGAAGCAGAGTAGTCTGAGGAAGTTGTAAGACCTCTCCAGGGGTGTGGACATGTTAATTGCCAGTGACCTCCTCAGGCATCTGCTGGCAGCAGAGAAATCGTGAACTCAGAAATCTCACTGTTTTGCAGATCCTTAAGGCAGTTGTGGGTCTCTCTCACAGCCCTGGCTCAACATGCTGTACTTCAGCTTGTTGTCATCCAGGTCTGTCTCTTCCACCTCCTCGGCCAGGCCCCTCAGGCCTCCCCCAAGCCAGCAGTGCTGGGTTTAGATTCAAGAGTCCTAAGGAACATCAGCATGGCTCCCAACCCAACCTGAACTGGAGACCCAACCCACCCTACCCACATCTCCTCCCTGTCCAGCCTACCCTTCCTTGTGCCCTCCCTGCCAGGGCACTTCCAACCACACCCACCTTCTAATTAGTCTTTGTTCTCCTGGGTCACCTCCTTGCCCCAGAGTTTCCAGCTCTCCCGTTCACTGGTGGTGGATGTGTGGCTGTGTGTTGCCATGCCTGAAGACTTCTTGAAGAACAGAGAAAGGAGAAGAAGCACCAGGACACACATTTCTATTGAAGCCATGAGCATATGAATTATGCAGAGACCATGTTTCACTGTTACTTTGGTGGCCACAGGATTATACATACCAAGTTTTGCTCTTCCAACTGGTCTCCATTTTTTCTATTCATGTGGAAAATGCTCTCATGCTGACAGCCACACAAGAGATGGCAAACAACTAGACAACTGGATGGAGGTTTGGTGTGGGATCCCAGGGATGCTTCAGAGGGCTTTGTGAGTTCAGAGTTGTGAATGCCATAAATGCTATCACAAGTGGTTCACTGACACATATTCCAAGTGGTCAAAAAGCAATTTCCCCACAGCAACTTGTGACTCATTCTGTAGCCATAGCCATGCTAGGCAGAAGAGTACTCTGTACCAGCCTTGGTAGGAGTGACATTTTTTGGATTAAATTTTCAGGGGTCCCTAGCTTTGAAAAAGTACCAGTATTCTTCACCTTTTTTTACCCATGATTTTCCCTTGCCTGTTCCTTTGTACACTGGAGACTGATGCACACACTTCCATCTGCTGATTTTTCAGCACTCTTGGTTTTGAGACATCTTTCCTCTGTTTTGATCAGTAGATCTTTACTTGAAACCCCTATCTGGCTGCTAACATAGCTTGCAAAGGAAATTGAGTACCTGCAGTGTGGAAGGTTTTGGGTTACTTTCCTCTCAGTGATTATCAGGCCATTTCACATTTGCCCATGGTACCATTAAAATGCTTATAAATGCCCCTCCTCAGCCCTGAATTACTTTGCCCAGTTTTAACTCATAATGGCTTTTAACTCTAATTTTTTCCTGCTAGCAGTAACTTAGATTATGTTCTTGTGTAGCTGCCACCTCTGTTTTCCATTTCCAGAGTTCATTTGTTAACCTCAGGTTTTTTGAGTAGTCCCTTGTGAAGCCACACTGATTTTTTACTTGTTCTCTGCATATCTTTTTTCAGAGGAATTTTAATCTGTTGCATCCTAAATTCACATTTCTTAATATAATTCTCCAGCTTGTTTGCACACCCTTGGATCTGAGGTTCTCATCATATCCAGGCCACTAAGACCCTGATCTAACTAGGCAGTTAAGCATGTATTTATTTAAATTTAAAGAATTTAAAGAACATGTATAACCCGA
Source organism: Promerops cafer (assembly GCA_013398275.1). Classification (NCBI taxonomy): domain Eukaryota; kingdom Metazoa; phylum Chordata; class Aves; order Passeriformes; family Nectariniidae; genus Promerops; species Promerops cafer. Next base: position 1,295,717 of record VZSE01007792.1, on the reverse strand, counting down.
TCCCTGTTCAACACATATACCAATGGCTGTTCCAATGGACAAAAGCACATGCTGAAAGTTTCTGTAAATTTGTAAAACTTCTGTTCTTGAAATCTAAGCCTTCAGTAGTACTGCAGCACCTTCTGGCTCCGAAACATTTTTTTCTCAACTAAACAAAAGGAAACTTGCAATACTCTGTTGTTTTCATCTTTTCATTTTCATAGGACTTGTCACCTTCTGGGCTTTTAGGTCACTGCAGTTTTTTACATCCTTTAGAGAAAAGCAAGAGCATGTTTTACCACACTGGGATGACAAGTCACTGTGCTCTTGAAAAGCAAGAGATCATTTATTCAGACTAAGCAAAATGAAGCAGACTTTTTAGACCTCCAATTTCTGACCAGTAGAATTTGCATTTGTGGAAGAATCTGAAGAAATCAGCTATGAAGGCTCAAGCTTACACATCTTCCTCCAGGGCTCAGGCTGAGAGGCTGCACAAAGCCCATATGCTCTCAGGCCAGGCTTCAGCTCAGCTCTCTGTTCAGGTGACTTCTTTCCTTCTTGCAGAAAGTGACACCTACCATGCATACACAATCACAGAATCACAGAATCACCAGGTTGGAAGAGACCTCCAAGATCATCAAGTCCAACTGAACCCTAACACCTCAACTAAACCATGGCACCGAGTGCCACATCCAGTCTTTTTTTAAACACATCCAGGGATGGTGACTCCTCCATCTCCCCAGACAGACATTCCAATGCTTAATCACCCTTTCTGTAAAAAACTTTTTCCTAATATCCTACCTATGTTTCCCTTGGCACAGCTTAAGACTGTGTCCTCTGTCAGTTGCTGCCTGGAGAAAGAGACCAACCCCACCTGACTACAACCACCTTTCAGGAAGCTGTAGAGAGTGATGAGGTCACCTCTGAGTCTCCTTTTCTCCAGGCTAAACACCCCCAGCTCCCTCAGTCGTTCCTCACAGGGCTTGTGCTCCAAGCCCCTCACCAGCCTTGTTACCCTCCTCTGGATGCGCTCAAGCGTCTCAACGTCCTTCCCAAACTGAGGGGCCCAGAAGTGTGTTTGCACAAGATGAAGGAAAGGGAAAAAGCTTCCCACTGCCATCTCCCTGGAGTAATATGTTTCTTGCCATGAATCCTCCTAGAAGAGCAAGTTACGATTCAATAGTATAGTACTATCCTGGTGCTTCTGTTCTTTTTCACCCCAGACTTCTAAAAATACTCATTTTTGCTCTAATAACCAAATGCAAATTGAAAAGAAATGGAAAGGAAGTGACATAACCAAGCAGCAAATGTTCTTTTTACCAGTCAGCTTTGCATTTTAAATTAGAGATAATGTAAAGATAATGCTTAAAACTTTGCACCTTAAGACAATCAAGCAACATTCCTGCAGTCAACCAGTTGCAGTACTTACAGCTTCACTCACTGTCTCCTAAGAAAAACGTTGTTTTGCATCCCAGCTAAACTGTTGACTTGGAACATGATTTCCAGGCAAAAGGCAGAACAGAGCACAGACCTGTTTGATTCCTGGCTTGATGTCCTGTCATTGGCTTACACAACATTTCAGTTTAAATGATTTTGAGTATTTTCTCTCTCTCTCTCCTTTTTTTTTTTTTTTTGGTAGGTTTGCCTCATGTTTCAGTATTATCTGTTAAAAATGTTGTGCAGCTTGATACTATCACCAACACCCCAACAGCACTTTAGCACTTTATCACTTACTCCCTTTCAAGCAGAAAAGGAATTTTCTTGGTGTTAATGGAAGTGCAGTCAAGGGCTGTGTGGGACCCCTCTGAGAAGAGAAGAGCATACTATGCATTTAGTTTAAATCAGGTTTGGATATTTTTTTAAATACAAAAATAAAAAGCTTTATTAACATAGGAAATTATTCAGAAGAATCTGCACGCTACAAAGCAGGGTAATATCCCTCAGATGGTACAATTACCCAGACAACTGGAAAAGCTTCCAATTATACAAATAAGGCACAGCACTGCAAAGCTGATAGCAATGTGGAAAGTTACAGAAAGGTATTTGGCAAATTCTTCTAGGGAATAAAGGGTGAGCACGTTGCAATCAGCAGCCAAACTTTGATAACAAGATACTTAACGTATTAAAGATGTATAACATTTCTTCATAACAAAATAGAGGCGTCATAAATCACAAAGTACTGATTCCTTTGGGTATCACAATTCTACAAGTTTGAAGACAAAGAATATATCAAGTTTCCTTCTCATTATAATCTCCATGTAGTAACCCTGAGGTTGCAGGGAGAGGTGAGAGTTTGTGGAAATATGTCTTCAATGAGGGAGAGGCAAATATGCTTTGTATTGCTTGAATTTCTTAAGGGAAGAGTCTGCAGCCTGAATAAGTGCAAGCATTTTGCCTTGTAGGGATGAAATAACAGAAAAATTAGTATTATATTAAGTAATCTGAATATTATTTTGTAACCAAGACTGACCTTTAAATTTATCCACTTTCCCTATCAAATGCTCTCTTCCAAAAACTAATTACTGAGTCATTCTTTTCCTGTCTCATATAAGTACTGTTTCTTTCCATCTTCAGGGTTTTTTTTTGTTTGCACGAACTATTCCTGTTTCTCCATGCTAAGGCAATTTAGCTACTAAAAACCCCAAACAAACACAGAAGGGACACTTTAAAGTAGCCAGACATCATGCGTCAGAAGAGAATTAGAGAATTCTAATAACTGTCTGGGCATTTATTTGCAATCATTTACCTGATAATTTCAAAGTACTTTTGAGCCATTAAAGCTTTACAACGTCCCACAAAGTTGGTGGTTTTTTAACCTTCTTTCACAGACAGTAAAAATGATAAAGAAATAGCTTAGCCCCCGTGCTGTAGGTCATATGGATAGTAAGAGAGAGGTGCTATAAACAAGGTGACAAGGCTACAATGTTCCAGCCATTAGCCAACACCGTCTCCTTCTGGAACAAGCAGTCAGTAACGTGGCTGTCTCAGGGGAATGGGGAAACCACTGCAGCTTCTTGAAAATTATTACACAAGGCAGCCTTCCCTAAAAACTGGAGAGCCAAAGGTGAATTCTGAATCACACTGCGTATCTTTCCACATTAAAATAAAATCTGGGGTCCACAGGCTGCAGCACTGTTTGCCAGTTGCCACCAGTGCCAGGCAGCCACCAGTGCCAGGCAGGGCAGCTCAGGGGTGGGAACACTGCTGTACCTGTGCTGTACCTGTGCTCCACACAGAGCCACTCCGTCCATCTGGTCCAGTGCCACACGGGAGGAATCCTGCAAATACAACTCACAGACTGCACCTGAGGGCATGGCATGAGACTGTGTCAGGGGAGGTTGGGTATTAGGAAAAGGTTTCACAGCCACAGGGTGTTTGGGCACTGGAAAAGGCTCCACAGGGGAGTGGTCACAGCTCCAAGCCTGACAGAGTTCAAGAAGTGTTTGGACAACACTCTCAGGCACAGGGTGTGACTCTTGGGGATGGTTCTGTGCAGCGCCAGGAGCTGGACTCGATGATCCTTGTGGGTCCCTTCCAGCTCGGGGGTTTCTATGATTCTGTGACTGCTTCTGAAGTTTCAGCCCTGTGCAGAGAAGCCTCCCCAAGCAGATTGCATCCAGCACTCGGGATGTATGGAGCTGAGATCATTACAGTGCCGTGACGACCACAGCAAACGCTGAAAGGAGTCCAGGCCATTATTGCATAAGACTTGAGCACTTTCCTGGCAGTGACTGCAAAGAATATGAAAATGCTGAAACTGAATTTTATCCTCAGTTTCAACATCATCTCTCAGAAAGAGTCAAACAGCAATGGAATTTCAAGGGGGAAAAGCTCCTATAAAACTAATGGCTTTTCACTCTCCCTCTGTCAGCAGATGATTAATTCCTGGTGCTGGAGGTACATCTGAGTGACTTAAAATGGAGCTCTGGAAGTCACAAAGAAGCAAAAGAGGTTCTGACCAAGGCTTAATCATTCTAGTCTCAGCCCTTGCTCTGTCCAAAGCTCTGCTGAATGGAAGCCAGCAAGATTTTTTCCTTGAAAAAGGCAAAGGAAAACGTCGAGATAATCTTGCTTTGCAACTTGGGATCTCACATTAAGAAGAAACTAAAGCAAGACAGATTAAAACTAGTATTATTTTTTCTCAAAATCAGATGCCTGATGTTCGGCACCTAAACCTGCTTTTGTTTTTTTTTTTTTTTAATTTGTATGTCTACTCCCAAAGCCAGTATAAACTGGCTGATTGCGCTCTCTGAAACATATGCCACATAGGCTGACACATTAATTTGGAATTGTAAGTTAATTAGTGACCCAAGTTCAAAAACTTTCTCTAAGTGATTCCCCAGCCCAACACTAACTTGTCGTAGTCACTGCAAAGTAGGTCTCAACAACCTACCTCTAAAAACCTCCTGTGCTAGAGCTGAGAATAGAGACATGATAACATTAAATGCTTTATCATCATTCTATTTAACTTTAAAAAATACTAACTAGACAATATAAATCCAGCATGTATGCATATAGATAAGATTACTGTATTTTTTAATATTGAAATATTTTTACCAGTGTTTATTAAGCTACCTTCCAAGCATCTAGAAATTTTAATTTTTAAAAAATCAGGTGTTTTAGGAAGCAGTAGAACAACCAAAACTTTTTTGCCAATCAAAATGTTCCCAAACACAGATTTCGCTTCTTCCAAAATTTCATAAATTTTTTTTTTTAATGCCTTGTTATTGTTTTTCTCCCAAAATGGAAATTTCGGCTTAACCAGTGCTGCCATCAGACACAGAAAGTCCTGTTCTTGATGTAGATATTCAACAGTGCTTATATGCATTAACCATTACCTTTCTGCATCGCCCTTCATACAACCCATACCTTTAACTTCTGCAGAAGAAAAAGCAAGTGTCCCCCAGAACACATTGCCTGATCCACCTCTAACTGCTGCAGTAACTTTACACAAAACTCGGTTGACATGCTGTGAGAAACAGTAGCTTGGGATCACCTAATTAAAGACTGTTTAATAAAGCAAGCAGCTGTTACTCAGCACAGGAGGTTATGTAAGATGTCTCATCAAAGGAATGTGTGCTGAGGTGTTACCTTCCTTCACCTTGCCTTTGCCTTGCTGTATTTTGTCCAGCTGCTCACATGCCATCCAGAAGGTCCATCTGGTTTTGCCAGGATATTATTTCAAACCTTCTTTCAGCAGGTCAATGCCACCCAGCTGGTACCCTCAGCCTGCGCTTCAGCATGCTGTGACTTCTGGTGACAAAGTTATCAATGGCACAGTTAAACAGGAACACTTCCCAGATGCTACAAGAGGAACACCATGGCTTCTCCAGCTCAACCGTTGCCCTTTCAGGCAGCAGCTCTGTGGCCTCTTCTTAAAACTGTTCCCTACCACTTGAGACTCTGCCTACAAATTCCCATCTCCCTCAGGTTCTTTCAGACTCCTGCACAGCTCAGTGGCCCTGCAGCCCTGCTATATTGAATCTCTACACTTCACTTCCTTTGCAGAGGAATTACCTTGTAAAAGAGAAATATCATCTGACCTGGTACAATTCACCTTTGAAAAACTCCTGTTGCTTTTAATTTTTAAATTCTCCACTTGCCTTTCTTTGTTCTCTATTGTTTCAAATCTCTACACACAACTGAGGTGACACTAATGAGCTGCCCAGATTATTTTCCCCTTTCTGTAACAGAGGGTGCTACAGGCATTATCACCCAACCATAAAGTGCTGGAGTTCACAGGTTATGAAAATCCTTTCTACCAGACTTGCAATTTCCTCTGCCATATCTTGGACTATTATGAGATGGACATTATCCAGCTACTCTTCAATTGCAGACACACTTATTTGCACTTCCACAGTTACTCCTGACTACCTTTGTTCTCATAGTCTGCCTTACAAAATATAGCCTCATTATCAAACAAAAGCAAAGTATTCTTTAGTTTGAGATAATACTTGGACTAGCTTTATCTTCATCCCCTCTTATTTGACTGTGGAGGAGACCTTTTTGGACCCTGCTTCTAATCAGGTGAAATATTAAGTTTGAAAATGGTCTCATCTCCAGTTACAGACCTCAACAAAAGGTTCAGATAAGCCATTGATGGCACCGAGTTACATGACAGAAAGGTCCCAATACTTAGAAATAATCAAATTTGAAAGTTCTTTGCCATGGAATTGCACTGGCTAATATGCCAGTTTTCATCTAAAAAACCCACTTGGTCCATAAGAGAGAAGAAAACCATTTCAACACGGATTTCAGCTTTCAACATATTTGTCATTTTGAGTATCTGTGTTAGCAAACACTGTCCAGAAACTGTTTCAATTACTACCTTACCTTATGTGCTGCAACATCCCAGAAGAGATCCATCCAAGTAGAACAGCCCTGTCTGGATCTAGCGTGCCTGGGCCCAAGCCTTTGTTTCTGCAGAGCACTCACTCATCTTCCAGCTCACCCAGAACTTCCTGCCCACCCATCATCCAGCAGACAAAACTAGTGCTCACAGCAAATACAGAAAAAATAGGGGGAGTTTGTATTCATTAAATCCCCAAAACCCCTCTTCCAAGTCCTCTGGCTTCAATGTATACAGAAGATCTTCCTTCCTCTGTCTCAAGCTCCTTCCATCTTCACCATGCCAAAACCCCAGATCAAGCCTCATTTAAGCTATATACAAGGAGCAATTTCAATCCACTTAATATGTGTAGTCAAATAGCTCACTGCTCGATATATTGCAGGGTTTGGGAATGTTTATGAAGCTGCCACAAAATTTTCAGTGCACTGTAGAGCTCTGTTTTGAACTGCCAAAGAAACTGGAGGTTCTTGCCATAAAATTGAGGTCCAGTATGTCACAGAGTGCACATGTTTTTGTCTAACTTGAACCTGGAAACAATTTCTTTGTTTTTTTCAGAACTGGTGAGTAACCACTGAGCAACTAAATTCATGCTTCCATGTTAGTACTGAAACAAATTTTCACAGTGGGTTTGGCCTTCCAAGAACCTTCCACCCAGCAACGGCATCTCCTCTCGTAATACCCACATTAAAGAACTGCTGAAATGCAGAATGCTTTTTACCCACACATCACACTTTCAAGAGAACCTCTACTTTTAGCTCCTACAGGGATTTTATGAAAGACTGAGGGAGCAAGGCATCCCAAAACAATCTCTGTATCATAGTGGCCAAAATGGTGTATTATTAGCCAGAGTCCATAATGTTTTATATTTCAATTAAACTGCATGCTTGCGAAGTATATTCCTATGAGAGAAGCCTCACCTGACAGGGGCATGGTGGTGTTCCCAGGTGCTACACACTGAAGTAGAGCTGGCAGCACATCTTTGCTTAGGGATGCCCTGGTACAAGCCCTGCAGGAATGCTCCTGGGCTTCTGAGGGCTTTAACAAGGCAGGCACATGAGAAATGCCCTCTGGGGCCAGACCAGTCATCCACCTAGTCCTGCAATCTATCTGTGACAATGGCTACACTGTTAATAAGCATGTACAAATACAAATGCAGTAATATATCCGGCAGAGCTTACTCAATTCCTGTTGTTGTAATCATTTCAACAGAACACTCATTTTGGATTGGCAATGTACACATTTATATTGTGTTCTGTACAATCCTAATGACCAAACAAAATAAACTCAGTCAGTTTAATCCCTTAAGCCATCCTTAAAGAGTCTTTCTAATTACAAACAATGAGCAGGCAACACCTCTTCATGACGAAAAGGGAGAGAAACATTAAATGAACATACAAACCCCACAGGTAAAATTGGCTTATTAAAATGTATTCATCCTGGCTAGCATATTTTATTGAGCAGAGCCAGAAAATGGCTCTAAGTGGGCATGGAGGGAGTCTCCCATGTTGTTAGTCATCTTCAAAACAGTGGAAAACCCACCAGAATAAACTGCATGGAAAGGAAGAAGGAGGTCCCTACACACCCCTGAAAATCCCCTGGGGCAGCACAACACAGCTCTAGCCAGCCTGAAGTCTCTCAGAGGAAGGATGCCCTGAAGACTTCTCCTTTGGTGATGTAGCCCATCTTCCCTCACCAACAACTCTCTTGGGGTGCAGGCAGAACCAGAGTACAGGCAGAGTACAGCTCCACCTCTGTACTGGTAATTTCCAGGAAAAAAAAAAGTTTCCTTAGAGGTAGGTGATCGGCTGGAAATTAAATCCTTTTTCAAAAAGCAGGGATAATGAGGAATACTTGACCAGACCTTCTTCCAGTTTCCTGGAAGACTGTACTGGCCTGTGGCCTCTCTCCTCTTGCCCCTGAACTCACACATAGTGTCAGTAACCTGTGACCTTGCTGCCTTTCCCACTGCTTTCTAGCTTTGGTCTTGTCAGCAGAGAGGACAAGAGAGATGGAAAGGGATAGAGCACTCAAGGAAGGCAGAATCCTTAGAAACAACCAATAATGTACACAGACAAACAAGTTTGAAGTGAAATACTATAAAACTATATTGTCAGATGTTCTCAGAAATGGCCTGCAGTGGAGAACTGGCCAGTCACACAGTGCTGGCTCTCCCCAGTCCCAGCTGTTAAACTGTTACGAAGTTAAAGCTGCAAGAAATGCTTTCCTAACTTCACTCTTCCATGGATGTAATAACTATCCATACCACAAGGGTGTTTCACAACTGCAGAATGGGAAGAGGAGAGATACACAAGACACTTTGTATTAAAATGTGATCCGTGCTATGAAAAACAAATGAGAATTCTGGATCTGACCTAACTGTGAAGCAATTTCAAGTGATAATAAGACACCAACGATAAATTTGTTAAATCTGGAGTACATGTGGAACTCATCTGAAGCATACAGCTGAAAAAGAAATACACTAATTTTAAAAGGGATGCAACAGGACATTCTGTCCATAACAGCTAGTTGAGGACAGTCTAGCCTGCAATTATACCTTTGTAGACGTTAGTTTGGTAATTTTTTAAATGTATGTTAATAGTTGTTGTTTACATAATAGTTCATTAGGACAGTGTTCCCCTCCCCAGTTTAGAGACACCAAAAGTCACTAGGGGCAGTACAGCAAGGGGTTCACCACTAATTCATGGTGTATTAGTCTTCTAGCTCAGAAGAAAACAAAACCGACATTTGGTTTTAAAAACATCACAATTATTTCAAATTGCTCACAGATTTCAAATATCAGCATATTCACAAAATAGCTAGAGCCAATCGTTACTGCAACCATGTTGTCACTGTGTCCATACAAGGACCAAAGAAGTTAATATTTTGAAATCTTTTCCAGCATGATACTTCTGTGATTTCATCCCATGAAATGTGTGCTGCCATCTTTTGAATCAAGCTCCAATGTGCCCAGACTGTCCCTCCTAGATTCTGTCTAATCTCTTCTTGAAAGACCTCAGTGACAGCAACTCGGCTACTTCCCAACAAAGTTTGTTCCAAAATCTAAGCCTTCTGGATATGTCTATAGAGCATCTCTGTTTTCCATCTACTACGTGGTTTGTATTTATGTTATTTTGTTGTAATTCTTAGCAATTCTCATTACTGACATTTATGGACAACATTTTGCAATAACCTATCCCATTCTCATATGCTGATTTCTGTTTATTCACTGAATATGGAACTTAAGTCTCTAAGCTGGATTTTTTTTTTCTGTTTCCTGTGCTAGGTGCTTACAAGTCAGGTGTACAGATGCTGAGCACTGAAGTACTGATAGATCTGGGTGTAAGGACCCCAAGCCAAAGAGGTTCATCTACATATAAGTCTGTTTCAGAAGAGCATGCAGCTTGAAATGAAAATAAGAATAATTCTATGACAAGCTGTGCTCACAGAAGCTTTTAGTGGCTAAAACAGCACATCAGTTTGCAGTTAGCTTTTAGAGAAGGAAAACTAGATGCACCCTCCTCACCATCAACAATGTAATTTAATGTCAGGCTGCTTGCTGCCATTCATTTTTCTAACAGGTTGTCATCTTACATAATTCAGGAACATTTGCCCACTTAGCAGAGACTTCATTTCCACTGTACAGCAAAATCTTGAAACAGGTGAGTATTGCCATATAACATTGATAATGATCAAAGTCAAAGCATTTTCTAGTCCTTAATTTTTTGCTCCACCTCCAAAGCATCACTCTTCTCTTTCCACAGCCTAATACCGAAATAAAAAACAGTTAAGGTGTACTTTTATGTCAAACACTGGTAATTTATCAGTAAGGGGGGAGGGATAGACGTTTATCAAACAGACAGTGACTCCAAAGTACTGTGACAATTAAAAGGGAGCATTCTAAATTTTCAAGGACTTTTTGGATTACTCCATGGAGAAATCAAGATGTAGGATGCACACGTTATAGCGCAACCTTTCACAACACAACAGCCTAAAGGCAGTGAGAAGATTTTCATACTGCTGAGGGTAAGTGGTCTGTGAATCCTACAGTAAAATATTCAGTGTCAGGAAAATTACCTCGATCTTTGCCCTCTGCATGATTCATATTCTTTCAAGTCAACACTGAAAACAAAACATATGAAAATGCAAGTATGATGAGTGACTAGCTGTAAACACAGAACTGTCTGGTCAAAAACAGATGTAATTTTTACTCCCTTCATTTACTTTTTACTTGTTCCCTTCATTTACTTTACACATCATTCCTGCATGCAATGTTACCACTGAGAATTAAATCTCCATCACACTTCTGGATAGGTTTTCAGGCTAAATTCAGTTTATTGAGTATTCAAATGAATATGCAATGAACGTGGGACCCACCCTAAAACTCTCACGAAAAACTATATTTTAATCTTCACAGAATCACAGAATCAACTAGGCTGGAAAAGACCTTTGAGATTGTCGAGTCCAACCTATGACCTAACACCACCTTGTCTTAATTATTTAACTTTCAGAATTGAAAACTTAACCAGAAGAAAGATCTCTGTTGATTTCACAAACTACAATGCTTTTTTTTTTTTTTTTAACATAACATCTTTAAAGACTTCCTATGCCTGTAGCACAACCATGTAGGCAAAAATTTCCTAATCAAGAGATACTTGCTAAGCACAGATACTGTAAATACCTGGTTGCACATTTATAAGGAACATCCTAGAAGACAAGTGCTATGTTGCTTCAACACCCTAAGTCAGTCTCTTTTGGAAACATTAACACTTCCTTCCAAAAACAAGAACAGTCCAAACCAAATTATAACTCCAGTCCATATACCAATAAAGTTTCAGAACAAGCTAGTTTGTGTTGATGAGAAAAGGCCAAGGAAAGGCAAACAGTAAGTCTGGCCCCCTCTACACCAAGTGTCTTTTATGCTAGTTTGGTGTTGTAAAAAAAGCCTTTTCTGATGTGCAATTTATATTTTCAACCATACAAAGACTTTTACCTTGCCAAAAGAGTACAAAGAAGGCCTGGTAAAGGAAAACCAGCCCAGCATTGGTATATAAAGTATTAGTGTCTCCTCCCTTCGCACTCAATGGGATTAGTTTACAATAATGTGTATTTTCACAACAAGAAGCCCACATACACCCTTGTCATTACAGAATTGTTTATGTTTCTATTATTATGCCATATACAGGGGTACTCAACATGGACTCAACATGCCACATGCAAACACCAACTTTTTACTGCAAATGTTTGTCACAAAACAGGCCTAGGCTTGGTATTACCCCTGAATCTCTGTGATCCTTACATTAGAACTGAAATTCTGGTCTTGAGTGTCATCGCTCTAAAATATTTCACAGCTTAAAGTCCCTGCAGCTACCAAAAGCAATTTGCATACACCAAAGATCCTACCTACAGCGTGTGAAGATGCTCGGTATTGTTTAAATTTCACAAGCATTTTCTTAGTCCTCCCATGTCTGAAAGACATGTAAACTCCTTACTGGAGTTCAGAAAATGCAGAGTGCCTTGAGTCAGGACGTTTACCCAGGGAAACGCACGGTGCTCCCCAGTGGCAGGAGGTTCACTGCACACAGAGCTGGGCTGCTCCATCCGCACTGGGGCTGCTCGCGGCGCCGCCTCCCGCTACACAGGCACAGCCACGGCGAGGTGGACAGGCTCTGCATGCGTCTACTGAGTCAACATTACGATGGGAAAAAGCCACCCAATGCCAAGTGCTCCAACACAGCCACATAACACTTCATTTGTGTGCTAAAAACTCAACGGGGATTTAAATGAATTGGATCCTTGTGCACAAGAGAAAGTTAACCCTTGCTGAATGAACCTTTATTTGCTAGTGTATCAGAATTCAAAAGAATATATTACTTTAAAAATAGTTTAATTTGAATGCAAATTGAATGACTAACATACCGTGTCTTCAAATATTCCTGTTTCATAATTGTTTCTTCTTTTTTGTTGTTGTTTTATGACTGCAACGTTCCACCAGGGTCTTCTTTTTCCTATGTGCAACAAAACAAAAGATATCTTCTAAGAGCAGATGAAATAAATCAGAGCACTCAAAGTCAAGGCTCTCGCTCTGGTTTGACTTAAAACAGAAAAAAACATTGCAAAGTACACCAAAAGTTTGCCAAGTCTCTTTAGTGACCCCAAAACTGATTATGATGTACTGAATTTTGCAAGTTACTAAATCTGCCCACATATACAACACCAAAACAAAATACTGGGACTGTCACCAACAGGATTTTCGGTTCAAAATTAGACAGATGCAGTAGCATAGTGACTCTCAAGGAAATCCCTTGGGATTAACCCCTCCCACCAGTTAACCTTGGTGGTTATCTGGATGAAACCAACAGGCATAGAATTCTCTGAAGATATCAGCAGATGTACCTTCAGTGGAAAATTTCTACCAGCTGTGCTGCAGAGCCATCCATAGTAACCTCTGGCCCTCAAAAAGCCTCAGCTGAGACTGGAGGCCTAAAGTCAAATCTTCATCCCAGTGGCTGTGCCTGCCTCCTCTTACCTGTGCACTCCTGTCAGTGTGTGAAAATAACTGCGCTGCTCCCAGCTCCCTTAGGGAGCGGTGCAGGACACAGACAAAACTTTGCATTCAGAAGTATCGCTCCTTTTTTCATCAGCACAAGGTCCTGACCCAAAGCCATCTCAAGCTGGCTGTTGTCTGTCCGTTTGCTCCCCTGGGCTTTTGAGCAGCACGGGTTGCAGTGTGGTATAAAGCTGGGCACAATTATTTTCACACACAATTACAATGGCAAGAGGCCACCGTGGCTGTGCCTATCAAAGCCAAGGGGTCCTAAATGTAAGAAGTGACTGAGTTAGTGCACAGAAGGACAGGGCTGGAAAATTAAATTATATGTGCTACAGAAAAATCTGTCCTTGTTTCCCAAGCTGTTCCTGCTTTCATACTCAAGTGTTTTGTGTTTCCCTCATCAGTAAGCACCACCATTTGGGAACCCTGTGTCCTTGGGTGGACATAAGATTCATGGTGTTGCTGCTGCAAGTTCTGTGTGTCTTCCTGGAAAATTTCCATCTTAATGGTACTCTTTTTCTTAAAGAAATGTACTTTTAAGTCAAACTGGGTTTACAGATATCTCACCAAGTCAAGTGAACTCCAAGTGGGTAAAAGGCAGCTTTATTTTCTTGCTACAAATTTTCCAATGATACCTACTTTTATGTTACCAAGGGAAACCTCCATGATTTACTAACTACAAGCCCTTTAACAAACATGAATTCAAACAAGCACTTGTAGAGAACAAAAACAAATGCTTCATTCTGAAAGGTATGTTTTCCTTTTAAACACTTCTTCCGTTAGAATAGAAACATAAATTCAACTGATTTTCACTTTTTTTTTCTAACAAAAACTTACTTCCCCCCACCTCCCATCCCAGATGGCTAGATGTTGACTCAGTGCAAAGAACTTGGGAGGCTAAGCAAACATGAGCCTAGTTTGACAATCCATTATAACTTGGCTAATGCTCCTCTGTCACCAATAATCAAGGCTCTGCTAACACTTTCATTTCTTTCCTTTTTTTTGCTGAGTACACTGCACTCTGCTCAGCTGAATCACCAGGATTCTTTTCTGTCAAGAGGACCCTTTCTTTTAAAGCTTCTTAAGGGAAAAATATTTGTTTCTTCAATGAAGCTCTTGAAGTGGTTTACTTCTTGCAGGTGAATTAGCAGAAATGTTGTTTTGCAGAATAGTTTCAGGCATAGTTTTCTCTCTGCTCCCTTTTCCAATGCAGCACTGTGCAGGGCAGCAGTGCCCAGCTGCAGCACTTAACCCTGTATTGTCTGTCCTGGCCCAGCACTATTTGATAGAAAATCCAAATCTGAGGCTTGATTTAACAGAAGTCCTGACTCCGCCCCTTACAAAGTTCCTCAGCCCTATTAGAAAACCTCCAAACAAAATAATCCCACTACTTCAGATTTCTTTATTGACTTCTTCATGGGGGCCTGAAACACCAGTTTTAAAGGCATATTGGGCCACAGTGCTAGCTTAGTGGGCATAGGTTCTCCAAACACTCAAAATCAGGTTCTCCCAAGGCAAGTCTGGATGCAGTGAACCAACAGTTCAGCCATGGGCACACAAGCCTGTGTGGATTCTGATCCCTGTGGAGAAAATATAACTGCACCTTGGCTTGTTGGTGCAGGTGTCTCAGAAGAGGCTTTGGCATGGCCACAGGCTCTGCTCTTGCCCTGTTCCCGTGAAGGAAGGATCAGTGGCTGTACGAAGAACAACAGCACCTGTCTTGGCACAGGAGCCTGAGGGGGCCCTGGCCTGGCACACAAATCACAAGCAGTGCATGAGGGACCTGTGTCCTGCTCCTGCCAGGCAATACATCTCTCCTGGCCAATCTCCAAAGCGTGTCAGACTTGTGCATCTCTCAGTGAGGTGAAGCACATGCTGGGCTGAGGTAAGCAAAGCTTGGCAAGTTTGCATTCCCTGCAGAGCATCACTGCTGCAGGCAGGGGCACCTCTGGACTGGACAAAACATAAAAAATGGGGATCTCCAACTTCTCTCAGTTGGGGTCTCTTGGATGAGCAAAGCAGGAGCAAAAAAAATAAACTCCTTTTACCCAGTCTCTGTGGGAATACAAAAATTTCAGAAGATTTTGTAATCTGAAGTTTAATATAGAAACAAGGGTAACATACTGAAATGATCCTAAGGCAGTAAAACTTATTTAAAAGAACAGTGACTTAGGAGCCCTGAAAATTACTCCTACCAATGCCCTCAGACCTGGGGTTTTAAATCACTTTGGTGCCCTCAAACATTGGGAATTTCAGCATTTAAAAGTGATGTCTAAGGTCTTCATCCAGACAGCAAGCTTTAAAACTGTCATATTTGCAAAGGCTTTGAAATCTCATTCCTGCCCTCGTCATGGGAAAGACAACCAACCTCCCCCCCCTCCCCCATCAATGCAATAAGTTTAAGGCAGAAATGTCTCTAAAGCACAACCACTTAAGTGAAGCCTTTTCCCATGCCTTTCCTCACTGCTGCCAAGAGAAGGCACAGCCCTGTAGGGGACCCTCTGCAGCATGAGGCTGTTCTGAGCAGGCTGTGACAGCACTGGAGTGGAGTCCATGGCATGGGTGGTCACCTCCCTGAGAGCAGGGCCACTGGCAGGCACATGGCAGGCAGAAGGTTGGGGACCAGGCTTCTGTAGGACTGTCAGCAGAACAGGATGATCCACTGTGGCCGCAGCATGCTCCGACCTGCTGGGATGAGCGTGGGGCCAGTGAGCTCATCTCCCACCGCGAATTAACAGAGAAAAGACATACCTGCCGAGGCAAGGCTAGCATGCCTGCCCCACTTCTAATGCTGCAGAGAAGAGGGGGACCAGCTTTTGGTGGCAGGAGCATCCTAAAGCACTTGCAGAGCCAAACAGTCAGTGAGCCAGAAGACGTGGAGAGGGCCAGCGGAGAGTGCAGCATCCAAATCAGCAAATCCCTTAAGCACGTGTTTAAGAGCTTCACTAAATCTGGACCACAGGCCGTCTTCACAAATGGCCCTCACAGATCCTGGGATACCTGCTAGTACTCCATGAAGGGCCAAGGAGGCTGCTCAAATCCCTGCAAAAGCATACCATGGCAAGGAAAGAGAGCATGGGGATGTGGGTAGAGTCTGCAGCCCTCTGTAGCAAAGATGATCTGCATCCAGGGGGATGCTCTTTGGAGCAGTTCACTTCTCTGGTCAGTCACATTGAGTTATTACCATACAACATCTTTCCTCTCTTTTTTCTTTTGCCATGTTTTTTTTTTTTTTTCCCGCTAATGTTGTTTATTTCAAGTTCTCATCTCCAGTGGAAAAGCTTATCCCACATATGTTCGGCAGATTATTGGACCCACCTCCCCCTCCAAGTGTTTCGACAACAATCACTTGTGTTCTGTGCAGCGAGAGGGATTACAGCCCTGTGGCATCTTTCTGCATTCTTTAAAATCTTCTCTCCTCTCTGGGGAAGAATCTGTTTCTGATGTTAATGTGGTGCTATGTCTTTTTAAAGTGCTCTAATCCTGCCTGCTGTCACCACAACATGGTGATAAATTAAGAGTTTAATTTCAGTTTAATTTGCACATGCAGATTAAGAAACACAGGGGACAGGGCATTGAAGGACAAGAACAACTCTAATATCTCTGCCTTGCTCATGTGCATTTCTGGTGGCTATAAACTGCTTCATCCTAGTGTTGATGAAGAAAAAGTATGAAACTTGAAGATTTAATAGATTCAACATTATTTTTACTCAGATATTACGGAAGGTGAGAATTTAAGAAAAACTCCTTGGCAACAGAGTTAACACAAATCCTTCTCACTTGCCTTAAATGTCTCTTCCTCTTTCTTAGCACTGCAAGAAGGCAGTAACATGCTGTAACGTGCTCAAGTATGCCCTTAACCCCTTAACTGACCTGAAGAGGTTTGGATAAACAATTATTCCAGCACGGGAATTACTCACTCCAGTGAGATGGATTGAAAGAGATGCAGGCTCTCCAGTGAAGGCACAAACCCTCCAAAGGCACCCAGAAGGAGACAATTTCATCCCTACTGGAGGCATGATGGTCTTCAGCCCGACCAGCCATGGTGGAGCCGTTCAGGATGCAGGACCTCCAGCCAGGTCACCCTCACCCTTGCCATATGGACAGCTGGCCTTACCGACCCTTGCAAAGGCACTGAATCACTGGGGGGACTCTGCACCTCTCAGGCACCCCATTTCTCCAACCCTTAGAGGAAAGAGACAAGGTCAGAAAATGTTACAAAGAAAAAGGTTGGAGCAGAGAC
Organism: Promerops cafer; assembly: GCA_013398275.1. Classification (NCBI taxonomy): domain Eukaryota; kingdom Metazoa; phylum Chordata; class Aves; order Passeriformes; family Nectariniidae; genus Promerops; species Promerops cafer. The sequence goes on along the minus strand of VZSE01007792.1, from coordinate 1,278,596 downwards.
CACTCTGATCTTGGCAAGACTGTTTAAATTGATTGAAGTGATAAAAATGGAATGCCCACATTTTGACTGTAACATATAGAAATTGTGCTAGGCATCAGGAACTTTTCAAAGAGTGCTAATTTATAGATGCTTTTCTAAGGAGGACAAGTGAGTATATTACTTCTCCTTTAATGTGCAGCTGCAACAGCAAACCACACACACTGTAGATTTTATAACCTTGCTAATTTTCTCTAAGTCTTGGGAGATATTGGTGGTAAGTATAAAGGTATTTTGTTTCAACCTAAGAAGAAAAAGAAAACTGAAAACAAAAGAATTTGTTTTCAGAGTACAGTTAACAGCTAGACTGAAGAGATATCAACTCTGATCCCTACAGAACAGCCAGTGATGGCACGGAGACTGGTTTTACCTCTTAGTCTCAACTCAACTAAAGAAATTGGGGATTATTTTTATTCCTGTTGATGTTAATGAGAAAAATGGACATCCTAAGCCTGCAGGAAGAAAATGGCAACCTAAAGGAAATGCTGTATGAATCAGTAACCCAATTGGCTGCAGGCAGAAGAGTAAGAGCTATGAGAAGAGACACCCTGGGAGCATTGAACTGGGTGAGGTACATGCAGGAAGGGGAATCAGCTTCCAGCTCTGCAATAAATTTTCCCACTTTCACATTCCCATTTCTAAAATAGCTATAAAACCAGTTCATTAGGGTGTGCAAGAGGCTGAGATACTGAAAAAAGGAGGAGCATGTAAGAGCAGGGACTGAAAGCCTCATCCTGTGTTAGCATCACCATCTGAAGCACAGACCAGCCATTTTATTTTATGCCAGCTCTTAAAGCTTTGATTGTTGCTTTTGTCTCATAGGAGAAGGAAAAAATTATTTTCATGGCATCATGTCAGAATAGCTCAGTAATGGGGTACCAGCCTACATTGAGCTCACCCTTCCATTTCAAAAATTTTAGAGGAAAGCTTTTGATCCAAGTTAGAAAGAAGAGAGCTTTGACTGAAGGTTTGCCTGACTGCCTATGCTGTGGGGTGGAAGTAACCTTCTCTATGACTAAAACATTTTCTGGGGACATAAAATGAAGATGATCTGTCCAAATTCTAACCACAGTCTAAATTTATAAATAAAACATTTCAGTCATGCCTTAATATGAGGTGAACAGGCTGCATAGAAAGGTTATTTGTCTACAACAGACCCAAAATGGAATTGGAGAACTTTCTCCCCATTCTATGGACTTTTGTCCTTGCTTGTAGATCTATGGGAAAAATTCACTGTCGAACCCTCAGAGCCGTCCACAACGCTTCTCACATTCCAAAATCACTGGGACAGCTCACATAATAAAATATTTGCTGGAAAGGCACCAAGGCGTATTAAGTACAGCGAGGCAGCCTTAACTCTCACTTTCCACAATTTCATGAGCCTGAGTCAGAACTGTAATGTTTTTTGAACTATATATGGACTTAACTTACGGCATTTCTTCACCCATCCAACACCTTTTTATTTACTCCCATATGTTATCTCATATTATCTCATTAGTTAGGTTATTTTAGCTGCACTTAGCATGCAGGTAATATTCCAGTTTGCTACCTAGTCATAAAACTGTGTATCCTTTTATTGTCATTGGGGTTTTCCAAAATATGCACTAATTCTACCATCTCAAGATATATTACACCAGCTGAAGAGTATATTATTAAGCATTATTAAGCATTATTATTAAGCATTTCACTAGTGTAATAAAAATGAAAATGTATGAACAGAAAAATCACAGATTTTTTTGTACTCCATTCTCATTATTCTAATTTTCATTTGCTTCTGATTCTACATATATCCTGATTAACAAATGCCACATGAGACACTTAAAACTAAATGGTCTGGAAATAGGAATAGAAGTTAAGTAAGTTCATAATGACACCCAGAGATCAGCCAAAATAATTTTTAAACTGTTTCCCACCAAGCTATTAAAGTACAAGGCTAGCTACACTCACCAGCACAAAAGCAATGATATCATCAGCTTGCTAATCTATCTTCCATTTTAAGACCACCATGAGTCAAGCAGAAGACTCAGCCTGTTGGGTTCATTCCATAAATAGTTATTAGCCACAGCACCAAGCAGAGTGAGGAAAGAATGTTAATGTCCAGGAAGGAGTTTGTGTTGCAAGGAAGGAACAGCAACAGAAATTAAACCTGCTTTGTCCTTAAACTGAGAGATCATCCTCTGGCTCACAAGGAAACCCAACCAACTCTCTCTCTCTCTCTTTCCATTTTGCCTTACTGGTCTGAGGCCAAGATTTTTCAGGTGACTTTGGCATAAAAATTCAGCATACTAAATTTATATACTCATTTACTAAATTCACGGAAAAGCAGTTTATCCCTTAAACCTTTACACTGGAAAATTTTACATTTTGGAGTTAGTCAGCACTGCCCACAATTCATGGTGGCTACTTCCTTTCTTAGACATCAAACATGAAAAGCTTCCTGTACTATTTCCTCCTTCTGAAACTAATTGCTGCTGTAGTACATATGAAAGAGGTTTCCTAACCTACAGCATTCATTTTATATTCAAAAAAGACTAGTTGATGAAGTGCCATTGGGTGAGATAGCAAGTAATTAATTTTTTCAATTATTTCAGAGAGAACAAGAATTTCTGGGTGTCTCTGCTGAATTTTCAATCATGATTAATTATTTAATTAAACATGTGAAATAATGGGCAAAAGTAAACCACATCAGTTCTTTTGATTCATTATAGGCTGTACAAAAGAAATCATTTTTTGCCACAGATCTCTGAAAAGTGACAGTGAGACTAAGTTGTAATGACTGAACACACCAAAGCCCAAAGTAAAAATAAGAAACAAGTAGCTTGCAGTGTTAGAGTTTAAGGTGTGGGGTTTCTCAAAATAATCTGCAAAGATAGGAAAAATGCTACTGGTCTTAAAAAAAACCCCTGTGTATCCAATCTGGTAACTCAGCAGCAGATAGTACAGGATCTTCAAGCTCATATCAGTCAAGTTGAGGAGCTTATTTCAGCTCTAATAAACCTTTCCAAGTATGTACTATGCACTGGAGCATATATCAGCAAAATCATCCACAGCTATACACAGCACTCCTGCTTCCAAAGAAGGAAATCAAAAGGACAACCAGCAGGACTTATCTTCTCCTTAAACCAGTGATACATACCTTACAATTAGCACGCCCATGGTTCACTGAGGGGAAAACTAACAAAACACAAGGAACATAATTCTTCTTCTAAAAGAGTGCTGCTCCAGCAGCACTATGATCTCCAGGCTCCAGTAGGTCCATTGCCAGAAGCAGATCAAAATCTCATTCCTGTCACCAAGGCACAGTTTTGTGAAACCATGCATGCCAAAGCCTAAGAAATATTGTGCAAAAGTCAAACTGCATGTTTTCTGAGGAAGAGTTACTGGCACACAGTGTATTAACACATAGCAGTAACACAGAAACCTGTGCATACACCCTTTATATGGAAACAAACCCAGTACAGATGTTTGCTATCAGTGCAAACCTGCACCCTTTTATGTACATCATCTTCAGCCCTGCACAGGAAGTTCAACAACTGTCCTTCTGGAGTGAAGAAAAACATACGGTTCACATGTATCCCTTAAATCAACGAGAAACGGTGCTCTGCAGGGGTTAATGCACCAAGGTCTCAGCTGAATGAAACTCTGTATCTGACTTTCCTACAGAGATCCTGGGATCTTGACTACCCAATTCCTCCCTAATATCTCAAAACAGAGGCTATGCATGCCAACTATACATGGAAATGTTTAAAGAGCTCAGTGTTCCAGCTATTCGTGTAGAAAGCAAATCTTAAATACTATTAATTCCATAACTCTAACCATACAAATACATTAACACTGACTTTCATTAACACAGCATGGAATTACATTCAGTGTGAGGGTGTCATAGTCTCACAAGAACCCTAAACTACTGTAACTTGTAAGTCAAGCCAAAAGAGAAGAATGTGTTGGTGATGCCTTCTAAATGATATATCTTCAATACTTCTTACTAGAACTAACATTTGGCATCACTTTCCAGTTGTTTCAGAGTGCTGCATTTCTCAGAATGAAACCTAGACCATACAAGTCTGGTCAGGTGAAAGTTGTTGGTGTGAATTGTATTGTCTGTCAGAGAATTACCTATTCCATCTTGCAAGTTTTCAATTACGTATTTAACTTTCTACTGATTATTCGAGGAATAAGCAGAAATTAATATTGCACAGCACTTTAGTGTCAGCTGCCACATTAATTATAATTGCTCTCCTGCACAGAAACAAACAATGCAAATCTGAATGCTTCTTCAAGACAAGATCAGCTGAAGAAGTAACTGCTCTAGGAAGAAAGTGGATAATGTTCTCTTACATCTGCTTCTGAAACTTCCAGCCACCTTCTAGTTTGCATAGCATGAGAAAATACATCTCAGAAAGGTTGCTGCAATGTAAGAAATGAACACCAAGTGTCTTGGAATTGTTAAAAGTGAAATAAAAATGTAGATATCAATTCCTCAAAGCCACAGGCTTCCACTTAGGGCTGGTCAAAATCCCACTAAAATTAATATGAATTTAGTGATTTGCTTTAATATCTGCATTTCATAACCATTGTTCATATAATATGAGCAAAACCACATTTTTTAATTCCATGGGATATACCCCATTTCTCTTACCAGTTCCAGGAAAGGATAAGAGGTATTACATGATGAATATGATGCACTTAGTTGTGATTTTATTGTCCCTCCATTTCTGCTGCCCTGTGGAATGTGCAGAGAAGCTGGTTCCTGTGATGAGGAAAATAATCCAAAATTAGTAGGGACTAGAAGGTAAAAAAGTATTATTTAATTCAGTGTATATTCAAAGGGCTATGGCTTCTGTCTAGTCGCTTGAAAATTCTGGTTCAGCAGACACCCTGTCATCAGTCTGCTTTTTCAGCAATCCAAATAGAGGACATCACCACTGATGTAACTGGGTATATGCCATATAATTGCTCTGGGACAGCATACTTTATAGATTTAGTACATGACTCTGTACATGCTACTGGGTTATTAACAAAAAAGACATTAATCACTGTGACAGACAGAAAACAACACTCTCTGAACTGAGACATCAATTAGACCCATTGCTAATTAGGATGATGACAGCTGGAAATTAAATTTCAAAGACTCTGTTTATTCCTCACTTCTAAAAATTATTCCTTGCTGCTCTATCCTACTCCTTCTCACAAATCTGGTAGTAAAACTTTAGGCAGCTCTTCTGTGATTCTGCTGAACAGTTTCTTATTAACAGACACATAACAATGACAAAAGAGAGAGTAGAAAGTGGTTATTAAGCTATTAGAAGCTAAATGCACTATTCGAGCACATCCAGCATTTATCTAGCTTTAACTTGCTTTTCTAAGCCAGGAATAGAAAACAATACAGAGCAGAAAATGTAAATCATCAATGATGTAATGGTGATCTGTGTGATACCTTGGAAGGGCTTAAGCATACCTTTAGATTTTCTTAACAAAAAACCCCATTGTCCCCCCCGACATACAAGTTCCTGCTTACTCTCTTCACGGCTTTCCAGCACACATTAACCCTCTCTGTTATGCAACACTGCAGAGGCACTCACGTCTCTGTCTCAAAGGATGCAGCAATATTTACCTGCTGTAAATATGTAGCTGTGCAGCCAGCAGGAGGATGGGACCGAATACTAAGTTCCATTTTCCTAACTTGTAAGAAATACTCAGCTGCACTACCACTGAATTCTTCCTGGTGTTTGTCGAGGGGAAAATGTAAAAAAGGTGAAAGGCAAGCACGCTGTGCTTCCAGAGTGATTTGTCATAGGAACTTGACAAACTCTTGTGCAAAGGCACCTAGCAGTGGATTAAATTACTATGGATGATTTCTTTTTGGTTTGCCAAAAGAGGAATGAATATGAGGAACCTGGCACATACGTGCCTGGAAGGAGCAGACACAGAGACAGAGCAGAATGGAAGAGCTTGCTGGGAGATCTGCAAATCCAAAAAGAGCGGGTGTGAGCAAAGCTGCCCTCAAAACCAGATGGTACCAAGAATCCAGAGAAACAGCTGAGGTGAACCTCTTTCCAGAGATAGCCCTTTGTTTGTCTCACTGAGTAGATTATTGAGCTGAGAGGTGGCAAGTATTATTTTTAAAAAAAAATCTTTATTGGGGGAAAATCTGGAATGTTAATTTTTTTGCTGTTTTCTGAAGTTTGAGGTTGGTGCGTTTGTCAAGTCACGCTTAGAAACAGTCCTTTATCAAAAGTAGTTGCAGTTGGGGATTTTTAGACAAAATATTTTGATAATGTGCTTTGAATATGTTCCAGTAGCCATTTCAAAACAAATTACCACTGACATTTTCAGGAGGTGAAGTGTTGGAAAAGCCCAGCTTTTCCCACAAGTCTTGTTTTGCTCTGGAAGATACTCATGCAGGAATGAAAACATATTTCTCATCAAACTTCAAAAAGCTCATCTGGTATTTTGGGGAATTGGCTATTGTTGGAGATGGTGATTCATTCATTAAAAAAAACCCACTCAAACATGAAGAGTATCCCACAGGGAAAAACACTCTTTGAGTGTCAGAGGTAATTTGCAACAGTGACTTTCTCACCTTGGTTAAATGTTCCTAGGAGGAAGTCTGAGCAGAAAACTCACCTCTTCAGTCTTTTTGTCCAGAGACAGCACCTGTTTAGAAATAAATGACTTGTTAGCATACCTAGCATATCTTTTTCTGAGGATCGGTATCTTTTCTTCATTTTTCACCAAATTCAATTTCAAATTTTCATCATTTCATGTTGAAATTGGCCTTTTCAAACTGCCTACATTTCGCAACTTGGTTTTACTTTCTTTCCATGACTGTGTAAAAAAAGGAGTTACAATGTAATTGAAACTATAATTTCACTGACTTTGGTTTTATAAGTCAATGTTGAATTAACTGCAGGCTGACAGACAAAGACATAACAGAAGAAAAACTAACTAGCTAACTTAATATATAATTACAACAGTATAGTGAGAAAGAAACACTACAGTGGAAGTGTTCAAATAGTCAAAAAAACAATGCACAAATTTCTGCATGAAGACACCAAAACCCTTCACAGGTAATCTTGGACTCAAGCTATGAGTAGGGGGCAAATAAATGAAAATATCCTCCACCGGGACATTCATAACAAAGTATATTCAGTTTTAAAAGACCTACAAGAACAAAAATACAAGAAAACTCTTAATATTTCTAATAGCAGTGAAACAGCTACTTAAATGGAAAAACGAAAACTTGAAAAACAAATGGAGTGTAACTTTGATTAAGGATTTGTTTTTCAAAGGCACTCATCTGTGTTATATGACTGGTGGACTTCAGTCCCTGTAGTGCAGCATGTTCAGATTCAAGCTCAGATTTTAGGGCGTACATGATGTTTTGATTGGAAAGCGGATACACGGAGCCTCCTTAAAACAATAACCAAAGTAAAGACATTGACATGAGAAATTCATGCTTTCACAGGCAGCCCAGACAGTCTAGAAGCCCGCTGACCAAGCCAGGGCTGCTGCTCTTCCCCCCACCAAATTTTCCTGCTGCTGCCCCAGCCTCAGCCTTGCCCAATCCCAGGCTTCCCCACTGCTCCTTCCCTCCACTGCCCCTTCCTTCCACCTCCATGACTCACTAGAAGGCAAAAACCAACACAAGAGTTCTCTTTTTTTTTTTTACTTTTTCCTACTTTGGGGCCAGTCTAGTAAGCTGAATCAGCCAACAGAGCAACCTAGCAAGTGCCAGAGGCAGCACAAGGAGAGCTCTGGGAGTACATGGCGTGGAGGAGGTGCTGTGGGAGGTACTCCTGCTCCCTAGGTTGACAGCGAGCTCCATCCACTGGAGTCAACAGTGAGGGTCCCACTGACTCCACCAGGTTCTTGACTGATCCCACATTTGGTGGCACTCATACGTGAAGCCCATATTCACTGCACATGTGCCAGTGCACAGTTGTGTAGATAACTGTACGTACCAGACAGGCTTCTCTTTGACAGCACACTGGATGCTTCCAGCAGGAATCAGTGGAGCTTGTACGAAATTTTTCATAAGGAATAACCTACGGAAAGTCACAAACCTCATATCCTCCTCTTGCCTACAATGTTACTTACCTACAAGACTGATCCCGTGAGTCTTTTGATGCGTTCCTTGGTTGCCCACACAGCCAGGTAAGGACTTCAAGATGAATTAGGAGTTTGGTTACTTCACTTTAGGCCAGAGAAGCCTCTCTGAAACAGAGACCATCCTTCATTTCATGGAGAATTTCAAGCTGCAAAAAGTTAATTACAGACAAGGTAAGAATGAGCAGTGGTGGCACCAGTCAAACCCTGAGCTGCATTCACGATTTATAAACAGGTTCTGCACTCAATTAATGCTTTACCATGCAGAAGTTTGCCCAAGTGAAGAAAGAGACTGAGTAATATAATGCAACACACTGCAGCATTTTATTAGGTTTTTTTCACACTGAACTGAGGACCTCATTAGTTATGTTAATTTAGAACTAATAGCACATTTGTCGTAACAGCTGTTTCTTTCCTGAATCTTTTACATAAAATTCACAAGTTTGATATTGTAGCATGCCAAAAAAAAGTGAGAAATGCTTTCCCTGCTCTTGAGAAATCTTTCTCTAATTAGGTTGGCCATTTTTCTGCCTAGATGCTGAACTGGAAAGATTTTTTTTGTTAAAATAAAAGATACCAGAAGCACCCATTCTTCTGGGTTTGAAAGTGCTTATTAGCACATCCATTTTAACCACTGATAAGATGTCCCATAGTTGTTCATAAAGCTGAAGATACTAAACAATATACAAATGTTCCCACTGGTTTAAATAATCAAGAGACTGGTGAAGGGGAAACTACCAAAACAGCTACATATGTTAATTACATTAGTAATTACACAGTATAAACCTCAAAGTCAAGGCTTCTTTTCCTCATTTTGCTTTGTCCAGTATTTACACCACCAAGACAAGTAACCATTAAACCCAGCTTCCCCTCCTGCTCGCACTTTTAAATATTTATCAAGGATTTTCTGCTTCTAAGAAAATGCTGCCTGCGGCAGCCCTTTCACCCAAGCCTTCACAGCTCCCTGTGTTCAGAGAGGGCAAAGATACGATGACAAATACATAGCACATGCCTAGCCCAAAGCTTCTGTGCAACCTCAGGTTCTAATCACAGTAGTCAATTCTAATAACACATTTGTCCATAGACTTCCAGTAAAGTGCTGGTGTTATTACAGCAAGAGGACACACTGCTGTAGATCACGCAACACTTGACAAATATTAACATAAACTGCACATACACACCCCCACAAGCCCGTCTTTGCATATGACTATGAAAAGTCTAGAGGGGATGAAGTGCCTCAGGTGCAGAAAGGGCCTGGCTGAGCCAAGAAGAGAGTCCACATACTAGCTGCCATTTGATTGCCCAATGTCCCAAGCTTCTTTTCTAAAATTCCACTGGCCAGTGTTATCTGAGCAGATCTAGGGTGACAGCAGCAGGCATGGCTCCCACACGATACAAATTTACAGCTGAATAGGTAAAAGAACCCAACAAAATAAAAAATTATGCTTGCGAACTTTTAAAAAGTGAGTTAAAGGCTCTCTGAGAAAGAGAAAGGAGGCACAAACACCCACCATGATGACTGTGGTCAGGAAAAATAAAGAAGCCTGGAGACAAGTCTCTAAGTTCTGCCCAGGTGTCCTAACAAATGGCTGGCTTAACACAAAGTGAAAAAGCTGTTCTTCCTGCATGAACTGCAACCCAGAACTGTCTCCCCTTGTGTATGCATGTTTTCCCAGCTGAATGTCCGAGACACTCAGTACTGAGTCACACACACTTGTAACTCCATCCACCTGCAATGGGGGTTATTTTATGTGACATGACACAGCTTCAGGAGAAGGGTGCTGCAAGTCACACTCCCCACGCTGTGCTACAGCATATCCTTTCCCCTGTGGCTACAGCTTAGCTCAGTTTTGAGGCACACTGGTTTCCTTTCTGAAAGCAAAATGCTCCCGTGAACACACAGTACGATGGGCATGCTTAAAAACACTCCTAGACTGAGGGTCCCAGAGAAAAATGACATGTCTGGATATCATAGGGGACAAGGCATGAGAGAAGCTAAACTGTTCCCTCAGCAGTGCATGGCAGAAGAGCTTCATGGCCTGAGCTGCAGTCCAGCTCCAAGAGTCAAGGAGGTGCAGAAACCTGAGCAGGCATCTTGAGTCCCCGACTCTGGCCTCAAGCAATGACATTACGTTCTGGACCTTTAAAAGCAGTGTTTTGGAACATAAATATACAGATAGGGTTTTTTTTTATCAAGATATAAATTTTTCTTAGAATGGTTACTTTGTTCTTTTATTATCTGTACATGAACTATGCAGGGCATTTGTTTAGCATCTGTAAAAATCTGTTTCCCATAAGCAGCTTGGCATTCTGTCTTTATTAACTACAACATTCATTGAGAATGAAAACATTGTACTATCAAACTTTGAGAGAAAACATTGTGCTATCAAAAAGAATCATTATTACTTTAACTTTATCACACTGGGTGATTACAACTGAGATAATTAGAGGGTAATTCGAGAGGAACTGAAGGGGAAGTGTAAGCAGAGCTAGAAGTTAATCAGAATGTGCCTGTATTTAAATCAGGAGTGCGCAGAGTTTGATTTCTAGCAAATTTTTGCAACTCAAACACAGGCATAAGAAGGAAAAACAACATAGAAAAATAAGGGGGAGAGAGGAGTGGTGACCATAGCTTGGAGAAGAGCATATTTGACCTGCTGGGCAGGAGAGACCTTCTGCATGCATGAGCCTCCTGGCTCAAGTGTGCTGCCCTCTCCCTCCAAAAAAACCAAGCGTGAACTCAGCCCCAGGACAAGCAGTGCCTGAGCAACTCCACACAGAGTGTGTTGAAACAGGCTTTGCCCACCAGTGCTTCAAGGGGGCAGCCAGTGGCAGAGGTTTTTAGGAGAAGCAGGAGGAGAGACCCTGCCCTTGACTGTGAGGATGACTTGGAGTGAAGCAATAGGGCAGGCAGATCATAATCTTGCTAGTGGGAAAGTTTTTTAAAAAATAATAAATTAAAAAAAAAATTAAAAAATTAAAATAAAAGGAGAAGAAAAAAGAAAACTATAGCTCTGACCTTGATATTAGGGGAAGATGATAACTCCAGGGGACAGATGGGGTCATCCAAATGAGAACAATGGCTGCTGGAGGGCAGGCTAGATACCCACGCTCTTTCCAGAGGACATCACAGGAGGGAGTGGGAGCAACCCTTTTCCAAGCTCCCTCACCAAGTATGTGTAGGGAGCATGCTGCCTTGTGTAGATTCTGAAGCAAACCCTCACCACCACCTCTCTAGAGAGAAAGAGGGAGACATCAGCCCATGCCACACATGTCAAGCGCTGCTGTTTCCAGCATCCTTGGCAGCTCAAGCATCTCCTCTTAGCTTTGTATTAAGGCACACACGTGTATCTCTTGGCATAACCCACCACAAATATCCAGCTATGGCATCTCCTGTGCCACCACTAATAATTGTCTGCCCCATCATGAGATACAGTAGGGACTAATCCCTGGAATTCTTGCTTGCTATTGAACAAACCCCTTAGAAACTCTTATTGCTGACCTTTGCAGAGGAGTCCCTCTGCTCCTGCAGGGACTCTCTGAACCTGGGGAGGAGAGGAGGGCTCTGCAGGCACAGATGGCACACAGAAAGCACCACAAGTGGAGCTGGGTTTCACAGGGAATGGAGGCTGCAGGACCATTTTTTCTGCCTCACTGTGCATTAGGAAATGTTTAGTAGTATATTTTTTTTCACTTTAGTAGTATATTTTTTTCCACCACAGCCCTCTCAGAAAATCTTCTTAATGGATTGTTTGTTTTGCCAGAATACTATAAAACAGGTCACTGTGTGAAATAAGCCATCTCTAATAAAAACAGTCTTATGAAAGGATAATGGAAATTTATGGCAGGGCTTTGGCTTGTATGGCAGCACAGCTAAAAGAAGAATTAAAATGGAAAAACCAGTGCTTGGTACTCCTGACAAGTGATTAAGGCACTTTTTAACTCCTGCTTGCTTCCTCAGTTAGTATTTCAAAAGGGGTTGAGTCCACAGGAGCTCTGGTGCCTCAGCTATGGGCGGGTGAACCTTGCCTGCTGTCCATCATCCCAGACTCCGCCCTAGGAACAGCATCCCCGTATTGCATTGGTATCTTGTATACCATCATGCATTCTCCCAATTAATGAGCAAAGTTAATTGGAAGACAGAACATCCTTGTTTCTATTGCAAGGAGATTTAGAAATAGACTTGAACAGGGAGGGAATCAGGCACTCATTACTCATAGACCCAAGCCCCAGTAGTCTCCTTTCTCCAAGAAAAAAGCCTTCCCATGCATATCTGCTGTGACAGACCTGTGACATGGGATTTTGCCAACTGCTTGACATTGCCTAAAAGACAAAAAGAGTGAGGGCATGAACTGACACACAAGTACTAGACACACCAATGTCTGGCAACTACCCCATCTCCATTTTCCTGCTTCCTGTTTAACAGGCCCTTTAGGGAAGTTTATTGCTGATCCCTGCTAGAAAATTAATCATATAATTGAAACATCACTGTAATATTGTTTCCCCAGTATAACTTTTTCTTTTGGAATTTCTGTATGCAATTATCCCTTGTGACTAATAAAAACAATGGCTTAATCACAAATATACGGTTAGAAACGCCATTTTATGATTAAACATAAAATGCCTGTTGTCTCAGCATTTCACATCAAATGGACTGTCCTTCCTGGGAGCATCCAAAGAAATGTGAGGAGCAGAAATGGGGTAGGAACGACAGGAGCTAATCATCCTTCCCTCAGGAATTTTGCTGAATAAGCATTTCAGATCTGACCTTCAGGACAGTCTTCAGATGCTTCTAAGAGTTTCAGAATCATCTGAAATGCAAGGCACCTTCAAACCTACCAGAAATTCAGGACATGAGCCTCTGCCTGATGCAAGTCTACTGGCACCTCTGTCCCACTGCCATCCCCATTCCCCATCCCCTTTCCATATGAGCAGGAGCTGGGCTACAGCATGACCAAGGGAGCTGCTTGGCATTTATCCCCTGGTTTCCAGAGGGGAATGGCAGTTCACAGAAAAACTACTTTGGAAAGGTTTGATTCGGCCATTTCCATTTTGCAATTTTTTTACAAAATCCACTTGACTTTATATATCTCTTTGTACATATACCAAATGTTCTACATACACAGAAATGTAAAGGCAATGAGGAAGAGGAGAGTCAATACTGAGTTTTGAATCCCTATAGAATCCCCAAATTGCTCATTTTTAACCCTTTGTGTTATACTAAAATGAATAAAACTGCTTTACAGTCCCACTAGCTGAGAAGTGTTACTGGCAAAACATGATCAGGCTCAATACTCTTCAAACCTCTGCACAAGTTCACCAAAAACCAATCATAAGATAATAAAAATTTCTTTTCCAACTAATGTTAAACAATTAGCACTCAAACAATCCTAGGAAGTGGCCAAAAATTGAAAGATCTGGTACTCAGCTGTCAGCACATCAGAGTCCTGAGCTCCTAAAGTGAACAAATCCTGCTGTCCCCATCTACATGAAAGAGGATTCAATACAAATAATGTAATATTGTCCACATTTGGTGAAATGGAAGAGAATTCCCACATTACAGCATCAAAATGTTTTTTTTTATTAGAGTGTTTAAATATAATCCACTAATATTAAGATATTAAAAAAAAAAAAATTTACACCCCAGACCTCTAAGTAAAAACAGTTGTTTTGAATCCCCTGTGAGATCACCAGAGTCTACACATCAGAAGTGATGCTCTTTCCTTGCAACAAGCCAAGACAGAACTGGACTACATGGGAACCACCAGAAAACTTGGATCCCTGTTATCATGTCCACTCAAAAATGGCTCCTGTGTTTGCAAGAGGGCAAAGCTGTCTCCTAGTTCTGAACACCACAAATACAGAGGAAGCCCAGATACACCCTGAAACTTTGCAGCAGACGCTTTCCTTTAAAGTACCATGCAGCACATTCACTTTGGGTTTTTAATTATTTACTACCAATACAGCTTAATTGTACTAAAGTTGAAATCAACGTACTACAAGTATTGAAGCAATTTTGGTCTTTCATTAGTTTTCAGACAACATCACTGTAAGCACTGGCACCAGCTTCAGTATAAGCAGAATGCACATTTCTATATGTACTCTAAATTAAATATGTATGAAAGCCTGAGAACCACAATGACAATTACTGCACCTTGGAACGAGACTTGGAATATTTCGTCTGGCAAAGTTCAAAAGACTTTTCAGCTGGGAGCAGCTGTAGCTTGGTTAGCACAAGAATGGATTGATTGCAATTCATAACTTGGAATATGGATTAATGCAATATTCATGGAAAACTGCATGTGCAGAGCTCCATATGGCCAGTGAAGCTCTGAAAGCATTTTGCTTCAGGGAAAAATCATGTCACCAGAATGCATTTGCCTTTACTGTGTCCAAGTTAGGAAGGAAGGAAGCTATTTTCCTTGCTTAGCTGGTATGCAGATTGTAGAGTCTAAAACTCCCTTCACCCCTACCCAAGGAGGCTGGAAGAGACCTCTTTTCCTAAAGCAGGAGGCTGGGGTTTGACTGCCTCCTTACTTGTACCCTGCAGGTCACAAGATGCATTACCTCTGTCTAGAACATCCTAACAAATCCTCTAAGATAACTCTCAGGATCAGACTGTCAATAGAGACAACAATCAGGACCTAGTCAGAGTCCAGGTGGACTCCTGATAGTAAAAAGGCCACCACAGATCAAATAGCTGTCTGCTTTGTATGAATTAAAAATTTGGCTACTCAATAAGACACCAGGCAAGCTCAGACTCAGGCATATGAGATGAATGCAAAGACAACAGGCAGACTGCAGCACTCATGATTTCCTATCAAAGACTGAAGAGAGCATTACAACCTCCCTCATGCTGAGTACCAGGGAAAATCCAGCCAAACTCCACAATTATTTATTTAGCATCTGCTTTCTTGTTCTGGTGCTACTGAAGATCATAAAGTCAAGACTGAACAGTGTATCTGGCAGATCTCAGTTGGGGAGTCAAAACAGGAGGACAAAAAAAGATGGGATGTCAAATTGCTCTCCTAGCTGGGTCCCCATTCTTCACATGGCTTTGTTTCAAAGCACTTCAGGAAAATATTCTTTTAAAAGTAGGAATTGTCCGAGATCACAGAATGGTTGCTGTTGGAAGAGACCTCTGGAGGTCACCTTGTCCAACCCCACTGCTCAAATAAGGCCACCTAGAGCTGGTTGCCCATGGCCATGTCCAGTATGTTTGGAATATACCTCCGAGGATGGAGACTTCAAAGCCCCTTTGGGCAAACTCTGCCAGTGCTTATTCATTCTCACAATAGAAGAGTTTCTTTTTATGTTCACACGGCACCTCCAGTGTTTCAGTTTGTGACCATTGCCTCTGGTTCTGTCACTGGCCACCACTGGAAAAAGCCTGTCTCTGTGTTCTGTGGACTTTCCCTTCAAGTATTGACGAGATCCTCTCCAAAACATCTCTTCTCCAGGTTGAACATTGGCAGCAACTCTTTAAGCCATTTCTCACAGGAGGAGAGTTCCAGTCCTTTCATCATCTTCATGATTCTTTGCTGGACTCTCTTTAATGTGTCCATGACTTTTTTGTACCAGGGAGCCCAGAGGTGGGCACAGCATTCATGGTGAGGCCTAAGCTGTGTTGAGCAGAGGAGAAGGATCACCCCCTTCACCTGCTGACAATACCTCTCCTAATGCATGGTGGGGTACATTTTGTTGTCTTTGCCACAAGCACACGCTGATAACTCCCAGGTCTTTCTCTGCCAAGCTGCTTACCACCTGGGTGGCCAACAACATGTACCAGTTCCCAGGGGGTTTCCTCCCCAGGTGCAGGTATTTGCACTTCCCCTGGCTGAACATTGTGAGGTCCCTCGATAAAAGATTCCGTGCAAAGATGCTGGTGTTGGAAGGAGTAACCCTCACCTACTTCGCAGATTTGGGTCGCTCTGGTTGGCTTCATGCACAGAAATTTTTCTTCTTCCGCTAGGCTGAAATACTGCAGCTGCACTAACACATGAGGCATGAATTTTACATTTGAAGTAAATAATATTGTCCTGAAAAGGAATTTACCTCTGCAGGAAGACCTTGCAAAAAAGTCGGAGTGGAATTCCTTAAACTCGAATTGAGCCAGGATACTGAAGCATGAAGCAGGTTATCCCCCTCACACCATAGAGATTGCAATTAGAAATGTCTTTCAGAGATAAGGCTTGAGCAGACAGACCACCTCCTGCTGCTCAGCAGCAGGGATGCTGCTCTGCAGCACCTGTAGCTCACTCCATGCTTGCATGTGCACAAACCAGGAATCTCAGACCTTCCAAGAG
Organism: Promerops cafer; assembly: GCA_013398275.1. Lineage (NCBI taxonomy): Eukaryota > Metazoa > Chordata > Aves > Passeriformes > Nectariniidae > Promerops > Promerops cafer. Next base: position 1,262,145 of record VZSE01007792.1, on the reverse strand, counting down.
ACATCGACCTGCAAAGTGCTGTAAGAGGAAAGGCAGGGAGACAGCTAATGCACTTTCCAGGCATGTATTTATGGGGAGATAGTTAAGAAAACTACAGCTTATTTGAAAATGTGGCCTAGTTCCCACATATTCATTTCTGTGAGAAGTGTTATGCTAAACATACTTTCAAAGACTTATTATAGACATTGTACTTCCCAACGGGCAATCCCTTTTAAAGACTTGAACTTCCCTTTGCACTGCTGAGACTTGTTTTTTCTCTAGACTGGTTTCACAGGACACATGGTGCACTTTTACATCTTTCCCTGGTGTAATTTAATCTCTTCCTACTTTTCTGTCTTTTCTGTACTATCTGATGAAATGGTAGCACACTGGGAACACCCACTGGTTCAGCAGGGGCTGCGATCTAACTTACAAATTTCTGGCAAAACCACAGTGTAGCTCAAGGAAGCAGGGGTGTGCTTAAAGCAACTTGTGCAACTTGTTGGAAATCACACTAGCTATTACAAGGAGGAAGGTGCAATTACTGCATGCTGTTATCTGACTTCTGAGAATTTGCAGGAGCATTGCCCATAGTGAAACAAAATCAGTGAAAAAATCCCCCAGTATGTGCCTTCAGAGGGTCAGCAATCCAGTTCTAGGTGTTCAGTGCTCAAGGCTGATGCTTTCTTGAAGTTCTTTTCCAGAATCTAAAAGTGGTTTGGGGAAAAATAAACCTCAAATTCCAGGACTCCTGTTTCACGTCAGCTGTACATTTGCAGCCTTCTCAGAATAGCAAACATTCAGCCTTTCACATGATGCTCCTGAAAACACACTTCTTGACGATTTGTTTTTCAGCAACATCCCTGGCTGGTAGGGGCTGTGCAACATCACTTCATTATGCTCTTCAAGCTGATTGTTTTCCCTGCCACATGGCCTCTAACGCATACTGCAATGATCTAGGATCTGGCAGATTGGATTTGGGGAGACAAAATGATCAGACTTGCTGCTAAATTGTGTTTCAGTTTGTGTGCCTTTTCATTCAATGCATGGCATGGTTTCAAAGCAGTTTTAGAAACTAGAACCTCTCCAGAATCCACGGATTAACAAAATGTTGTGTCTTATCTTCTCAGAACAAGTCTACAATTACAAGCACTGCCTCACGTGATTATATTTCACAAATAAATAATCTTTCTAGAAGCCAAAGTCAAAGCTTTCCTCCCCACCACCACTTTTTAAACACTACATTAGAGACTGTGTTGTCTTCTTGCAGTGATTTTCCCTGCACTCAGGTAAATCTTCCTCACGGAGTTCTTGCCGTCTTCTGCACACCACACCTTCTGATGAATTCCCTTTCCCAACTGCTCAAGAGGTCTTCGGGTGGGTCAGGGCCATGTGAGGTTGTGACAGAAGGCCCAGAGGTGGCAGAAAAAGAACTAGAGGCTGCTGGGAGCCACAGAGTGAGAGCATATATCTGATCTGCACCTGCAGCTAAGAAATGAGAGAAACCCTCCTTCATGTACTTTAACCTCTATTTCATTGTCGAAGGCACATGAAGAGCCTGCCTCTGTGGTACTTACATCTGATTCAGAAAGCAAAAGGTCACTGAAAAGCACCAGTATCACCCTCATACAAGACACAGATCAATACAGCCTGAAGCTCTCTCTCTCTCTCTCTCTCTCTACCACCCAGAAATTCAGCCAAATGAAAAGCAAAGCCTTCCCTCCAGGAAAACCAAACAAAAGCCATGTGTCTTGAACCCTCTTTATGTCCAGACAGGCATAGGGAGTTTGCCAGAGCAAACAAGTTCCAGAGTCAAAGGATTTCCGCTGAGAGCTCTCTGCAACCAGTCCTCCTCAGACCGGCCCCGCACTTCCCAGCCAGCTCTTGCTGCTCAAACCGCGGCAAAGAGGCCTCCCATTACAATGACACATTTGACAGCTTTGCCAAGAGCACTTGGGGAGGTGCCAAAGAAAGAAGCAGTGCGCTTTCCTGAAAAAAGCAGACACTCTGGGGAGGAATACTTGAAATACTCCTTCTAGTAAACCTGAGTGGTTGAGCACCCAGGCAGAGAAGCACTTGGGCTGCTGTCCCAAGGGAGAACAGAGAGCAGGCTCCACCAGGTTTCTCCCTCTCCAGAACTTGCCCCGCCCCATTCTCAGCAGCATTCAAAGCATCTGCATTGAAGAGTGGCCACCTCTTTCCATGCTTGGGCTCACTTTCAAGACATCCGTGGCTGCTGAATTTCAGCCTGATACCCTGCATTTGCCTTTGCCCCAGTCAGCTGTGCTTCAGCTGTTCAACACTGGGCTTTCACTAGGCCTCCTCATTACCTAAATGCAAGTCCTAAGCCTGGTTCCAGCTGCTCCTGTGGGGAGAAGTTCCACAGCCACCAAGATCTCACAGTCCACTTAAAAAAGCACTGTGAGAAAAATGGAGATGTTCTTGAGAGGACACATAGAATCTGGGCGGCATCATCAGGGAGATTTACACTGTGCTGAATGTCGCAAAGATAGCCATTTGACTCCAAAGCAAATATCACCCTGAATCACCAACCTTGAGTAAGGGGATAAGGATTCAAAATAATTATACTTTTATGTCTCCAGACAGTGACAGAAGCCATAGCCTTGTTCAGGTTTTCTGCTGTGGGGAAAACTCCGAGGAGGAGAGAATGCCATTGCAAGCACTAGAGCACTTCTTCCCGCTGCCCACAGTGACAGGATGCTTCCCAGAGGCAGAGCTTTAAGGGACTTGCAGAGCAAAGTAGAACACCCACACACATGTGTATGGGTGTGTGGAATGAGTGTGTGAAATGTGTGCATCATAAGGTCTCCAGTATATTTATCTGAGGCATCATTCAACTTCTAAATTTGTATCTTGCAGAAAGGTTTTAATAGCATGACATAATCTAAGTCATGTACGAACTCTGTTTTTAAGACATTTGACTTCTGTCTGGTTTACCCAACTCCCTCTGATTTTACACAAAGGCAAGCATAATAGAAGGCTCTTCTTCCATTGCTTTTATGTGCCATATCCTTCCTTTCTGTTTCTTCTTTAAAACATGTCAGGTTTTTTATTTAATGCAGGATTGTGCATCCAGTGCCTTGCAGATGGAATGCATAATTGAACATTATACTCCACTCTTGAGAGACACACCATAAAATTAATATTTGAACCATATTCTTGCTGATCCAGGGCAGAGAGCAAAATAACACAAAGAAAATATTCTAAAGCAATTCTAAAGCCTATCTGCAGAACACTTTCCAGACATTAGCATAGTAAGAGAAATACTTAACATTAATAAAAGGCAACGTTTCATTCACAGGCACCATTATACTGTGCTGGGTTGCTTTGGGTAATTTTACAATTAAGAAGTTGGAGTGGGGTGATGAGGAGAAAACTAGGAGTGAGAAAAGACAAGATTTCAAGCAATGGTCCCTGTCCCCTCTCTCACCTCCCAACACACACACACACAACTGTGCAGTGGGAAAACACAGAACAAGAAACTCTTAGAGATGAAACCACATGGCAAATGGAGTCACAGTGGGGTCAGTGTTTCACAGCATGGAGGCCCTGGCTTCATGAAAGGCATTTAAAATGCTTAGGACAAAAGATTACGGGTAACGCTTGATGCAGTACTACTGTAAAGCCAAGGGGAAACAAAAAAGAAAAAAAGAAAGTTGTAAACTCTACTCAAGAGAGAAGCAAGGCCAGGGGAAACAAAAAGGGGATGGCCATTACTAATCAACTACTTCTGTCATTACCACAGCCATGAAACTAAGATATGAATTTGGAGTAAAAAGTGCCTCATGTGGGGGTGTTTTGCCCTGGGATACTGGGGTGAACAAAGACATGTCAAGTCATTAAAATCTGTGCTGATGCCAGACAGTCTCAGATTTCAGAGTTAGGATCCAGAGTTTCCAATTATGTTCAAAACTGTTTCTAGACACAGGAAAAATGAGTTTTAACTTTATCATAGGAGCACTGATGCCTGACCTTGATACCTACTGGCATCCAAATCCACCTGAGTTCTGTATAAGCTGTGTTTTTGTGCATTACTGGGACTCTATTTTTCATTTTTACCAGATGGTAAGGTTTTCCTTAGTTAAAATGTTGAACTGTGGTGATGGTGGCTGTGGAAACACACCTTTAAAAGCATACAGCATGCAAATAGCACTGCTTTGCTGTTATAAACACAGCTTAAAATTATGGGTGAAATGGAAATTTGCTTTTCCAACTGGGCTGACATCTCTACATTGCACAAATGGACAAGGAACAAAGAAAAAATGCATTATTTCATCCTCAGAAATAGCTAAGATGCATAACCATGACCCACAATCACCAGAGTAATTAATGCTAGAAAAGTTCGAGGCAACAGGTACACTTACAGTACCACATCTGCAGCTCAGATGTTTATTAGTCACAACTTAACATTAAAAGACCTTCTAATTGGTAAGGATTTATTCCCTCTGATCTCAGGAAGTTTATAATTGCGAGGGCCATAGACACAACATGAATAACGCCTAAGTCTTCCACCCTTCCTAATGGGTTACAGAAAGCATGCACTTTGGTGCAGAGAGCAGGGTGGCAGTGAACAAAAAGCAGGTGAGCTCCCCTCTCTGGTCTACAGGAAAAAAAGAAGGAACACCCCTCAATGCCCAGAGTAGGCATAAAACCTAATTTTTATATATAGCCTTGGTTAATTCTGTAGTTTTTTTATTCTCTCCAGTGACCAGCAGTCAAGTGTGCCTGACACGCTCCCAGTTCCTTCACTCCATGCGGGAGCCAGCCAGCACCCCAGTGCTGCTGCTGCTGCTGCTGGGGTGCGGGGCCTGCCCTCCAGCCAGCGGGACTGGGCTGCAGCAGCTTAGGGCACAGGTGTCCCAGGAACGTGGCACTGGGTCACACCACACACACGTGCAGCCCCTGAGCACACACACGGTGCTGGCCACACACAGAGCTGTGACGGGGACGGCGCACTGGCACCAGTTTGTCACCACCACAGCGTCATTTCCCTCACTTGTCCCAGCTCGGCCACCACTGCTCAGGGAGGAAGCACCGTCTCTGTTGCAATGCCAGGGGTGTTCTGGCAAGAAGTATTTCCAGAAAGCTGCACATTTGAGAAGGCACTTAAAAAGCCCAGACCTCTTTGTTTAAACTCCGATTGAAGACAGACCCATAAGCTCTCTATATTATTTATTAGTTATTGTCTTATTTAATCCCCTTTGGAAAGGCAACAATAGAGGAGTTACAGTTCTCCACTTTTTTTCCCAAGCTAGTGATGTTATTCCTTAACTTAGAAGCTGAAAGCAGACCATACCATACACTTAACTACCAGCACAGATGGGTTACTGTTATCCACCTCATTTGCCCCATTCCTGACTCACTACCAGCCACCATCAGTGATGCACTGGTCCCCAGCACATCACTGGGGAACACAGGTCTTTGCCCAACTACCTGAGCTCGGTGGATGCATCCCTGCCCTCATGCAGAAGTGCACCTTTCCTGATCACTCTTGAAGAATACAAGCGTTTGGGAGCTGGGAAAAAGCCCCTGGTAGACTCCAAGGATCTCACCCCACGTGCACACCATGCTAGTTTCAAATTCTCACCTGCAGGCCAGCCTACGAAGGAAAACCAGGAGTAGAAAGGGGCACTTGCAAAAGGGAAGGAGAAGATGGTCGCCAGCCTGAGAGTGATCCACTTATGACTGAGGAGCACCAACACTCCCAACAACTTCAGAAAGACTGGGTGACAAACAGGAGCAGGCTTCTGTTTTTCATATCAGGTTTCTTAGTAAAAACAAACCCACCAAAAAAACCACAATACCCCTACTCTCTCCTGCTAGGTAAAATCCTATTAACAAGCAGAAAGATCAACAGACTTCATTCTCCCTTCCACACTGAAGCAAACTGCCCTCAGACACAGGGTTATTTTAGGTACCTCTGCTGAGGTTTTTGTTTTGAAGAGACATTTGTTTTCAGGGAAGATATACACAGGAGTCAGACTGCACCCTGAAATCTGATTTTACTCCTTTAATGGTGGGCTTGGGCATCTGGAGTGTATATGAGCAACAGTGAGCCTCCAGTTCAGCTTGTAAAAACTTTTTGTGGGGGTTAGTGACTTTCCCAGTATTTTTCATGTTAGAATAAATTAATCTAAGTGTGCATGGAAGGTAGAAATACATATGACTGAAATGAAAAGTTGGGCTAAAAATAGCACTACAATTGCATTGTTCATAGTGAGGGAAAGGAAACCTGGGGGGAAAAAATAAATATATTTAACAGCTGTCTCAACATAATGTCAGATTTATTCAAGATTTCTAAAATGGTCTTTGACAAGCCTTGACTCATTGGGTAGGACTGGAAAGGGTATTGAGAGTGGACTATTTCTTGTGATTTATAAGAGACCACTGTGACTAGTTTGAAAAACCTGCTTACAAGTGCAGTAAATTAAAACAGAAGCCTACATAAGACATGTACCTTACAGACAAAAGGCTTAAAGCATTCTCCAGTCTGAATCACCAGTGTGGCTTGCAAAGGGAAATCGGTTTCAAGAATTTCTGCTAGGCAAAGATGTATTCTCCAGTATTTAGAAGATTCTTCTATTAGCACACTTTGAAAACTAAAACCTAAATTCATGCAGCTGTACCATGCTTCCAAAGATATGGCACTTAGTCTCTATCAAAAATAGCAGAAATTATCAGTAGTTCACAGCTCACACTTGATCATGTAGTAGACTCACGTTTCAAAAAGCTTGCATGGTGCATACAGCAACCTCTATGCAAGTGCAATTTTAAAAACATCCAATTTTGCATGTGCAGAAGAGTGGAAAATGAAACCATGTGCATTTGATCAAAGACGGGCATGCTGGCCTTCCCCTTAGCTCTGAGAGACAATTGCACAAATTTTCACATAAAATTTGAACATTACTTAATTCATCAACAGAGCCCTGCACAGGCTGTACCGCAAAGAAAACACTTCAGACGTCTTCACAGGAAGTGAAAACCCCCCAGCTAGAGGTGCTCTGCATAAGAAGTGTATTAGTTTCACAGATCGAAGAGAACTCAGATTGTGATCTTCCTTAAAACCCTGGTTTTCCCTCTCCCTTCAGGCAGATACATTCCCCTACAGAGGCCAAGAAATTACTGAGCAAAGGTTCACTCCAACTCCCACAGCTCTCTCCAAGCCCCATGAGTAAATCAATACAGACAACTCCTTTGGCTTCCACCAAAACGTCTGCAGAGGTACGTGATCTACACCGAATAGTTTTGGAAAGGCATAATACCATCGCTGTGAAGCTCTAGCACCAGTTTGGATGTCCAGCACAACTGGACACACAGAAGGGCCACTTCTCCTTGGAATGAGACACAGAATTTGAGATTAGGTTTAAAATCGTTTATTTTAGATCACCTAGGGCACGGTAGAGTAATAGCTAGTGGCATTCTACTAGAGAACAGATTGGGGGAAATGGCATCTTATGGATATGCTTTGCTTGCCATTACCTCTTTGTGATGCCAGCTGGTGATTTGTAGAACACCCACCTCAAATGACATATGGGAATTCAGGAGCCAAAACTCTCCCATGACAGTTACCTCCCAGACTATATGATGGCCCTGTAGCCTTTGTGTCACCATGCAAATATAAGGGATCAAAATCAAACCTCCCAGAGACTTCTACACAGTGTTGTAATGCCCCTTTTCAGTGATGGGGATTTATTAGCTGTTGTTTGTGGAGGAGTGACCAGGAATGGAGCAGCTAATATTCTTAATGAAGGCTCGACGACTCTTCTTTGTATAAAAGAGTAGTTAATACACTCTGCATCTAACAGCCAAGAAGGCTAATGCAAGGGGCTGAAGAAAAAGGAAGTAATCCCAAAAGAAAAAGAAGAAATTAATAAGCAAGAGAGGAACCTGAGACTTCCAGCCTCTTCATCATCTCCTGTTACACAGGTCAAAACAGAACACAACGCTTCGGCCACTTCTTGTCTGATGTGACTATTGCTATTGGAATAAAATATTTTCTTGAGTACATCTGCTCCCGTTTGCCTTGCACAACTACAGTCAAAAAGATTTCTGTATTAAACCTTGGGATAAAAGGTTTACCAGTCCAGTAGGGATTCCTCCCTTGTTCCACAGAAACTACCCAAGATATCACTTCCAAACTTGAGGGGTTATGATTGCCTATAGCAACTTCTCCCCTTCTTTTGTGCCAGTTAAAATAAAGCAGCCTGATTTTGAATTCCCATCCACATCCATATAAACCTAGCTTCAAGTCAGCACAGCTCCACCAGAGAAGCACTGCTGGAAGATGCAAAGTGTCTTTCATCTGCTAGACTGCCTACACACTGAGCTGAAACAATGGGTCAATTATCCCAGCACCATGTTCTTCCCGGGCTGAAAGAGGATAGTAAGTTGAGATCTCATCAATCACTCCAGCTCCTATTGCTCCTGCAGAGAGAGCTGTTATGACAACAGGAGGCTGAAACTCAGGTTTATTGTAACCGAACAGATGGATTCCAAAAGTCTGGGACATTCTTGCAATGGAAAAGCTGATGAATTACAGAAGAAAAAACATATGTCACTTATTTAACCTTCTGATTTTCTTTGATTCATTGCTAGGACAAGCAAACAAGTCTTAGAAGAAAAAAAAAAGGGAAAGAAATAAAAAGAGCGAACAGTAATGTCGTTATTGTTTCTATATTTCATACAGTAGTGATGTCTTCTATGCCAGCACACTGCCTGCCCCTTGACCTTCCTACCTCAAATCCCTACATGTAACCCTGATTTCTGAAATAGGTGGGGCTTATGTAGTGCTAGAGAAAGTGTCTCGAGTTCCTCTCCCTATTCTTTTTTTCCCTACTGGCCAATGGCGTTAACATTTGACAGGAGGGTAGCAGCCAAGAGACTACATTTCTACATGAAGATTGCCAGCTAAGCAGGGGACAGAAACCCAAAGCAGTGCTCCCACAGCTAACAGCAGCTGCCAGAACCTCCACACTCTGGGCAGCGGGCGAGCAGGGGAGACTAGTGATGGTGTGCAATCCACAACCTGGGATTACAGCAGGGGATGTAGGACACGTGGTAGGAAAGCAGGTTACGCTGCTCAGGAACAGACTGTACATGACTGCAATAAAAATTTCCCTCTCCCCCCTGGCAAAATAGAAGAGAAACACTTCTGAAGATGCATTGTAACGGGAGAATGCATGCCTTGTGGCTGTGTAAAACAACAAGAAAACAGCTTCTGAGTCCAACCTTTCCTCTGTGTGTGTGTGCAGTTGCACATGCCCGCACACACAGCCAGAATACAGTCACCCACAGAACCCAAACACGTGTGTGAGCACAGAGAATGCAGTACACAGTAATGTTCACTCACACCAGGGAACAGTTAAACGCAGCAATCATTGCAAGTATATCCATGCATATGCGCACAGACAAAACCTGGATTTCCAGCAAAGCTCGAGCAATTCAGTGTAATAAAAAAGGGCTCCTTGCAGCAAAGCACTTAACGAATGGCAGATTGCATCCAAAGGGTGCCATTACCCAAGGGAGCTCGGGGATTTGGCTGGAGCACACAGCATAAACAAATGGCCTGATGATTTGTCAGGGTAAGGACTGCATTCGGCACAATCAGAAGGCTTCAACTCCTCTGAAGCCCTATATATTTCATTCCCAAAGCAGATGAAGCTGCAATATTTTTCCATACTTTAAAAGTAAAATTTTTGTGAGAGGAATCGAATTTCTGAAAACTATTGTACCCTCCCAGTACTTTCACATTCATGCTCTCCTCTCAGGCCCATTAGCAAAAAAACGAACACCTTTCATTTTAATGCAATTTCATTATTCATTATCTTCTTACATACCAACCAGGGAAAATTGAAACACCTAACAAGAGACAACAATAATTTTCTCTTTTAAATGGCTGGTAGAGACAAATAATGGCTCTGACATTGGCTACCTTCTAGAAATCACCTTTCCACTTTCCCCTATAACTCATAATTTGAACTATTTTCAACTCCTCTTAGTTTGGAATAAACTATATTATTTACACCATGTTAGCTATTCTGAGATTTTAGAATTCCTCCTGGATTACAGCTCACACATCGCTTGTGTCAGACTCTGATGGAGCATCTATTTCTGATTACTGTCTGGCAAAACAAATCACAGAAAATTGGAATTCCAAAGAAAAGAACATTTCATGTTTTGTCATGTTGTTATTATGAGAAATGCAGGCTTTTAGCTTGCTTTATTTTTACCAAGGGATGCTTAGTGCTATGTTTTATGTGCTCCCAGAATATGAGCCTGTGTACTCATGGTGTTCCAAAACCTCAAAACCCACAGTCAATTATACTGCTCCAGAATGGTGGCTCTAGATTCCTTACCACCAGTTTCTCCAGCAGAGGTACTGCTGGCTCCATCTGTCCCACACAGCCATACTCCTTGTGGCTTTGAAAATGCACTGACTCTTAGAATGCTTCAGGTTGGAAGAGACCTCTGGAGCTCACCTGGTCCAATCCCACTGATCAAACAGGGACAAAGTCAGTCAGGACTGTGCCCATTCAGGATTTTAATATCTCCAAATACGGAGACCTCACAACCTCTCTGAGCAAACTGTCAGTTTGTGTCCATTGCTTCCAGTTCTGTCTTTGAGCACCACTGGAAAGAGCCTGACCTCTTTTCACCCTCCCTTCAGGTGTTTATAAATGTTGCTGAGATCCTCCCAAACCTTCTCTTCTCCAGGCTGAACAGCCCCAGTTCTCAGCTCTTCCTCAGAGGAGGGATGCTCCGATCCTTTTATCATCTCAGGCCCTCTCAGGGCGGGGGTCTCTCAGGTAAATTCACACCTTGTTTTTACTGGGGAGCCCAAAACTGGACACAGCACTTCAGGCCTCACTGGTACTGAGTAGAGGGGCAGGATCACCTCCCTCCACCTGCTGGCCTCCTCTCTCCTAACAGCCCAAGGCACTTGTTAGCCTTCCTTGCCACAACAGTGCTGGATCACAGTCAGCCTGGTGTTTGCCAGGACCCCCAGGTCCCAAAGTACCTTCCAGGTGGTCAATCTCCATTACGCACTGGTGCCCTGGGCTGTCTGTCCTCAGGTGCAGGACTTTGCATTTTGCTGTCATGAACATCATGTGATTGTTATGGCCCATTTCTCCAGCTTATCGAGGTCTCTTTGAATGACAGCACAACCATCTGGTCTCTCACTCCTGAGTTTTGTGTCACCTGAGATGATGACACATTTTATTTCAAACATCATGAGGGTGCACTCTGTATCAGTGACCAGGTCACTAATGAAGAGGTTAAACAGAATTGGCCCCACAGAAGACCGGGATGAGGAATGCATTGAAACCTCAGGTATTTCTGTGTCCTTTGTCATCAAGTCCTCTGCCCCACTCAGAAGCAGAGCCACATTTTTCATTACCTCCCATTTACTGCCAATCTACTCGTAACAGCCCTTCCTTTCATGTCCTTTGTCAGATTCAACTCCAAGGAGGCTTTGGGTTTCCTAACCCCATCCCTGCATGCTTGGACATCATCTCTATGTGCCTCCTGAGTTACCTGTCCCTATTTTTACCTCATGCATGCTGCCTGTTGTGTTTGAACTGAGTTAAAAGCAACTTGTTCTTCGGTGCAGGCCTCTTAGCAGGAAACCAAGCTGCCTTTGCTTGGATGATGGACTGCTCTTGAACTCGGAGAATGTGATCCTGCAAAACAAAACTACCAGATCTCCTGGACACCTCGTCTCTCTGGGTTCATATCCCATGGGATTTTTCCAAACAAGACCCTGAACAGGCCCAAGTTTTCTCTCCAGAAGTCCAAGGCTATGGTCCTGTTACTTGCCTTGCTTCCTCATCTCAGGATCCACCATATCATAGTCACCACAGTCAAAGCTGCCCCTGGCCTGTGCCTCCCCAGCCAGTCCTGTGGAGCATATCCCCTCATTGCCTGCTCCATCACCTGCATCAGGATATTACCATGAATGAGCTCCAGAAACCTCCTGTGTTGCTTGTATGCTCAGCTGTTTGTTGCTTCAGCAGATGTTGAGGTGTCTAGCGCCTGCCATGAGAACGAGGGCCTGGAGACTTCTTCCAGCTGTCTGAAAGCCTCACCTCCTTCTTCCTGATCAGGGGGTTGCAGTTAAAAATATGATTTACTGCATACTAGTCTGTGGCTTGTAACATTTCTGGAAGCATTTCTGTGCAATGGTTTTTCAGTGAAATGGTTTTTTTCAGTGAAATACGAGCAAAATAAAACCTGAGTCAGGAAAAAGCTTCTCTCTATATAGTCAAGCCCATCCTCTTTTTTCCAGTCATTTCATCTGTAGGCTAAAGGGCACCCAATAATTATGACTACATTTGAGCTGAAATCAATATATAGTGAGTCACAATTTGGGATATCCAGACTTATACCTTCAAAAGCACAGCTTGATTTACGGATGCCTGGCTGGAAGATATTTTGTGCTTAAGCTCCCAGCCATCGCATAAATACTGCAGTGCCTAAGATCCCCTCCTCCAAAGGAATATGTTTGCAAATACTGAACAGCATCCCCCATAATGAACTGCCAATTTAGAGAAGGGAATTAACTTTTTAAAAACAGTCCTGATTTGGTAGCCACAGATGGGGATAAAGATGTACTTGTTAATGCCATCACAGTAAGTCAGGCTCTTTTTTGATTTATGCAAATCTAACCCAAAAAGTAACACATAGCTATGCATTTCTATCACCTCCAACTTCAGCATGAACAAAAGAGTAAAGTAACTGATGAGTGTCAAGGAAGTAACTGGTATATCACCTCACCACATGCAAAACCAACAGCATGGTATTACCAGTGAGTGATCCAAGTTCAAATATGCATTATGGTGTAAATGCTCCTAAAATAGTTCCAAAAAATACAGCCACAGTAGTCAGAATTTGTTCCCTCCTTATGAAATAAAAAAATACAAGTATATTTTTAAAATATATATTTAATATAATATATTTCAAAATATTTAACTTCAAGGAGCAAGATGCTAACCTCCCTCATAAGCAGAAGACATATTGTCCTGTAAGGTCACAACTGAGGGGTTTTACTTCATCTGAACATGCGTACAGCCAAACCTTAGCCTTGCTTAGACTGGTGACAGGGCTGAGCATCCCTGTGTGCTGGCCTAAATAATGAGGTAAGTTTCAGAGCTCAGTGCCGGGGCCTTGGAGTATTAGTGGATTGACTCTAAAAATGTCAAAACCCCCTCTGCTAGAAAACAAAACTTACACAGATAATTGCAACAATTTGTTTGAAACATCACTGAATTAAGCAAATCTGAAAATAGAAGAATTTTTTTCCTAGCCCTGTGCCTCTTTCATAGAGCCACCCTTCTGCTTTCCCAGAACAAGGCAAGGTAAAGAGGGAGCATATACACAAACTGCTGTAAAGCAGAGAAAAGTAGCTGGGAACTGACACTGCTAAATAAGTGCAATCTCATTCATCTGCTTAACATACGAGGCAGATCTGAAGGGAAACCTCAATAAACTGCTCAATAGTTATCATTCTCTACAAGCAAATAGCCAAAGGAAAATCTACACAAGCATAAGGTAAGTATTCACAGACATATTGCAGATACAGGTAATAACGCTAATAGGTCTTCTACAACTGTAAGTAGGTGAGAGATGCCAGATGCTTCTCTCTCTTCTTCACAAAATCGAGAAACAAAAACCATCCAAAATTCAGAGACATATCCCAAAAATAACAGCAGGCGTTTCAAATATGTGGCTAGCCCCTATGGCTATAGCACAGCTGCGCATTGCATAGCTTTAGAGAATTAAAGCTGTTACCTGCACACGTTCTAAGTGCACAGCCAGCATTAATGACACAGGCCATCTAGGAAGGATTAAGGATTAGTTATCATTTCAACCCAATGAAAGAAGATCTATATTTCTCTTTTAGACACGTAATTCACAGGAGAATCGTGCTTGCCAACACTCTGAAAAAATAATCTTTCAGAATTCTTGCAAACCCACTGTGTTATGATTTCATCTCATGAAATACAACACCTTTACATTAAACCTCATAAAACTAAATCCTGCTGGATCTCTTCCAGGCTCAGAGAATAAACAGCTATATCAGTGATGCCTAGAACAGTAAAATCTGGCCCACTGTCATATGGCATGTTCCCATTTACAGAGGGCAGCAGGTCTGCAAACAGCTATTTCACTTTGCTATTACAAAATCCTCACATATAATGAATTTCTCACATAATTGTTCTAAGAAATACTTCAAGAAGAAGAAAAAAATGCTTTGAAAACCATAATACATATTTATTTATACTGGGTTTTGGGGGGAGGGGTTGTTAACCTGTTCCCTCCCTTCCCCTTAATGAAACGCATTGCAGAGCTGCTCTGGTTTTCAGTGAGCAGCCTGGGGCTCTGGTAGATAGCAAAGGGGGGAAATTTGTTGTCAAAAGAGTTCAAAAGCACAAAAGAATATATCTAATGAGTTTATTCTGTAAAGCATGATTATTCTCCCTTTGCTGTCAGAAGTGCTACTCAAACTCCTTTCAGCCCTGCCAGTCTGGCCCAGAGCATGAGTAAGGATGATATCCAAATAGCCAGTACAATTACACCAGGTTTGCACATCTTCATGTGGAAACTGAAGTTACAGACCCCTATATGCAGATGTCACGCATTCCTTCCATCTTGCCTGTCATTTATCTGGCTAATTACATCTCAGGCAAACCACAACCAGGTCCACAGTGCAAGAACAGGAGCCAAGGAGCACATGAACTGATAGCACTCCTTACCAGGGCCTGAATTCCCCTAAGGTTCCCCTTCTCATTTTTCCCATTTTGACCACAGCATTCTGGATTTTAGTAGCCACAGCTGGAGGATGATACTTCTACATTAAAAGGGAGAGGTTAACAGTGCTGTAACCTGCCCATGTCCAGTGACACTAAGCAGAGGCAGAAATCCCAAAACACGTGGTCAGGCAGGAGCCAACGGGGAAGGGACAAAGGTTCCCTGGGAATTGTTAGGAGATCTTTTTTGAAGTGGCAGAAGAGAAATATCCCTGTTAAGATGGTTGATTAGATGATACAACAGCAGGACAAGGTCGCTGACCCCATCACCAGAATTAATGAGGAGGGGATGTGTGTGGAGGGCAGTAGATGGCACCTCCAAGCTCCCTGTCAGCAGAGGACTATGCAGGACACCTTCAGTAGCCAGACATCACACTCCCAGTCTTTCCCTGGGGTGGGGAAGGCTGACACCCTAGGAATGCTCTCCACGGATTCATGGTTTTCTCGACCAGCAAGTGACTTCTGTCAGAAAACTATTGTATAGACAGGGAATCCAAACACTTGAGGGGGGAGGAGAGAATGGCAGCTCTTTACATGCTTGACCATGTAAGAAGCCCTAACTTTGAACTGGCTAATGATCCCAGCCCACAATTAGCCACTCTGGCACACCCAGGCAGACTGTGCAACACAGTGCCAGGTGAAGCCACAGTGTCCACAGGGGCAAATCATTGTGAAGGAAAGAGAAGCAAAAAAGAGCAAAACACAGGTGACAGCACACCAGAGTAATGTGAACTGGTATTGCCATTCTTAAGGGCTTACTCTGATATTTCAAGCGTCATTTCCAACATAACTTCATCATTTTCAACCAAACCAAATGAAGATAATGTAACGTGGCTTCAGCTTTGTTCATCTTTTTCAGTGTGAACTCTTTCAACCCTCAAATGTGTAACTCTATACACTAAGTAGCAAAGGACACATGTCTGTAAACCATGGTAACTTTTATTTTTAATGTTTATAAAACTACTCAAAACAACGTGATTTCACTAATTATTCACAGATATAAATATTCATTCTAAACTGACCCTGACACACTTTCTGCTACAACTTTACTTACAGGGTCTAAACAAACCTTGTTTGCTGTGAAATCTTCCAGGGGAAAAGAATACTGTACAAGTAAACCAGAGAAATACATTCTCAAGATTTTTTCCAAAAATGAAGTTTTCCCTGCAGACAGTAAGTCAACCCAACTACATACCAATTGGGAACATGGGATGCAAGACACTCACTTCCCTCAGAACTTGCAGTTCCAACTAGAACAGAAGACCAAGCAACAATAAACTATTTGGGTAGAAGGCAGCTAAGATGGATTAGTCCCACAGTCAACAGAGAGCTGGGAATACTGAAAATATAGACATTTACAGAAACAAATTAATAATTTAAAGTACAAAAATCCACCAAAATAATAAAAAAAGGGGCTAGATAGTTCTAAAACTTAAGAACTAGATAGTTCTTAATATGGATTTGCATGTACTGAAAAAGGAAAAATACATGTGGAAAAGAGCATGTTTATAATGTATTTCAAACAGGAGTTCCTTTACAAGACTCTTCAGCTTTACTTTTCTGCACCAAGTTCAGGAAGGTAAAACTACAATTCTAGCTTGAAAGCAAAATAGTAGAGAAAAGAAATTTGAGATGTTGAACAAAAGTTNGCATGTACTGAAAAAGGAAAAATACATGTGGAAAAGAGCATGTTTATAATGTATTTCAAACAGGAGTTCCTTTACAAGACTCTTCAGCTTTACTTTTCTGCACCAAGTTCAGGAAGGTAAAACTACAATTCTAGCTTGAAAGCAAAATAGTAGAGAAAAGAAGAAATTTGAGATGTTGAACAAAAGTTTTAATATATTCCTTGAATACAGGTTCAATGAAAGTTGCTTGCTTTTTCTCAATTATTTCTGAACTTTGAAAACTGCAAATGTAATACCAATACATCATAAAACATGTTATGCAGACTGCCTCTGGGTCAGCTACTTCAAACTTCTGGATTTTTTTTAATTTATTATTTGGAAACACCAACTCTAGAGTCTGCAAATATATTTAAATTACTAATTATGTGCCTACTAGTTTGATTATTTGAATCACTGTGTAATTTAACTCCGATGCAATACAGAGATTTGCTGATTGGATCAATCTGACATCACTGTTTCATTGCTTTATTTTAAATAGCATAGCTTTGGGGAACAGGTTCTCTTGATTTCGCTTTTTAAAATGTTTTACTACAAATTATTATTATTTTAAAATAATTTCCCTTGACAAGTAACAGGTGTCCAAACCTTGAGGCCATTAGACTAGCTATCTATCAGCAAATCTGACCATTTCAATGCAAGAAGCAATTAGTTCTGAAAGTCAGTTTCTATACCTCCTCACTCACTCACTTATTTACAGCTGTTTTCTCTGCTATGCACTGCAGAAGCAGAGCAGTCAGTGGCTATTTCTGCCCATGCATCTGCAGATTTACATGACCCCCCAGCACACAGATCCACACCAAAGCTCACCACTGTCCACAGCTTCAGCCACTTGTCAGGGGAAGTCCTAATGGCAGCTCTGGACACAAATGGCCAAAACCCACCAAAGTCCTAACAGGGAGTAAAATTTGGAGCTAGACCCCTCGTGACAGTAACAACAGCAAAACTCACATGGTGGCCAATGATGGCAGTATTTCTGTTCCCTGGCATCCAGCCCAGATGGAGGCAGCAATTCTCCTTTCTCCCCACCTGAAGCACCCGTGCCCCACACAGAACCCAGGCATTTTGGTATAAACACCCTGTCCTTTTGTATGGCTCACACCGTGGGGCCCCGCTCTCTGCTCAAGGTGCTAGCTACTACCAGGCTGCAAATAGCAGCTAGGGGGAAAGAAAGGAAAGATTTATTACATTACAGCTTTTTAAACAAAATACACTAGGAAAACCAGGTACCATGCAATTATAGTCCTCCAGGGCATGGTTCTGCTACCTTTGCTATCCAGCACTTAGATTAGATAGATGGTAAAGGGAATGGTAATTACAAACAGAAATTCTGAATGAGCAAAAATGCTCACCACGACAAAAACTGTAGCCAGATATAGATACACGTCTGATAAATTTGAAGGATCATAACTTACTGAAGTACTAGCATACAAATAAATCTAGATTTATATATATATGTGTGTGTGTGTATGCATAATACAACATCTAAGCACCTGTATTTACCCCTTTGTATAAATGGAAAGTACAAAGCAACATTAAAAAGCAGAGGTTTGGAATAATATCTAATAAGGTTCCTACAGAAAACATTCCAAACTGGAAAAAAAAAATCTGAAAATTTAAAGATACTAAATGCAGGGAAACTATTAAAGGAATGACTACTAAAATTAAAATAGTAATAAAAGTTAAAATCTAGAAAACTCTTTGTGACTTGGTTTCATTTCCATTTGAAAGTAATCAGCCTCAGTTTGATCTTTCCCTTCCATGATATCAAACACTGACTAAAGATGGCCTGGAGTTCCAGTCCCCAAACAGAGTTTCTAGACAAGAAGGGCAGCGAGCAGAAATACAGAGCATCGTATTTCTAGGGGGAAGATCGATACCCCGTGTCACTGGGCAAAGGAAAACACGACATAGTGTGCACAAGCGCCACCAAGAGGTTCTTCTGCCGCCGCCCAAGGAAGATTTTCCCCCTGTGCCGCTCAGGCACATCCTCATCACCTTTCGAGCATGCTCACTGCTGCTTTTTCAGTGAACATTCCAAATGGAAAGCAAAGAAAAAGATAACTTATTTTTTAAGGGTTCCTTCCAGAGAAGAGGGGGGGAAGAGGGGAAGATATATCGACAGGACGTGCAGCTTTTGACAATGGAACTTTTACATGTTGTGGCAACAGGAAACAAGACTGCTGCCCAGTCCAGATCTGGAAAATGTTAAATTCCACCTTATCAGCCACCTAAACAGCATCAGGAGGGATCTGTTGCTGAGCTGCCTCACATCAAAATCTATGCAATCCTATTTTTTTCCTGTAAAATTCAACTATGAGATTCAAATAGTAATAATATTTCTGTCTTGTGATGTTGGAGACCATGTTTAAAGGTAAGCAGAAATTTTTCTTCAGATGTTTTCATCGTGGTGAGAAAAACAGTTTTGTACTCATCACTGCCCTTTTATGAGCTGAAGAGAATGAGCTAAAAAGCCACAGGTCTTTTGTTCCCATTTTTTGCTTAGAAAGCCCCCAAGGTCAGTATTCCCCTAATCTGCTTGGCCTGGCTACTCTCACCAGTCAGTGGGGCTGGATGCAATGCAGGGGTGTAAGCATCACCCAGACATTTGGGGAAGGTGGGTGCTTTGTGCCACGTAAGGCTTGGCTGCCCTCTGTGCATCCGTGCCTCCCTTTGCAAATCACTGGACTCAAAGTGGCAAATCATCCATCCCAGTCTCACCATCTCCCACGAAGGGAAACCAAACTGTGGGCTGCCCAGGAGCTGAAACCTCAACATTTTCTCCAGGAAGGGGAGCAAGGTTGAGACACAGCCTTGAATTAAGCCTCCCAGGTGAGGGTGTAGGCATCCCAGAGAGGTCTCAGGAGTGTCAGACTGCAAGCCACCTGGCTAAACCCAGAACGTGGAGCACTGATTTGGACTAAATGGTCTCTAGAGGTTCCCTCCAGCCACAATTATCCCATAATTCTGCAAACCAAAAGGACAAAGGCACCTTCAGGTCACTGACAAAAGAATGTGAGGCCCAGGCTGGAGGAGCCACCAGTGGTGGCAGCTGTTGCCTCAAAGTTCATCACATCACCAAAGCACCTCATAGGGTCGGGGAAAAGGAGAAGCAAAGAGGATCCCATATACAGTATATAGCCAGGTAAGGGACTGAGTGATCTCAAAGCAGAAGATATGGAAAAGTATGACACAGATTAACAAATTCAAACTCTTTATTGCTGCCTGTGTTAAAACAAGTGTCTTGCCTATTCTTTAGCAGACAGACAAGTGTGTCAATACATTTTCCCTTTTCCACATCTTGGCTTTCAGGACTGGTCAGAGAAAATGTACAGAAGTTCATCATTCTTATCAAGGCTAGAAAACAAGGGGAAGCAGCACCACGGTATTAACTGAGAGGGCACAGAACAGGCACACTCCTTAGAACACAATGCTACACTGAACTCTGTGCAAGTTCCAAGGACTCCACTCGTTTTCCGCACAGTTCATTCATTTTCACCACCATCTATCAGGTAACTGAGGGTTGGGGGGAACTGGAGTTGAGTTCTTTCAAGGCAGCTCCTTCTCTCACCTAACTCCCAAGATTTAAGGTGATATAAGCACTTGAGGATTAAAGGTGTTTTAACAGCTTTTACAGATTTAAACATCTAAAGTGGCTTAAACGCTTATGCTACTTTCAGGGCTCTAAAGTGGCTTAACTATCCATGGCACTTGATGAATTTATGGGTGCTTAAAAGCCTATGCTTCCTTTAAAACAATTTTAAAAAAACCTTAATACATTAAAAAAATTAAAGGAGGTATACCTTAAAACATGACTGTATTTTAGGAGTGCAGTCCTGCTTGAGTCCTGCTTGCCTCCTGCCAGGCCGGACCAGGTCGCCCAAGAGCCTCCAACCCGCCGGCTTTGGTGGGAGGCGGATCCCAGCGCCTTACCTATGAGCAGCGGGCCCCGCACCTGCGCCGGAGAGCCGGGGCAGGGCCCGCGGGGCTGAGCTCCCTCCCCGGGGGCGGAGGGCGGCACCACTCCTCTCTTCCGTTCCCAATCAGGCGCGGGACAGGGATGTCCATTGGCCCGGTGCCGCGGGACACCCGGTCCCGACGTGTCCCCCGACAGCCGAGGGGCAGCGGCACCGTGGCAGCCAAAACAGCCCCGCTCCGCCTGCAGCGCCGTGCGGGGCGAGGGGTGGTGCTGGCGCTGCGCGGCGGGGCCGGGCCGGCAGAGCATCATCCGCACCCTGGGGAGGCGGCTGGGGTCAGGGTGAACAGGCACTGCCGCCCTGCAGCGACGGCGAACAGCATTCGGGTCCGCAGGCGGGGAACGCCGTGCCCGAGCGGGCAGCGAGGAGCACTGAAGGCAGCCTCGCCCTCTGGCGCTTTCACCTGCAAGGGATCAGAGCCAGGACACCAGTGACTGCTCGGGTCTGCGGGCGTGGGCTGGTTTTGTTTACGCGATCTCGGCTCGTTTCAAACTTAGAGTGAATGAGTTCACCGGGGGTCATTAAAAATGGAAATAATGTCTCAATAAAACTTTGTTTCAAATCAAAGCTTAATCCAGGCAAGCGTGTGGTTTTTCTGCTTATTTCCTGTGGGCTGGAAACAAACAAGCAAACAATTCTGGTGAAAAGAATGAGCAGGTTTCTGTCAGAAGCGTCTCATGCTCCACCACAGAGAATGGTTATTATCTCCAGTCCAAACAATCTGCTCAGATTTGGGTCTTTGATTCCACATACCCTAGCTGACTGCATCTATGGAAAGTAGTGTACAGGGAATTTATGGAGCAGGCAAATTTTCTTCTGATCGTGCGGAAATCCACCTGAGGGGATATCAATGACTCCAAAAAAATGAGAAGCAGTGAAAAAAAGGAGAGAGAAAAACAGACCACAAACTTGTCCATTTTACAAAGACCTGGTGAATAGCCTGACCATTCAGGGTAAGAACAAACCTGTTGGTAGATTTCGTTCCACCAAAGAGGAGTTTGGGGACAGAGGCTTGCAGAACCAGCACTGGGAGCTGGAAGGGACATTTCTGGCAAGTGACAAGAGCTACAGCCTCTGGCATTTGGCAAAATAGGCTTAAAATGGGCACCATAAGCCATCAGTGGGGTTCAGTCCTATGGAAGGCAACTGAGGCCAGCAGCTTACATGTGCTCTGTTTAAAGGTAATTAATGGCAAGAATATGTCATGCTGTAAGAAATAAACTACTTTTAAGCCTTACCACAAGTGATACTAGACATTCAGAATATTTATTTCCCAGGTATCAAACAACTTCAGGAGGGAGGCTAGCCTACAGGGAGATTACATTCATCAGCTTGGCCCACTGGAAGGGATCTTGGAATCTCCTCTGGAAGAGCGGGCACCATGTGACAGCAGCCTGCCTGGGACAACACTGCAGCCATTCCAGCATGGCAGACCTGTGCCTTCCTGGTGGGAATGCTGCAGGTCCCATCCCTTTCCTGTACCACAAGCAATGAGTCACATCTCTGGGAAGCCCAGTAGGGAAACTGGATGTACAGGGATCCTGCAATTTACAGAAGTCGTCATGGCTGAGGCTAGCTTCCCATAAAACATCTCTATAAGGAGAAATATTCAGTAGCTGATTAATGAATGTGGTTTACCACAAAATGATACTACACAGCCCTACTCTTTTCAATAATAATCCCATAAATAATATTACTAAAAACCCAAGAATTATCCAAAGAACACTGAAGCTGAGTTGCGATCCCAGCGCCTTGCCTGTTGTCTTCCCCTTGGTGTTAAATCAACACAAACACAATTCTTCAAGGGAGTTTCTAGGTGAAGACAGGAGTGAAGAGAAAGGGATGTGCCTATGCTGCACGGAGCCAGGCCCGCGCTTTTAGCCTCAGAAAAACGTGCTAGTATTTCGAAAGCACTCGGATTCTTCCACTCGGGGAAATCCCCCACTGGCAGTCGGGGGCCATCCAGGGGCTATAGGGCCCCGCTCATGGCAGGGGAGAGCCAGGGGGGCAGCAGGAGGGCCCCCCTGGCAGCCCCCGGGGCTGGGCGCTGCCGAGCCGGAGTGGGGCCGGGACTGCCGGCAGCCCCCAGTTGCTGCCTGCGGCTCCAGCCCCGGGCCGAGCCCCGCCAGCATCGCAGGGAGGGGCCGGAGGTGCCAGACACCCCCTGGGGGATGAGGGAGCCGCCAGCCTCGCCCCTTGCCCGGGAACCGGCCCGGCCACATCTCCCGTCCGCGGGCAGCGGGAACTCCAAACGTGGGCAGGGGGTGCCGGGGGGAGCGCGGGCAGCTCCGCAGCAGCTGTGCCAGAGGCAAAGCTCACCTCCAGCTCCCCGCGGCGGCCCCGCGCCCCCTGCCCGGCACAGGAGCTCCTCGGGGTTCTTTGTTCGCCGGGATCTTTCCCTCCTTCTCCGTGCTCGCACGGTAACGTTCCTTGCAAAGATTTCCTGCCAAAAGACAATCCCCCTGAGCGAAAGCAGACCGAGAAAGTAGTGACCAATCCTTTCTGGATGGCTGTCACCAGGCTCCTCCCAGCCCTCGCTCCCCCTGCTATTTGCATACAAAAAAATCCAGAAAACTCCCGTTTGCCCCAGCATCTCGTTCAGACTCTCCGTCCCCGCCTGGCAGCAGGAGCCCGGGCTGGGGGACGCTGCCTGCGGCTGAGGTAGCGTCGCGCCGCCCGCCCCGTCACCCCGGCCCCCGAGCCTTTCGCCAGCCCCCCCTCCACCTCCTCCGCGCCCCAAAATGCAGCGCCGCCTCTGCGCCCTGCTCCTGCTGGCGTCCCAGTGCATGGGCTCGGCCGCCGGGCTCTTCCCCTTCGGGGAGCCCGACTTCTCCTACAAGCGCTCCAACTGCAAGCCCATCCCCGCCCCAATGCTGCTGTGCCGCGGCATCGAGTACCAGAGCATGCGGCTGCCCAACCTGCTGGGGCATGAGACCGTGCAGGAGGTGCTGGAGCAGGCGTCCACCTGGATCCCGCTGGTGCAGAAGCAGTGCCACCCCGACACCAGGAAGTTCCTCTGCTCCCTCTTTGCCCCCGTGTGCATCGACGACCTGGACGAGATCATCCAGCCCTGCCACTCGCTCTGCGAGGAGGTGAAGGAGAGCTGCGCCCCGGTGATGTCCGCTTTCGGCTTCCCCTGGCCCGACATGCTGGACTGCAGCCGCTTCCCCAAGGACAACGACCTCTGCATCCCGCTGGCCAGCAGCGACCACATCCTCCCCGTCACCAGGGAAGGTAAGAGGGAGCGGCCGGGTCGCCCCCGGTCCGGCAGCATCTGCCCCCGATGAGGCGCCCCGACAGCGGCGTCCCTCCGCGGCTTTCCACGGGGGAACGAAGGCGTCCGCCTTGAGTTACAGCACGCTCCGGTGCTCCGGGACGGGGGGACCGGGGAGGTGGCCGCGGACCAGGCTCAGGGAGGCTTTTCCAAGGGGGCCGGGGAAACCGCAGGCACCGTCGGGGAACTGTCATCGGCCTGCACCCATCTCCAATCTCAAAGAAAAGGTCTGGGATTCGGCCCTGGAGCCGCGCGGCATCCAGAGGGTCGATCGCCTTGTACAAGAGTCGTCGCTGTAGCGCGGAGCTGGGGTGCTCTGTGTCGCGTTTCGACCTCCCTCCCAACAACCCTTGTACTTTTTTACCCGTTGAAACAAAAACTTCTGTTTGAGGCGTGACCTTAAAAGCCCACCGTGACCCCTGTAGCGGGTCTGTAGCAGGATAAGGCGCCACAAAGTGCTCGGGCAGCTTCGGGGCTGCGGGGGAGAAGGAGCGGGCTCTGGGGTGAAGGGATGGAAAGCTGGCGTTTCCCAAAGGGTTCCCGACGCCACCTGCTGTTCCTTTCTCCCCGGCTCTGACGGGGACTGTTGCTTGCATTTCCAGCACCCAAGGTCTGCGATGCCTGCAAAAACAAAAATGAAGATGATAATGACATCGTGGAAAACCTCTGCAAAAACGACTTTGGTAAGTGGAAGCAGAGCTCCTCTCACTTGAAACTTGAGAGTCGAGGATCAGGTACAGCTCCCAGAGGAGTCAGTAAGAGATGTGCCTGAATAAAGGCAGGGCTTTGGGTCATGAAACACAAAATTCCACCTTGGAGTAAAAAGTAGCCCTTTTTATCATTCTTTTCTGTTTACTGTTTTGAAGTAGTGCTCTTTTATGTGAATGTTGCTGGCAAGCCCAATAGAAAGTAAAATGAAAAAAAAAAAGAAAAAAAGAGAGAATCTTTCATGCAGACTATTGCCTGGGGAGAAGTAGAGCAAAGCTTCATTTAGATGTTTGAGACAGAGCCGCATGACCAATCTCAGTGTATCGTAAGAAAGACTCTCTCTGCAGATTAAGAATGAAGCTCTATATATCATTTGACAGAGAAGGTAATGCACAGACAATTGGGGATATAAACTTAATGGGAAGATCTGGGGTTAGAAGAGGACAAGAAAGCCCCTTCAACACAGACAACTGAAGGACACATTATCCACACATTAGCATTTCAAGAGCAAAAGGGAATAAGGAGGGGAATCCTTTTACAATAGGTCAGTGTTTAATACCTGGAAACAGATTTGTAGTATAAGTATCTACAACAATTCAAAAGTCTTTCTTTAAAAAAAGAAAACAAAAACCCACCCAAAACCTGAAACCATGATTGTGGGACATAATTGCTAAAACAATCAATAGTTTGGGCCTGGCAAATTGCACTCAGATAAATCCTCCTAAAGCTAAACATGCCCCACAGCTTCTCACAGAGCCCTGTATCCCCCTCCTAGTTATTTTACCAAATCAAATGCAGCTGTTGGACCAATTTGCCCTCCATGGGATCTATTCTTTCAAAAAAACAATGCATGTGAAATATCATTTCCTTACAGGTTTGCCTAAAATCCTCTCCAGCCTAATAAATTAAGTGTAGAAGTTTTGAGCTGCAGCAGAGATCAGGTTTCAGATTAGGTCTAGGTACTCGCCTCCCCACCTCCCCTTCAAATGCTACTTTCAGGAAGGCTGTCTTCTCCCAGCAAAAAAAAAAATGGTGCTCTGCTTAGTGTAGCAAACCTGTCCTCTCTCTGTTGCAAACAGGAGAAAAGCTGGAAAAAATATTAATTTAGAAAGGAAAGGAAAAGAGGGGGAGGGGAAAGAGGAGAAAAGAAATCCAAAAAACCTCAACCCTAAGGTTGATTCAAACTGAAATGACTTGCATGCCCTTTGTGGCTTTAGAAATGGAGCCACCTGCTGCCTCTTCTGTCAGCCCTGACAGTTTAATTAGCAATAGAGCACCTCCCTCCCCAGGTCCTCTTTATGTGCACTAATGGGAAAAAAACCTCTCAATCTCTCTCCCTCTCCCCACTTCCCCCTCCCCTCGCTCTATTAGCCTTGAAGATAAAAGTGAAGGAGATTGCCTACATCAATGGGGATACCAAGATCACCCCCGAAACAAAGAGCAAAACCATCTACAAGCTGAATGGGCTGACAGAAAGAGATCTGAGGAAGATAGTGCTCTGGCTCAAAGGTGGCCTCCAGTGTACCTGCGATGAGATGAACGACATCAACGTGCCCTACTTGGTGATGGGGCAGAAGCAAGCCGGGGAGCTGGTGATCACCTCGCTGAAGCGGTGGCAGAAAGGGCAGCGGGCTTTCAAGCGGTTCTCCCGCAGCATCCGCAAACTGCAGTGTTAGTGGCTGCATCTCTGGCTGTCCTGCAGCAGCCGCCCCTGTCCCAAGCTCTCTGGGCCTCCCGCACCTTCCTGCTTTGGCCCCTGTGAGCCTCGAGGTGCCGTGGGCACCAGACACAGTGACCGCTGTCCGAGAGGGGAAGAGCCCCTCCGTTTTTGTACATAGGTTAAAGTGTAATAAAATAATAATGACTATTTTTGGGAAGTATTAAAGTATCTCGCTTAAAGCTTGGGGTTTTTTTTCCTGGTTGCAAACATGACTTTGGTCTGAGGTCTCTCCCTCTTCGTTTGAGTAATGCTGGTTCATTTATATTGCCGCTTCTCTGCATGCGTGCATGTTTGTTGTGCCACAGCAGGAGACGCAGAGAAAGCCAAGCGTGCGGCTGGCCTGTCACCGCGGGCACGGCGCTTCCGCTGAGGTGACACGGCTTCCCGTCTGCATTAACACTATAGAGGTCACGTTACGGCTCTTGCATGTGATACATAGCCACCAGTAAGAGTATATTAACCATTCTCACGTTTTATTTTCCACAAGTCTGAGCCCTTCTCTCTCAGAAAAAAAAAACAAACAAAAAAAAACAAGTTTTGGAGCTGGTTGATCTGAATGCAACTTTTTTTTTTTTTTTAATTATTTTGCAAATTAAACCATCTGTAGCCTAACTGTAACATACCTAGTGGTTAATCTGAAAGAGTTGTAAAATATTGCTTTAATTAACTTTGTAAATACTCCAGATAAATGTTATATTCTTGTATATAAACTTTACATCATAGTTTACTCATTGTCTCTGTCTGTATTCACTTTAATCCATTTTGGGAGAACTGGGAGAAAGATGTCCAACTGGACTTTGTCATGGCAAAGCAGAACTTGTCATTCCACCCTAAGTGGCCAGTAGAAAAGCACAAGGAAGCCTCTAGTGCTGCAATCAGAAAATCTGCAGTGGACCTCATTTCCCCAAAGATGAGCCCACAAGACACAGGACTGAGGTCCAGTCAGCTCATCTTAGTATGTCTCTGTTGAGCTCTTGGAGATGAGGCTTCTTTTCTGTGGCTCCTTTGTTTGACTGCCTGCATTTTCTCATCTTCTCAAAGGACTTTCCTGACATGGAATTGCAATGAGAACACTGTCTTAAAAATCAAATCCATCTTTCCATTTCTTGAAAAAGACATATTAAGGAGAAAAATGTCATTTGCAACTTGCAATTCAGAATAATGGTAGAGCAAGGCATTTTTTGTGTGTATGTACACTCACTATTCTTATTGGGAAAGAAAATAAAAGCTACCTAATAGTTAACTAAATGAATGTTTTTCAGCATTTTTCTTACAAATGTTTTCTGATGAAGAGTATTACCTGAGTTTTATTGTACTTACCCTGAAAAATAATCTTCCTTCCCAGTGCTGTTACACATAGAAAATTCTTCGTAGCTTCACTGACAGGATGAGCAGTCCCATATTCTCAAGAACAACATTGTATGTTAACTCTTCACTGACAGAATACAAATCCAACACTAGACTTTTCTGTACAGTAAAAAAATCACCTTATTTTCATAAATTTTGTGTTATTTTTCATCATCAGGATCAAAAGATGAAAAGTAAAGATCCAACATGTACATTGTTTTAGAAAAATGAGTTATTTTCCCTCTCCCACAGTCTTAATGCATTCACTACACCTGGTACAAACAGTGGTAGGATGCTGACCATGCAAGAAAATGCACAAATGTCTTCAAAAGTACAAGAATTTTTAAAAAATTTTTAAAAGGGGAAAGAAGTAACCAATGACCAAACAAAATCCCCATTTCAAACTGGCTCTTAATTATTTTGTGAAATGGTATCTGTATTTAAAGGCCAGATATTGCTGAAATGTCATTAAAACCTTCCTTCTGAATGAACCTGGCTTACCAAGAAACAGATTTGAGTATTTTCATGTTATGGTGTAATTATTTTAACACCAGCACTCTGTCCATCATCTTACAGAGCCATTTGCATTCAGGTGTTCTATCACTGTACCCGTTCTGCTCAGCATATGATGTAATGCCTGTACCTGAACAGCCTTGGGTTTAGAGGAAATAAGCTCTCAGATACAGAGGAGCTGTCTGAAGATGAACCTGCAGAAAACAGGCATGTATGCCCCGTGGAGGAAAGCACTGTGAAGAGGCAGTTGTTGCAATGCAGTCACTGAGGACTGAAAATGAACAGCCAGGACTGTTGCACACAGCCTGCCTTACAGATACTAAGTTGTCCTACAGCAGCCATAAAATTATCTTAATTGGGCTGTCGTAGAAGGCAGCAGTACTGACGCTGATGAGGACAGACAGGTCACAAGTTACTCACTCTGGGGTCATGTTAAGGCCAAATATAACAGATTTTTTGCCAAATTACTCAAATGTATGAAGACATATCACCTATGATCAACAGTGCCCTGTCTTAAAAACCTCATACGACATTCCCCTTCCTCTATCACAACATAAACAGTTACACCAGCAAAATCCTGTTCATATCGGGACAAATTCAGGAGAAGTAGGACAAACTAAACTGGCAAACACTGAATTTTGCTAGTATGACTGGCATCCTGGATTAAGAGCAGCCTGCCATACAGATGCCCTACTGATAAAGCCTTCTGCATGTGGCCCTTGGCTGAATCACTATCTGCTCTCCAGGCGAATTGACAGAGGTAGGATTACCTTTCAGATAAACAGGATTTAGGCAAATGTGAAGAGTAATGGAATTCACCTTTTCCCAAAGTTCCATTACCTTGTTCTAACAGTTTTGTATTTAAAGATTTCAAGATCATATCCGCCTCACCATGAAGTGTCAATGTTTGTTGTACTGTTTCTAGTGGAGTAAAAGCCAGACATTGCAAACTATTCAGCTGAAAATTAAGATTTTAAAGTCACAGCCTGAGGAAACTTCACCTCTCAGATACTGGCAAAGAAGTAAACACATACATTTTTACTCTTACTTGCTCAAAAATAACTGAAAATCTTTGACTGTGCCAGGAACATAGTGAGCCAAACATATAACAAAAATTATCAGAGCCTGTTACTTCTCATAATTGTGTCACATATACTTCAGAGTAACTTTATTACCTAGTATGGTTCACTCCTAACAAAGATTTTTTTGCAATTGATGAAAAAAGGCAACCCACTGCTGCATTTTTTCAGACACTTTCTGTCTTTTTCTAAATAAAACAATGTTTTTATGCAGCCAATTATGTAGCTTCCATTGTATTTGCTTTCATAAAAACTATAAAAGCAGCTGACTACAATGGATTAGTTTAAGAACAATAATAATGACACTTGACATTCATACAGAAGTTTCCATTTAGTTTCTCAGACTGCCTTCACAAAAATAGGCATTAATATCCTTCTTTTGCAGATCAGGAAAATGAGGCACAGTGAAGTGAAATAACTCATTCAAAACCACCCAGCAAGTCTTCTACAGTCAAGAAAAACAGAGTATTTTTTTCCTCCAAGTTTTGTGCTCTAATCACTAGCCCACAGCAATCAGAATGATGTATAATCAAGGCAGCACTTAGATTATAATTTGAAAGCATAACAGCAACCAAGGCTCCCTCCAACTTCTTCCCTTCAAGTGTGTAAAAAGTCTGCCCAAATTCAAATTTAAAACCCATCAGCAATATTCCTCACAGTCTTTTCCTTTCTTTCTTATTGATCGTTCTTTTTATTCTTTAACTATTTCTTAATCCTTTGTTTTCTTCCTCACTTCTCATTCACTTCAGACATTCACAGAGAAACCACCCAGCCCCTCCCTCACCCCTCTCATACAGACACTTTTGCCCTCAGAATAGTTTATTAAAGAACTCGTGCAGTATAACTACACATAAGTCACAAAAATCCTAATGACCAGCTCAAGACTTAAAAAGACCCATGCAGAAAATCCAGCAAGAGACATGTAAATTTAATTAATGATTTTCTCTGAGGAGAGGAGGGCAGTTAGATGCCACAAGGAGCATCACAGACATGCTGGTCAGCTCAGGCTGCTATACCTATTCTGCAACAGGAGAATATGAAGGTATTTAAGGAATATGTGAGCAAGAATGAAGAATAAGTAGGTAGAACACACTTTCCTTTCTGACCTTGCTGACCAGGTCTCCTGCATGCCTCCCTGTTGTCATAACCCTTTGTTTTCCAATCTTAGGCCATGAAGCACCTCTCTCAGCCCTCTTTCAGATGTCCCACTACCTCTCTTCGGCCATCAAGAGTATCAACCAAGAGCAGAGCCACCAAGACTCAGGAAAGGACCACCACATTGTCCCCTGGGTGCCTGCTGGTACATGAACAACTCCCCTGCAGCCAGCAGAGCAGCTCAGCTTTGGCTGCTTTGGCAGCCCGCTGCCGTCCTCACCAAACCTACCAGCTCTGAGAGCCTTTGTGCTGTGGCCACAGTTGGCAGTGCTAGGGGAAGGGCGATGGATTGATTGCTACCAGAGCAGTAGGCAGCCTTCCTTAGGCTGGGCAGCCAGGCTTTTGTTATTGGAGCCAGAAGTTCTTATTTCTAGGCTTCAGAGACCTGCCTATATGATTTATCTAGAAGTTGCTTTCTTATCAGCAGATGTAGTTTTAGTACAGCCTGACTGTCTGGTGAAACAACCACAGGAATGGATCTTGTTTGCCTCTGTACGAAGAGGAGAGTGCAAGATATTCACATCACAGGAATCCAAGACCCCAAGCTCTCTAACAAACATAAATTAGCCCACACTATATCCCTTTGGGGTGAGTTTAATAGAGTAACATTTTCCAAATGCATCAACTGCTTTCAGGGTGAGCCATGGGCTCCTAAATCACCTAGATGCCTTGGAAAATATTAGCCGCTATCCCCCATTGGAGTTAAAGCCAGTTGGCCGGGGTCAGCCAGCAAGCCTGTCACCCAGCCAGGAGGAACACCTCAGCAATCAGCCAGCCAGCCCATTGCTCTCACAACTGATCAAAACAACCAACCAACACAGAAAGCTGCTCCGTGGAGCAGCTGATGGAGCCGACTTCAAAACCAATCACCACACACACGCAGCAGCTGTCTGGCCAGAAGGACCTGCACAAGTTAGAGGTATGCTCAGTGTCTTGCAGGACAGACACAAGAAAGGACTTAGATACCTTCTAAGACTCACAATAAGGCAATACTATTAATGCAGCTCTTTCAAAGCCCAGATGCTGCAGATCATCCTTTTGGATGATCATTTTCAGACCACAAAAGTGATGCTGGAACTGTGGAGAATTTTCTGTTTGGACACAACAGATTGCCATTAGAGGCACAGCCAAAATTAGCAGCAACTGGCAGATTTAGGGCTGATCTAAGAAGGTAGCAGAAATGCTAATTTAAGAACACTTTCAACTTCCCAGATCTTTGTTTTCAGAGCTTAACCCTGACAGTCTTCATTAGACATAAAACTTTCCATATGGAGCCGCTATGGAAGGACAATTAAAGAGTTTTCCAGTGATACCTGTTTTTATCAGGCAAGAGATAACTAATCCTTCCCTGGCAATTTCCCTGCATTGTTAGTTAAATTCAAATCCCTAACATTGTCTAATTGCCTTTTTTGTTATGTGAATCTCCAGCCGTGCACCATAGGGAACCCTGGCTGGTTACACACTGAGACAGGTGCTTTAGTGGCTGCAGGGCTCACATCATTAGGCACACGCAGAGCTATTAATCATTTCAGTTTACTCTGAGGCACAAACCTGAATTAAGTCAGGCCACTTTCCTAAGTAAAACAATAGCTTAATTGTAACAGGTAAGGCAAAAGCGTTTTGAGAGGTAGAATTTCAGGAACTCAGGCAACTGCCCCCAAAAAAAGAATCAGGAAAGACAAGAAAATACACTGTATTTAAGAATTAGGAAGTTTAATCATTTGTTTTCAACAAGGGAAGAAAAATAATTTGAAGATAATCTATTCACCTCACAAAGCCTGTTACCTTCAGATGCTGAATTCCTTGATATGGGAAAAGTTGTCTCGTTTACAGTCTGTGATCTGTAGCACTGCAACCATCCCAGTGATATGAATGGTGGGTTGTTTGGAGTTTTTTTCACACAATGGGGAGTTTTAAATAGAGATGGATTTTCAAAAGCATCTACTAAAGCACAAGTTCAAAGATTTCAAAAGTATTCTTAGGTTTTGATTTTTAAAGTAACTTACACAACAGAAGGAGGAAAAAAATAACTTTGTTGGAAACAATGTAAGAAGGCATTTAAAATCCTGTTAGATGCCTACAGATGCTTATCTGTTTCTTGAGGTACCCACATATATTTAAAAATCTGGCTGCAAGACATCCTTAGAGAGTTTAATGTACCTCACACACAGGGATTTTGGAAATGGGACCTAGACTGCTGAAAATATTAGCAAGTAGTGGCATTATAATCTGTCTCACACATATGAAATTATACATTTGTCTTTACTCTTTTGTTTCAACATTTGACTAGAATATGATACTTACTCAAAGAGCTGAAATAAGACAACTTTGCTTCCCCACAGAAACAGACTTTGTAAATTCATAAGGTACCTCTGGAATTCTAAAGCTAGCTCTGCCTTCACAAGAAAACACTGCATGGAAATCAGTCCCTCCGTTCAGAGCTAAGCTTTAGAAACCTTGCTAGAAAGATAAGCATCCTTCTCAACTTTGTACTGGTACATGAAGTAGATGAACAAGAAAAGATTTTTGTTAAATACTTCTGTCTACAACACAATACAGCTGGAAACTACATTAACTGTTAAGACTTGCCTTGCAACTGCTGCAACTCACTAGTACAGAGCAAGGAGTAGTATAAAAGTCAGAAGTATAGTCAGAGTACACAGAATCACAGAATATTTTGAGTTGGAAGGGACCCACAAGGATCATCAAGTCTGGCTCTTAAGTGAATGGTTCATACAGGAATGAGACCAGTGAACTTGGCATTATTAGCACCATACTCTAAGCAGCTGAGCTGATCTCAAAATGGATGGAAGAGGTGCATTTCCTCGCATGTGAAACTCAAAAGGATCACCAGAGACATCTAGAACATGGATTACAATATAGCACATCTATGCTGGCAACGTGCCACAACCTACCTTAGGGTGAAGTTCACCCAGCAATAACTACACTTACTGTTTGCATATTGTATCCAAATATGAGCTGCTCCATAGAGCAACCATTTCTGCACCCCACTGCCAACTGTGTGCCCCCACCATCTCCCTGGATCACACAAGGCAGACAGTGTGTGGGCTCAGCTCTTTTACCCAGCCCCAGATGAGCCCTGATTGAAAACAGCCAGATACCATGAGTGGCTTGTGATGAGTTTGGCAGCTGAGCAGGGGACCTGCCTAGTTCCATGGCTGCACCATCCCCGTGTCTGCATGGGGACCAAGC
Source organism: Promerops cafer (assembly GCA_013398275.1). Taxonomy (NCBI): domain Eukaryota; kingdom Metazoa; phylum Chordata; class Aves; order Passeriformes; family Nectariniidae; genus Promerops; species Promerops cafer. The sequence goes on along the minus strand of VZSE01007792.1, from coordinate 1,228,667 downwards.
GATGCAGGGAGGTCACATAAAGTGCACCTCAAAAACAGCCCAGACATCCGCAAAGAAACAAGTATATTACAGCAGGCTCAGTCTTGATTTGCTGCTGTGGCTTGCCCAGCACCAAGGTAAGTTGGTGAGGGCAGCTAAAGTGTTTGCAGTATCAACTTCATCTTGGTATAGCCTGTCTCTGCAGCGCATGAAAGGGTCCCCCAGGGACCTACCCTTCATGACAAGGAGCCAGGGCTAGGGTACTGTTCCAGCCCTTGAGCTCCCACAAGCCAGGAGAGCAGCAGGCAGGAGATTCCAGTCAAATGACTATCTGCAGTGTGGGGCTCAGCACACCTGAGTCTCGGACATGAAAAATACAGCTTTTCAGTCTTATGGTAGTCTTGATAAGACTGAGCACCTCGAGGCCCAGGCTTGCAGCATTTGCCAGCTGAACTCTCCTTCGCTTGTCTGTCTCTCACACTCATTCTATCTTTGATCTTCTCAAGGAGAAAAAGGATCTAGAAAGAACTTGTGGAAAACTTTACACACAGCAGTACTCAAAAAAGAGATAAGAAGGAGGTGCTGCTGAATACTGTAATGGCATAATCTACTTCAGTGGGAGATTCTCGTCTGGCTGATGCATTTCATTTCTGACACACTATTGAAAGGATAGTGCAGAGACAGAGGTTAAAAAAAAAAAAAGAGGGCAAAATTTGCCAGGGAATTTGGTACCAACACATATTCTGGGTGGATTTAATGAAGTGTGAAATGATGGCCTAGAGCTGGTCCTAGGGAAATAAGCAGTACAATTCCATATACATTAATAGAAACAGAGGTACCAGCATTGACTGTTTTGAAGTTTGACTGTTCAACAGCAAGAGAATTTATTTTCTAATTTTCATGCTCTGTATAAGTCAAGGACACCAAGGATTCAGAAGAACCACTCCTGCTCAAATTCCAAGTAGAAGAGAAGAGTAGATTGTGAGTAGATTTAATGGAGCCCTACTGAAGCAACTGCTCTAATATAGCTGGTAGCTAAAATGCAATAGCTCACTAAGTTTGAATAAAACATGTATTTATATACAAATGCAACAGCAAAAGCTATTGGGAAGAAAAAACATCAACCCTGATTGTCATTGTGTGGGCATATAAAGAGGTGGAGAAGTAACTGTGGTGAGGATAAAGTCATTCTCATAGTATAGTGTCAGGCAACTGGCTAAGTGCAAAGCTGCCCAAAGTTCAGTGAAGTCAGCCTGGTGACATGTGGAGCAGATGCTGAAAGCCTGACAGCTGGAAATGTTGGAAGCACTTGTCATCAAAAGGTGGCAGGAAGCTTATGTCAGCTGGAAAAGAGCCTGGATGCTTGTTGCTAGGGCAGCAGAGAGGGTTTTGACAGATAAAAGTGTTGGTGAGCAACGACTAGAGATAAGAGCGCAGATCCCTGGGAAGGCGGAGGAGGGCTGGTTCTTCACGTTTATCTTTAGTGATAGGGATACAAAAGGTCACTGCAAACCTCCAGCTTGGGGCAGGGCTCTGAATGGTCCTCAAGTCATCTGCCACTAGCTTAACCCTAGAAGGGAATTGTTACTGCAACATTTCATGCTCATTCTCAGTGTTATGGTATAAATGCTACAGCTAGCAGGGAGGCTGCAGATGGGGAAGAAAGCAAGGGGTATGGAAAAGAAAATATTCGTCTTTGGGAAGAGTTAGATTTGTTGGACTTGACCTTGAGAACCTGAATGACAAAAGTTATTTCCGTGCCTGGCAAAGTGCCTTCTCTTTTTGTTTTACTTTCCTCTAGACATATTCAGGGTAAAGCAACAAAGACGTAGCAGACCTGTCCTCAAGTAAATCTTATTTGGTTCCATAAAAAATAGAGGGCAGAAAAGACCCAAAAAGTTCTTTATTGGGATAGCTAAATCACAAGTATGTTAAAGAACAGGAAGAAAACCCAAGGTCTATCCAAAAATGCACAGTCTTTAGAAAGACTGAAAAATGAAACCTTGTTAGTTGCTCATTTCAGTCCAGATCCAGTAAAAAACCTAGAAAATAACAAAAAATAGAAATCTTTTCACAAGTTTTTTTAAACAAGTTTCCCCAAATGTACAATATTGCTCAGAGATTTTCCAGAGCAAAAGTTTCTTCAAAAAACATTATTAAAGTTACAGTATTGATAGCAATTTCAGATAAATGGAACACCCAAGGTCTTTGTCAATTTTCACACTATGAGAAGTTTCATTAATCAAGTACAGCTGGCTGAACATTTTTTTCATTATATGGTTTATTGGTTTGGATGACTCAAATAAATTGGGGAAATTCGCCTAGTGCTGTTTCCCTTTCATTTCCAAGGTTGGCAGTGGACATTTCTGAAACTATATATTCCAGTTTTGGTAACAGATTTGCACAGTCACTGTCATTAGCTATACTAACTCATGCACGCTCAAAGAGGTAAGTGAGACAAGATGGCAAACACTAGTCCAGGCTGTGGGAGACCCTGGTTCAAATCTGTCCTCTCTGCCCCTCTGTGTTCCATGTCTCAGTTCACATTGAGACCTTAACCAGTAAGCAGAGAATTTGGTAACTACACACCTGAATGGGGAGTATACTCCAAATTATATAAAATTATAGAATAAATCGGAAAGAGAATAAGCCTATGGCCTGATGACTGTGTTACTCACTTTGCACAGCAGTGAGAGCACATGAAGTAGAAGGGTCAGAGCCCTTCTTTGATCCTTAGTCTCTCTCTTGTCTCTGTAGATGTGTGCTATGGTCCCACATCAGACGCACAAACAGAAGACTCAGCACAAGAAACCTGACCCACAAATTCTGATTTACTTGGTTGATCCATTTGGATTGTTTTTTAAATCTAGATATCCTAGAAAAGAAATAGAGCTACACCTCAGAATATTTTATTTCCAGCATTAGGACTTTCATCCAAGTGTTAGGCAAACATTTTAAGTAAAAAGTTTGAAGCAGTTTGGAGTCTTGAATTTAAGTTGTTAACATCCCAGGTAAATTGCCCTACTCACTCAAACAGCAGATAAAATGGGAGAGCTGGGACTACTTCCCTCTCATGTTTATGATCCAATCCTTTTCTTTAATTAAATGTACATGAAAATCAAATGAAACAGTTTGCCAGGTGTTAAAAAATTTTTCTATAACCTCAAATCAATCCTTGTGCTGTGCTAACAATTCTAAAGAAATTAAGTTTCCACTCAGTCCATAACATTTTCTTTGCAGCTCAGCTGCCAAAATACTTTAAATCCAGCAACTATTTGCACAGCCCTATAAATTAGGTTTACTAAAGGAAACAATTAGCAAGCCTGGAGCTTACAGGAATTTCAATTGGTACTGCTACAGTGCATTGTTTAAGTAATTAGAAAATTATTCTAACTATTGTAAGTATTTGCAACACAAATCTCGTGCACATAGATTCTGTCCTATTAATGATGGAAGCTATAAAAAGCTTGAAAAGCTAGTCTGCAGAGGAGGTCACATGTTTATTATTAGTCTAACCAGTATATGCTTCTCATTGTTACTGAATAGCAATATTAAAATAAAATAGGAGCATACAGGGAAATGTGCTCCTGTGCTGCTAAATTTATGAGAAATCTAAAGATACAGATGTGTCACTTACTTCATTCAGGTTTAAACAGATGAGGATCTGAATAAAGACATGAACATAATAATTATTGAAGTTAAGGTACCACTGAACTAGAGTTCTGTATGAAATACTTAGCAGAGGTATAAAATCAGTAGAAAGATATCATGAAACCAAAATGAGTTTCCAAATGAATGTCTATTTCCAAATGGAAATAGCGTCAATCATAAATGAGATGCTTTAACCACAGTTTAATAATCTCTACTACCTTGAAAGGCAATTAATCTGCTAGAAGACAGTAATACTTCCAATAACGATTAGCAGCCTTAAAAAATTCTGCACCTCCAATTTAGCTATTAAGCTCTAGAGATGGGCTAGCAGCCAGATGTTTATAAACTCTTTTCAGGTTACAATTTAGTTACGGTTACAGGGTTAGACAATGCGCTCTCATTTAGCCCTCCAACTGACTAGCTTAACCATTATCTGTCACTGCACTGGGCACATGCACCCCGCTGGCTGCCACTGTCCACTGCCAAGTCATCTATTTCCCCGCTACTGCTCGGCTGAGGCTGCTCCATTCATCCCTTAGACAGCCTCCTTTCAGGGGAGCATTACAGGCTCAACAGACCCCTTTGTTGGAGTTCTATTTACACCACCATTTTTTGTTACTCGGATTGTGAAAGGAAACAACAGGAGACGGAGAGGAGACGGACTGCTAACACAGAGGACCAGAAGTCATCAACCTCAGTTCTTTGAAGTGATATTCACAGTAAATACGGAAACTATACCAATATGTGAAATAACCTGGTGGTCTAAGTGCAGTTCCCAGTAGACGTGCGGATCTGTATCTACAAGAAGTCAGCATCATAATCAGCAATAACTGGCAACCTTCCCCACTATTTATAAAGAGCTGCAGTGTAATTATTCACCCAGCTCCCATTGATTATAATGGGATTTGGCTGGATAAATCTCCATGTAACTCTTTGAAAATTTGGGAGCTTTTGGGCAGTTGTTGCTCCGAGGTGTAAAACCTTATATGCATTCAGATGGAATGTGCTCCCTTCTGAACACAGCTAAAATGCAGAGTAAGTACTATGAGCCCTTGACTTGATTACTGCTGTCTGCAAGCTGTTGTGAGACAGAAATGCACCTCCCTGCAGCAGGACAGCACAATGACCGTGTGCCTCCGGGGCAAAGGAGTGCTGGAGCACATGCCAAACTTTGAAGATGTGTTTAATTCCCTTTGACTTCCACACGACTAAAGCACGCACATGACTGCTCCGTGGCATGGATTTCAGCATGTGACCCGGGACGTAAGGCATACAGCAGTGCTCCAGAGGCCTCACAGCAGCTTCAGTTGTCAGGTTTTATTTGGGGAAGCTGCTTTGCACACACACCAGGCTGCTCAGCAGCTGCCTCCCTGGTGCACCATGGGCTGGCTGCTCCTGGCCCGCGCCACAAAGGCTTTTGCAGCCACGTTGCTTCACTCTGTGGACTTCAGCAGGAGCAACACTGAATTCCAGTGAGTGATGGCAGCACCAGGGCTTTATATACTGAGGTGACAGACACACTGTGTTGAACCACCAGCTGAGCAGGCATAAAGGGCTTAGGGAACTAACTCTGTGCCTTTCAGGCAGATCTCCTACACCAGATAGCAGCTCCATTAAGGGTACATGTGTATCTCTCATTTCTTTGCCAAACTCTGACTGAAATACACCTGTTATCCCCCGGCCCTCTTATCTTCATTATTTAGTGCAGTACCTTGTAATCCAGCTTCAGCTTTCTCCCTCCTACTCCTTCCAGAGCTTCCCTGAATGGCAGCTCTGTGCCTCTTCGGTTACCAGATTTTAAGTTTGCAAGGCCATGGCACCCTGGTCCCACTGGCCGTGCTGTCCATTGGCCTTTCCAGCACTCTCCACTACCATCTTCCAATCCAGTGGTGCCTTAGACAAAATAAACACCACCAGAGGCAAAGTTAATGCTACTTCTCTGTGACAACCATCTCCTATTTCTATAGTGGGAGAGATGCCAAATAGTGGTGGTGTGGAAGATAAGCCTGCATGTGCTGCATTTACCATGGCCTACAACCAGTCTTTCAGAACATTTTACTGGTGCACAGATCCTGGGGTTCTGGTATGATAAATATCTCACCTGCTTTCATTTTATAAAATGCACATTTTTGGATTTCCTTTTTCAAACAACAAAAACAAAAAAATGAAATAGACAAGCCTAATATCTAAAAAACAAAAAATTACTAAGAGAAAGTATGTTGTTATTACAGAAAATTTTCTCTTCCTAAACCAGTCGCATCACTGGGGAAATAAGGGATTGGTTTTTGAATTTTCATTATTTGAAGTAAGGAGGCTTGCTTCGCTAACTTTTGCAGATATGAGGAGAAAACACATTTTAGTGTCCTGCTTTGGGGCAGATTAATTTACTATTTTTTGTCTTGCTGCTGTTTTGCTGCTTTTTAAAAACACCTTCACAAGCTAAAAGTGTTCTTCTTTTATCTGACAGTATCCAGAAACTGGACATAAAATAGACAATGTACAGAGCAGTGTGTTTGTGTGCATGTTTCAGTGCATAGAAATTTGCACTTTTAATTTTAACCAGTGCAAATGACAACTAAAAGCAGTAACCTTTAAACTTTTGCAAAAAGAGGTCCCATTTTTGCATTTTATGGGGTAGTTAGAAAAACAGAATTTTATTGCCTGTAGAGGGGAACAATTTTCAGTAATTTGAGCTTATAGTGAAACCAGCTGATCTCCATCTTGCTTTATCTGTATTACTTTATTCCTTGATCATAAATGTATCCAATGAATTTTTTAATGCTATTTTATTTTTTTTTTGTAAATTTTATGCATCATGAGATTAAAAAATATACTAGTTACTATTATTTTCCTAATGGGTTTTCCTTTCCAGTACAATATTGCTTTGTAGTAATCACATTGAGAATTTGCCAAAGTTATCTGACAGACCCAGCCTAGAGCTTCAGCAATTCTGACATTCCCACAAAAGTTCCAAGAACCAAAACAATCCATTATTTTTTACTTCCTAGGAGCCCCAGAATCCAGCCTAGTCAGTCAGAAAATGTTGTTGTCTTGTAAGGCTAAAGCAGGCCTTTGAAGCATATCAAGCTTATGAAAACATAGACAAATCCAGAAAAGCATTCTTCAGGGAAAAGCTCAAAGAATAAAATGTAAAGTGTTGTTGATTTGTGGGTTAAAGATAACAACTTACAGGGCTGCCTGGTCATCAAGAGGTTGGCATGGAAAAACAGAGCCACTGATGTTAATTGCACACAATTTAAATTTGGCTTAGGCTATCTTACACAGCTCCTTGCTTTTGATTAGATTTCTGCCAAGCGCTCAGACTCTCTTGTTTGGTAAGTGCTACAAAGGTACAGCACACACAGACTGAACTTGGGTGCTGTTGGTTTATGCAGAAACAGTCCTCTATCACCCAGTCCCATTTTGGCTGCCTAATCCTGTTTCCTAAAACACTGTAGAAAGAAAGGAAAAAAGTAGGATAACATATAACTTTTCCCTTGAAAAATTCTGTTTTGTCAGAGGTAAATTCTCTTTAGACTTTTTTGTAAGAGATTCTGCTGTTGCATTTTAAAGAGCACTTAGAAATATAAACCAACTACTTTTATAGCAGAAGAACATCTAATGATTTAAGATTATTACAAAGATTTTGATTCATATTCTGGGTTAAATGCCCAGTATGGAAGCTATACAATGAAACTGCATTACGTTATGACATGCAACCTACTGTATTGAAATATATACATATTTTAAATATATATACTTGAAATATCTAGGAGATGTTCACCACTCCACAGTGATTAGGGACTTGTAAAGGGTGGCCATCTCTTCAGGATCCTCAATAACAGACTCAGAAGGGGTCAGAAGACCACAGGCCACCCCCATTTTGGTGTTCGATGCATCAGATAAAAAAATTATGTCATTACATGGCAACAACAAACAAAAATAAATTTCAATTTGTTGTTGCTTTGGAAGGCTTTGAGGAGGCTGCTCAAGAGATCTCTCAGGCTACTTCCCCACAGCTGCTCATCAGGCACATGAAGCAAACCCAGCAGGGAGAGTGATAAAGACACATGTCCTCCCTCACGTTCAGAACAGAGAGTGGAAAGTCCAGAGGTGGTCTGGCTGCACTGGGTCAGATGGAACAGGGGGCAGCCTTGTCTGCTCTTGATGCCAGGTTGCCAGCACTGCCACCGAGACACCGCGGGCTTGGGTGGACACCTGGCAGTGGCACCTTCCTTCCTACCCGCTGCAGGGGCGTGACTGCCCCCATGGCTGGGGCATGGTCCTGGAGGGGCAGCAGCAGGGCCGGAGGGAAGGGAAGGGAAGGGAAGGGAAGGGAAGGGAAGGGAAGGGAAGGGAAGGGAAGGGAAGGGAAGGGAAGGGAAGGGAAGGGAAGGGAAGGGCAGAGGGTGGCTGGAGAGAGGCTGGTGGTGCTGGGAGGTGTGGGGCAGCTGTGGTGGAGTGTCTGGCTGCGGCCGTGTGTGTGCAGGCTGTGAGCACATGCAGGTGCGTGGCACAGAGGTGGTGTTGGCTGTGTGATGAGGAGCCACATTTTCAGCTCTAGTGTCCCACAGGCTGGGAGGGATCACAGCTCCTGGGGGAGGCCAGATGCACCCAGGCATCTGCAAGAGGAGGCAGAGAGAAGCCTGCACCTCTAAATGAAAACCCAGTGCTCCTGCTCCTAAAGAGGCACTCGGGCTTTTCAGCCCACTGGCTTGGCATCACCCATCCTTCCTAGCCAGCCCAGCAGGACTGGCCACTCTCTTACCAGCTCACTCCTGGGGACCAAGACTGTCAGGCCCTCCTCTGCCTCTGTGCATTTTTCCTTTGCTCTTGGAGAATGGAGCCATCAAGAGATTTTCAACTATTTCCTGACCTAAAAAAGCTTTAATAGAATTTTACAGCAGCTGGCAAGGGTGAGATGGTAGCTCTCTGTGCAACTCTATGCATTAATCATTATCATTCTTCATTACAACTGTAGCAGTATCAAAAAGCCCAGGCACAATTTTTGGGTAACATTAATTCACATTTCATTAGCGAGTACCTTTTACCCAGCCACCAGAAGAGAGACCCTGACTGCACAAATGATATCTGGTCTTTATCTGAGTCTGCTGCTGACAGACACTGTGTTTACAGGGGAGTTTAGCATTTACAGCAAATGCTTTTTTGCCAGGTCAGTTTGCCACTACTGAGTGGTCACTGGTGAGGGCAAGTCATGCACGTGGCCATACATTCACTGCTCATCCATTGCATGCTGATGTTACAGATCCCTACTGCATCCAGGGATCCATACTTTTCTTGGAGGCCAAATAAAATTTTCACTGTCACATCTAAATTCTGGCACAGATAAAAGAAAAGATGTCATTATCAGAATGTGTAGGGTTAAAAAAACCCCAACAAAACAACAAACGAAATAAACTACAAAAAACTCAGTATTTTCTATAACTTACTCACTTTAATAAGAAGGAAAGGAGTATACAATACCATAAAATACTAGTAAATTGTCTGCTGCCTTTGAAATACAATTGATTTTATTAAGACCCAGTTAACTGGGTTAACTCTCAACTGTTCCCTAGCTTGCTACAGAGTCAAATTATGGTGTGCAATGTTGAGTAAAGTGGGATCTAAACTATCCCAAGCAATTTCCAATTTTATTGCACAGTGACAACAGACATCAGATTCAATTAGCAAGACATGAATGCATTTTCAGAATCTGCAATTTTATCACTTGCTAGCTGGTAAACAAATAAATTATGCAGTGTGAATTGAAACACATCTCTACTTGGAGCTATATAATGTAATTGTTGTAATTTAATTCAGTTCTAATGAGATTAGAGTTTGCGGATGTGTAATCCAGTATTTTTGTAAAGATACATTACCATACATTTGAACTACAAAAGCAAGTCTGTTTTATCATATTTGCTGACTTGTCAACACCTTTACTTGACTCTGCAAAAGTTTAGTGAGTGTTTTCTTTACCCTTGTTCCCTCAATTTGATCCTCATGACCTCCAAAAGACGTGAGATCAGGAACTTCTTGCCTTACACTTTTTCTGAGAGAAACAGCAAAAAGAGCTGAGAAAGCAGAATGGCAGTTGGACATCTGGATGGCTTTGAAATTCCTGCTAGGTGAGGTTCTATCTTGTGCTACTTAAATCCTTCTAAGAGAGTATATCTCTCCCCAGGTGACTGGTGACTTGGATTCCCTGTTTCTCCCTTAGATGAGTAGAAAGTGCCATGCAGTCCTTTAAGGCAGATGGTAAAAGTGTAGCATATCCCTCAGTACTCAGGAGCAAAACTCAAGGGCACATCACCCAGAGGGCTAAGGTGTATATGGCAAAAAACAACATAAAGGGGCACACTTCAATTCTTATTAACCGTAACAGCCACCATCACATATGGACATTTCAACTGGGAAAAAAAAAAAAAAAAAAAAAAAAAAAAAAAACAAACAAAAAAAATTTATCCCCTTCAGTTTTATAATTTCTATAGAAATTTAAAGATATTTACAGAATTGGAAGATTTGGGAGGTAAAACAAGAACCAAAAGCCATCTTTGATAATGGCCTTCTCTAAGAGAACTCAGTTTGGAATCAGAAATACTATCTTTATACTTCATTGAGTACTCAAACTGAACTTTTCAGCCTCTTCCTGTGTGAGCTATACCAAGAGCTTTATAGTGTACCTGTACAGTTGCTGGATTAAAGCAACTGAAAGATCAGACCCAGACCTTTTTGATTAAGGCTAGAAGACATTTCATTTAAACCTCAGCTCTCTAATTCTATTGCAGTGATTTTGCCCCCATGTATTGAAGAAGTAAAAGAGAATTTGCTGCCACAGGAGGCGTGGAGATGCAGTGAAATACCCATCCATGAAGATTTCAGTAATTCAGCTGGACTCAGCCCTGAGCAATGTGATGTCCTTACTCTGTTTTGTGCTGGTCCAGATAACTGCCAAGGTCCCTTTTGGTGGAAGTCCTGGTATAACTGTAGGCCTCCAAAATACCCCATCATCCCAGCTGGTCAGTCATTCTGAAGGAATTGCATGACCACTATTCCTGATGTATTGCAAGTTCCTAAGCATGAAAGAGCATGGAGAGCATTCCCTTCTCCATGAAAGAGGGGCAGAGGGAACTTACCAACATATCCAGCAACTCACAGGACAAAGTGGGTGGTGAGGGTGAAGGGAAGAAAACCCTCATCTGGCTGTAGTTCAACATGAAGCTATAGTAATTTTTTGAGTGCATTTCAGGAAAGTGATTTATTATCAGCAGAGGAACAACGGAAGTAAGGTAATTTACATATTGTTTGCAAATATTTTGATAATCAAATTGTACGTTTGTGGCAATACCATAAACATTTAACATTTTGTTCACATGAGTATATTTAATAAGGAATTTTCTTTTCTCGAATAACTGTACTGGAATTTCTATTACATCAGTTTAATCAGTTCCTCAGAAAAACAAAACAGGGGGTGGCTTTACAGTGATCATTATGGAGATTGCTGCTGTAGTACAATGTTTTCCTTAAGGGGCAGTAAATGTAATGCTTCCTGTCCTTGCGAGTGTAACATAAAGAAATGATCCTTTAGCTATCATCCTAAGACTTGCTTCACCGGGGGACGGCTGGGAGAGGGTGGAGAGGAAAGCTTGTTACCTCGCTGTTTCCGCCTCACGTTTTCCTAGTTCCTTAATTACTTATTACCCCGATCAGGCCGTCTCCAGCGCTGGGCTTGCCGGTGCGCTCCCCGTAAGGGGGCACCCTTGGTCGCGTCCTGAGGGACCGCGACGGGCTGCTCCGAGATGCTGCCGAGCGCCAGCGCGCTGCCGGCAGGGCTGGTGCGGTGTCCTGCGGCACCCGCACGGAGCGGGGAAATGACGCGGTCAGCGCTGCTGCCGGTACCCACTGCAGCGCTGCGACATCTAAGCTCAGCATCCATCATCTAACCACTTCCTTCCAAGTGGAAAAAAGTGTGGCTACTCTTGCACGTACTCTCCTGAAGAAGGAATGGGAGAGAGCCGCGTGCTTAAAGCCCATCTCCAGATTTCTGCAAAGTCAGAAGTTTTAATTGGATGCAAACTTTGGCTAACATGAGATAGTAACTAATAGCAACAAAGAACGGTTTCTGGCTTTTTCCTGGTTGCTTGCTCAAATCTGGATCCCAATTGGTTTAACACTGGCTGTGTCTGAACTAGGAATCTGCTGCCCATCAGCCACCAGGACACAAGGTCTGGATCTGCAACTCATCCAAGGCAGGCATCCCACAGAATGTTGCAGCTCCCTTCCAGGAATGGAGACAGTGCATGTCAGTCTCTTCAGCTTGATTTCAGGCTGTAGTTGGGGTGCAGTCAATGCACACACAGGTCTGTAAGCCAGGAGGTGCTGCTGACTCCTGAAATGTAGGCCCAGAAGGCACCAGGTCAGGGGGAAATTAACATCCAGGTTAATTTGAGTCAAGCTCAAATGAAGAACAAGATTCTTAACTACAAGGACATGAGACTCTGATCTAACACAGAAGCTTACTCAGATATGAAGAGAGACTGATTTATAGCTCCAAGACAATCCCCTCCTTCCTTAGGGGCTCAAGAAGGAACCCCTAAGGCTCTAGAGGGAAGCAAAATACCCCTTACACTTCTCACTTTATGTAGAAGGAAGCAGAAACAGGGCTTTAAGCCCTCTTCTGAGTTTCCATTTATTTTTGGATATTGCAGCCTTGGCTGTTGCCCAGATTGTGCTTGTTCAGAGGAAACAAAGCCACTGTTGGTCCTACAATGTGAATGGCTTGTCAGAAAGAGCCTTTTGGAGCTGTCTTGCTTAAGACAACATCCATCTCAGGTTACAGAGGTGGGAGTCACGACACAGTCCTCAGGGGTTACATGTAGCAAGACAACCAAGCCTCTGTGGAAAGCAGCAAGCCATGGCTTTTAGTCAGGTGGACAATAGCTTTTATATAGGAAGAAAAAAATAAAATGCATTTTATTTTCTGTGCATATGCACGGATGCTCTTCTCAGTCTTTAGTAGGTTCAAACTTTTAAGGGAAGTTTAAGGAAAATACTCAGAGTTTTCAAACTGTCTAATAATGGACTATGTAGGAGAAAAAAGTCACTAGCCTTATCTAGATGAAGTATTGCTACAGAGGGTCTACTGAAAGAATTGAGGACCCCTATTCATCAAGTTACTCAGGCACATGCCTAATTAGAGAGAAAGCTTGTTTTGTGGTTAAGGTGCTAAAACTGGGGCTCAGGGTGCTTTGTCTCACTTCCTTCCCTCTACCACAGTCTTACCTGCAAACCTGAGAAAACTAGAGTAATATGTTTTCCACACCTGACCTCTGTATTCAACAGTTAAAAAAAAAAAAAAAAAAAAAAAAAAAAAAAAAAAAAAAAAAAAGGTAAGGCATCTCAGAAAGGACCAATCCTTAAAAAGCAATTTGTGAGTTTTAAGGGAATGTTAAACAAATAAAGAGGATTACACAGGTAATGCACACAGGCAGAATTGGAAGAACACAAGCAGCTTCTTTGTTTTCCCATCTTCATTAGCTGATAAGTGTCCTAAGCCATCTGTAAATTGAAACCCAGTTTTTGGTAACTGATTTTCCTGAACTGTGATATCAGTAACTTACATGATCAGTCCTTTATCTCTTCACAATTGTCCCTCAGGTTCTGAAGCATCATAGCCTTTGATGTGACAGGTCTGCTAAACTCTAAAGCATGAAACCTTGATACGATTTACAGAAACTGTTCCAGTACAAAATATAGAACTATCCTGATCTATGACAGCCTAACTATTAGGGGATTTCCACAGAGGCACAAAACTGTAATGAAGAGATTGTGAAACAGGCTTGCTAACTATACAGGGTTAGGAAAAGTGAAGTGTTTGTCACAGCATCATATACACAGGTCAAATAAAGTCACAGATAGTGCAGCTCATTCAGGGTTTTAGCCTCATGTCACTAACTTTACAAACACAAGCTCCTAACCCTCAGTGCACAAAATACACGAGAGCGTGTAGTATAGTCATATACAATTCTACTTTATCATTATGTTCCCATTAATTCTCTGCTAGACCAGTCTGCTATATGATTTAATCATTTTATGTTCATGTTAGCATCTCAGCTTTTTAAGTCTTTTTTCTATGAATGTTTGCCTTACTGATTTTAACAGACATTTAGAATAAAGAGCACAACACTGAAGTGACTAAGGTTACTCATGCCATCCATGTATGTTTTCCATTGAAAAGATTTTGCACAAAACTGGTATTGAATCAATGCTGGAACACTTGAATTCAAAGTGCACATATTGGGAAGGTTCCTATCTGCCTGGGAAAGCCTGGGGGGTTCTAAAAAGCAAGCACGCGGTGTTGCCTTGGCATTATCCTCCTCAGCAGTATTTAAAGTTAAGTATGCATACCACAGAGAATCAACCACAGTCCAAAAAAAAATGCCTATATCCTACAATTCTTACAGTTCTATTACTTGTGTAACTCAGTCTTCAGCAAATGAAGCTTTATTCCCAGCCATTCGTTTACAAGAGCCAGTCACATCAACAAGGTGACATAAGCAACACAGGAAAAAATACATTTTTAAATATGTTTAATCTAATTTAGGGAGGATCCCATATGACTATAATCATACAACACTTTCATAAGGTTTTGTGATGGTTTTTGCATTGCATTTAAAATAAACAAAATATATGCACCAGAAACACATTGGGGCCTCAATTTCCAGTGCATAGCTGCATGACAGCATCAAAGACTCCTTCTCCAGTAAAAGAGGAACTGAAGCAGAGCCTCTTTCAGTAAAAATAGCATTACCAGAAGCTGAAGTTCACTTTGCACTGGGTTTTCACAGTTCTGCTTCATGGTCTGTTTAGCTGGGAGAGTAATGTCTTCTCACACCTACCATCTATCTGGGTGTGAAGTTCCTTTATAATAGTGAGCACTGGTCACCCTGGGTCTCTGCCAATAGAGGGTTTATTGCATTTACTCCATGTTCGGTAATTTAAGAGTCACCAAAACAACTTCCAAGTTTGTGTGTTAAGTAGTAACTGCCCTAAAGTTTCATATCCAGATACTTTTGTATAGTTCTCTAACACACTGTTGATCTCCTTGCATGAGCTTACTTCCTTTAAAAGCATGCCATAAAGCAATGCTAAATTTAAAAATTTCTACCCGTAAAGTAACGGCCAAAATCTGATCCCTGTATTTCAAAGACTTGCAAATAGGACAAACAGTAAGAAACAAAGTTGGATTATTAATGAGATAAATGAAAAACAACTAGCATATGTTTTTGTATCAGATAAGAAAGCCTTCTGATTTAGGAGCAGAAAATGTAATGATGGTTGTATTTAGGATTTAAACAGCTTGGTTAATGCATACAGGAAATTATCCATTTGAGATGAAAACAAACAGAAAAAAAAAAATCTACTGCTCCCCTAAGTACAGGCAGGTCTAGACTTCTGCATTGCTGTTCTTGCAGGTGGCAATTATTATTCTGGCATTCATGTGCATATAGTTTTAGTTTGATTTGGTAAGAAACATTGAAATAAGTCAAAATTTGAAAAACAACCACATACTCATTAAAAACAGCCCTCTGCTTCTGCTTGCTTATAGATTTTTTTACTTGCCACCCAGCCTTTGCCTACTTGGTTTATGCCTGTATGGTTCACATAGAGGTTACACAGTGGAGTGTCTGATACTGGAAGAGAAGACACCTAACACTTTCCTCTGCCCATGACAACATTTGCATCTTTCGGAGCAAAACAGAAGGCAAATCAGATGAAGAGGTAGAACATGCTAGTTTCAGTGGGAGGGGTAAACCTAGTGCTCCCTTTATCTGATCAAAAACTGTTTTCTTTTCCATTTTCTGTTCCAAGAGCCCAAATGAAGCAAGTAGCCAGCCTTCCATTGCATATCATGGCTTGGTGGACAGCATCAGCTGGCAAAACTTTCTGTCTGAGTCTGAGGTCACGGTGGGTCTTTGCACATATACACATCCCTACTCTGGACAGTCATGCTATTCTCAGACATAGTAAGAGCCCAGAGAGAATTGCACAGTCCTGTTAGTAGAAATAAAGCAAAGGATTGCAATGATTGACTCCCACCCTTCCCTTCAAAGTGCTTTGCAAACATGTGAAAAAAGAAAAGCTTGGTTTCTTTTTGAAAGAAAAAGGAAATGAAGGTCAAAGGGAGCATAAAATCAGCCCTAAATGGAAAGGGCATTCATTAGCTTTCTCAAAAAGAAAAAAAAAAATAAAAAGCAGCAACTACTTACTAGATGCAAGAGAAACAGCAACAGCCTGTACCTTCCAAAAGAGCCTTATCCAGGCTTATCGAGAATGTAAAACGTCCCCTGAAAAAAAGGCATGCTGGGGAAGGCTCCTATTTCAAAGAGACCAGAGCAAAAAAAGTTGCAGCAAAGCAACCAAGGTTCAGCTGTAGATAATTTTGGGCAAGAGGGAAGAGATTGCCCTTCACCAGATGGCCACATATAAAGTAGTACAAAGGAAGGGGGTAGGAAAAGGGAAAAAAAAAAAAAGAAAAAGAAAAAAAGAAGAAGAAGAAGAAGAGGAAGAAGAGAAATTGGAATTGTTTGGGGTTTTTTAATTAAGCTGTGGTCTGAAATAAAATGTAGGCGATTCTGATACCTGTGTTTTTTCTTCCTGAAGGTAGCTGACAGTTTGGGGTTAACTTCTACATGAAAAGAAAGCAAATTAGAGAAAATGATTGTTTCCCAGCTACTTCTGAGAATTTTGTTATTTCAGATTTTGAAAAATAAACATAGAGCCTGTGTTCTACTAACTCACCTTGTAAAAGCATAATTTCCAGTGGGTTTGCATATGTGTTCAAATAACACTCTTGTTTTAGCATTTTACTCACAAGTTTTGCACTGCCTGCAACTATATTATGTACCCTAGGATGTGGGGTGGCAACAAAGGATGTTAGAGAATTACCATCCTTGAAAAAACATTCTATCCTGTCCTAGCCTAGCCTATCCATTTTTCTCAACATAAAGGCAGAAGTCTAATATACCAAATGAAGAAGGGAGGAAAAAGCTTATTAGTATTCTGAGTCTGTATTTTCCCAAAGGAAATTCTGACTATCAGGTACTCAACTGATTTTTATAATGCAATTTGCTTGCCGTTGGAAGCTGTCCATTGGTGAAAATTAAATAAATATGATATATAGGAACAAACTTGTTCTCCCCTGGCATAATACTAATCTTAAACATCTCAGATAGAAAGGTAGATCAAACACAAAAGCCTTGCGTCTGGTACCACAGGTGGCTGCCCATTTTACTGATTATTTAATTTGTATCATGTGGCAGTCACGGAATAAGAACTTACTTGGGAATATAGTTGAAAAATGAAACAGCATAGTCATGACAGCATTGATTTCTGTACCTAAGTAATGAGGCAAATCTTGAAAAAATAAGGTTGGTTGAATTACTTAACATAGAAATTCCTGCCAATTTTCAATATGCTGTCAAATATAATAGTATTAACTAAACCTTAAAAACCCCAAACAGCCTGATTTATTATTTCTTCAATGCATATGTTTTTGGGTATTTAAATATGCCTACATCAAAAGAAATTAGATTTTTAGGGAGCCAGTTAGCTTGTCTTGCCAAGTTAACAAGTTCTGGTAAGGTCAATCTCTTACAATAAATATAAAACTTACACAGTTACTTTCTTTATATATACAGTTTTTACCTCATGCTATAAGATGGAAAGGATAGTGGGATAATGGTCTTACATTGAATTTCTTGGTGATAGTCATTCCTACTTCTTCAGAGCATTGTGAGGGAAGCAGAGGATAGATGGATGTTTTTCAATTGGTGCTTGTATGACCTATTTAATCTGCATAATTAGAAAATGGGAAAGTTGTCTATGACGCTGATGCTGACTTCACTTCTAGGTCTTTTTGAGCTCGTTTAAAGTATGGTAATGAGAAAAACATTTTACCTTTGGGCAGCAATCTAATTTGTCAGGAAATTCCTCTTGCTATGATGAGTGGATGAGGAAAATTTGCAATAATATGATCCAGATGTTAAAGCTGCTATTTAGCAGCAATGCAGATGTATTATTTTATGGAATTGTCCAGATGGTGACCTTCCAGTATTAATAATGAATCAATACTGGGGTTTGCATCTGTATGACTCAATTCCTATCTTTGTTCTCATTTACATGATGAAATACTCATGCATTTCATGTAGAGGCTAATAGTATTAAAATTAGCAATCTGGAAGACATAAAAATCAATAAGGAAAATTGAAACAATTACTGCAAGTAATATATACCAATTGATCTGATAACAGCATCACCCAAAAGAAGGTTATGCTACCATTTTTTAATTGATTTGCATATAATTTTGCAGCTAACATGATAACAAAATTCTGTTACAGTTTTGCATTAGAAAGTAGCCAATTTACTGAATATGTGTACTGAAGCAATTTTGGCTTTGCCACTTAAATTCAAACTTTACTTTACTGGAAAACAAAAAAAGCAACCCACAGTACATAAGCACAGCAGAAAAGGTTCATGTTGCACGGTAGCCAGGCAGGCAACAGAAAACTTTCAGTGGCCTCTGGTGAAGGCCAGGAAACCTCAGGATCTGCAGTCAGGGATGAGTAGAGGCCACTGACCTGTGGCATGTCAAAAGGGCAGCAGGGCACAGAAGGAGCTCTGTCACTTTTATGCTCACAGACAGCAGACTGAGCTCTCCTAAAGTCAGGGCTGCAGGGTGGAGAAAGGTGTAACACTGATGTGATCCAGTGATGCTGCGTTGTTATCTTCTACAGGCTTCTCTCTCTCTTAATTTATATAAACTTGTATTGTAAAATACCAGTTTGTTCAAGGGTTCCATGCTTTCCGGGGCTTGGGTGGATTATTTTTAAGGGTTTCTCCTTTTTTTCTTAGAGAAGAAGAATTGAGTCCTCTTACAGCTGAAATCTGTGGCAAAACTGTTTTAAGTTTCATAGGGAATAACACACATTCCTTCTGAATTCTACTTTTTGGATTAAGGAAAGAGATTAATTTTCCATAGAAGTATCCTTTTACTCAGGTGAATTTTTGTTTGCTTTTAAAGAATCCCCCTGCACCAAACCAAACATAAATTTTAAAGCTGCCCCCCTTCAGTGTTTTTTTTTTTTAGTTTTATTTTTTGCTCCTTATTTCTGTAAGGAGTTAGCTCTACAAACACTTATATACTAAAGTCAATCTTGCTTTATCTTTGCTGTCATCAGGCTTCCACAATCCCAAATCCATGGTTTATTAACATGACTACAGAGAGAACTGACATTACAGGGCTTCTAACTCTTCAGTGGGTATCAAATATGTGCTTATTGGAAAAGAAATAGAATATTTCATCACTGTGGGCAGCTCAAGCTAATATATGTATTGAGTTTGATGAAATTTCATTTAGGAAAAAGCATTTAAAACTTTAAGCCACAGCTGAAGAAAGAGGTTTTAAGAAAATCCTGAATTAGTGTGGTTATGTACCCAAGCACCACCCAGAGCAGTGCAGCCAAATGTGCCTCTCTGAAAGTTCCTAAGAGCAGCTCTAAGGCTTAAAGGGCAAAGTGCTTCCACTGATTTCAGAAAACTTGCTCCCAAAGCTTTAACCTTGTGGTCACCATACCTAGTTTGAGTTCTAAAACAAACTTTAATGTTTCTTCCAGTAAACATAGTTCTATCAATAGACAATTTAGATTCTAAGCATATGATGCGAGGGGTCTAATGAGTTGTGTCTCATTGTCACAACCAATGACTACATTGGATTTACTAATTATTTACAGGGTGGAAGGCAGACTAACATTCTAGAGTTGAAGGCACTCCTGGGTCAGATGCTGTACACGTAACATTTTATGTCTAAGTTTTAAAGTTTGACAGTCTGTTAATCAAACCTGACCACGCACAATGGAAGCATGGGGTGTCATTACTTTGAAATGACTGTCTCAATTTTTCCAACAGTCCCACTGCTGCTTATGTGGGTTGTTTCTTCTTTATTTCACCATCAACCTTTGCTGGTGGAAAACCCTGTCCATGAGAGGAATGCTCACAGTTATTACCATTACATCACTTTCAGAGCAACCTCTCTAGGGAAGAACATCACAGGGTGTCCCATTTTTGTTGGTTTTTAAGTGGTTTAGGTAAATTTCATAGGTGGTATGGTGACTTGGCTATATCTAACTTATCTCAGTTATTTTCTACCTCTTCTAGTCCTGTTCTGTCCTTTGTTTCCCTCCTTCATCCTTCCCAACTGTTAGTTTTAATTATGTTAGCAGTCTGTTTACAATTACAATTTTTTGTGAAGACTGAAGCAAAACAAACTGGGTCTGACGGGGGTTGATTCCTTTATTTTTTCCTGTATTATATGTTTTTTATTCACCTTTAAGTAAGAGTGAAATACAGAAGCGTAAAACTTGTTGAATTTATACACATACTTCAGTAGAAGCTACACAGGCAGCATTCTGTGCCACTCTGCAAAATACACAAGGTCTTGGGCAGTTTTTCTTTTTTTCTATCCATGTGTTAGTGTACAAATTGCTCCTCATGATCCATACATGCAACAGAATTTTGGGTTATTTAGGTATAATGTTTACCATGTTTGGATTTAATTAATTCCTTAGGTAGGTAACTTTAGATAAAATTGGGATTGGCAACTGCTACAATTTTCTATTTGATAGATTTTGCTTTGTATGCAGTGAAATTGCTCTAGGTTGGTCTCTTCACCACCCACCTCTATGTATGAAACACATTTTGCATTGTGGAGCTGTAGCTCCTCTTACTTCTTGGGGTTTTTTATTGCACAGCTGACCTGGAGTTTGGTATTAAGTCCTTTTACAACTTGTGTTTGTGGTGTGAAGAGAGAAGGGGAAACTTTGTACAGCCACTGTGTTCACTCATTTAATGCCCTGACTTCTGGGTTAATCCTCAATTCTCCATTTATGCACGTGAAGGTGATGAGACATCAAAAGCCTTGACATAATGGATAAAAATAAATAAGTACATTCATATCAAAACCACATTACAATTCTTTCTGATGGTCATGATTACCTACTCTACCACACTTAAATGTTGCTTGGCAATCTTCTCTATTTTGACTATTGCCAAAGATTTTCACTCCAGTGAGTTACTGCTTCCTTCAAACTGCAGGCCAATTTTCATTTTGGTTTGCAGCAGCAAACACCCTAACACTTAAAGTATGAATATGCTTGACAGCCAGCAATGTTGGGAGCAGGT
Organism: Promerops cafer; assembly: GCA_013398275.1. Taxonomy (NCBI): domain Eukaryota; kingdom Metazoa; phylum Chordata; class Aves; order Passeriformes; family Nectariniidae; genus Promerops; species Promerops cafer. The sequence continues at coordinate 1,207,799 of VZSE01007792.1, read as the reverse complement.
TATGAACTACTTTTGGAGCCACAGCTACTCAGCTTTGCTACAGGTAGGCCAAGCTGACACATTTTCTTATAGAAAGGGACTTTAGTTAGAGTCTTATTATACAGAGCAATTAGATTCATTTCATTGTTTTGCAGAAGCAACAAGATCAGCCAAATCCCAATAAGGTGTAACATGCCACTCAAAGAAATGTTAAGTTCCTGTAGCTGAAAGAGCCCACTGAATATAAATTCCCCAGAGCAAAATTTTTGCTAAAATGCAGCAAGTGGTATTTAATCCCCTACTCCCAAACATCCCAACCCAACAGAGTCTGCAAAAATGTTAATGTCTCTTGTCAGCTCTCTGAGACTGTGTTATGTGTAACACATCTTGGGAGACTGAAACCTGGCTACAAAATGTCATGAAACTGGAGCTTCTCAACATTTAAAAGGACTTGTCATTTCTTCTGCTACAGGACACAAAGTAACAGACTTTAAATAAGAGCTGACAAATTTTGTACCTGTTTCTTAAAAATACACTGGTGGGGGAATTTAGCTAAAGTTAAAGAAAATACTTCAACAGAATAAAGCTGAACAGTATTGGTAACACAAGACTGATAAGTTTCTGCCAAGAATTTTCCATCAGAGCTACATACTTTTAGATTAATCAACTATACAATTTATGGGCAATAGTTCTGAGACTTAAAGGAACAGCTGATTAAAGGAACAGGGGCTGCAATATCTGCAACCCCTTCAAGAAGTGTTGGACTTACATCAGATGCATTATGAGGTTGATCTACTTTTTCTCGAGGAATCCCTGGAATTTCTGGTCAGAAATTCCTGAACTCGGCTCAAACTGAGTCCAGCACAGTAGCTCTGAGTGGGACGCAGAAATCCTGGACAAACATAATGAAAATTAAAATTTCTAGGTGCACTAAGAAGTTCTGGCGTTTTGGTGAAGAACAGACTGACACGAGTAATCTTCCGTGGTCTTATGACAGAAAAGCCTGATGACTCTGGATTTTGCCATGACACTGCTTTTCTAGGTATTGTACTATGGGAGCGATGGGAAGAGACTTTGTGGGGATTTGTCCTGCCTACATGGCTTCCACCACGGCTGTACCTGCCAGGGTACATCACCCCCAACACCACTGGCAAGGACCAGAAGCAAGCTCTTGAATCCCTTTTGCCCCTGGGTTCGTGAGAGTGAGGTCCACTGGATACTCCTGCAGTAAACTAAGCTCGCTTCTCCTTGAGAAGAGCTGTTCTTGTGCCACAGACAAATGATTGAACCCCCTCATCAATCTTATGATTAGGAGAACACTCCTAATGCAGTAGCCACTGGCATATGCCAGGCCTTTGGGGGTTTTGGGTTTCTAACAGGCAGATCCCTATGTGCAAGAAACTACACAGTTTTCCTAATGGCCATAGGAAGGCAAGTTTCTTCCTTCCCCAAAGTCTGTGAAAGACTCTTCTTGTCCTTTCCTTTTTATAGCTCCTGTCTTCCCCTTTCAAATAAGAGAATTATGCTGACATAATCACCTTACATCCAGTTACTTAACATCAAGCAGATGGTTGCTAAAATTCTTGCATCAGCAATAAGATTTTAATTGTTCTTTGGTAACTGTACATCCTGGTGCTAGTAAACCTAGACAACTGTAGCCATTTTCATGCTCTCCTTATCTTTGATGGCAGCTGAAATGTGTTTATGCATCCTTGACACTAAGCAAATATTTTGTTGTTCTTTGGCTTCTTTATTTCCTGTAAATTTGATCTTGACAGTTTTACAACATCAGTGGCATACCAATGAGAAATTTGTCCAATGACATCCGTGCAGTTTGTGGCCAGAAAATCTTTGTGGATATAAAAAAAGAAGGGATCATTGAAAATACCAAACAGCTGTCCTGTAATCATGGATATCCTTTCCATGTAATTATGAAACTATTGCTTTCTCCTCTTTCATGCTGTATTAAAAAATAATGACGACAATAAATACCAAGAAAAATGGAACCAAAACCACGTTCAGAAACAAAATTATGCAGCGGTAAAAGTAGGAAGACAAAATGTTTTTCAGTTCTGTAATGCAAGCTGAGGCCATGCAGATTTCTGGCTGACAAATTGACGCAAGAGTGGCCATAATCCTATATTTCCAGGTTTAAATCCACCTTCCAGGTACTTGGTGCACAGCCTTTGTGGGTGTGCCTGGCAGGACATTAGACCAGGCATGCTGATCCATCCTGTCTGCTAATACAGGCTCCACTCCTGTGTATTGCAGAGGATTTCCTCCAGCTGTGCCTGGGGCTATTTGCCAGGTAGTTTTAAGGCAGATAAAAGATAGACCCCTTCTCAACCAATGTCCTGTACCCTAGAGTTTGACAGAAGAGCCAGTGACCCAGGGACACCAAACAACTCATCTTGCATTCCAGAAACTCAAAATGAACCTTATTATGTGCTGGAGCAATGTTACTAATCACCCACTTCTGCACTTCATAAAAGTATCTTGGCTTCTTGCAAGCTGGAAAATATGAATACCAGTCTGGATGTTCAGGACGTTGGATTCAGCTTTACAATAACTCCAAATAGTCCAAATATTTGAAGTAATTTGAAACTGCTTGGTTATAAAACCAGGCAGTATCCACACTCAGTCATTAAAAATATCTGCTGATGGTTTGACCAGGTTTGCAGAGGTAAGCACTGAGTCTTTTTTGCGTTTGAAAGATTCTTTAACAATGCACCTGATACTGGGTTTCATGAATCCTGCATCCACAGCTGGTGCGTTGTTGGCAAGAACCAAACTCACCCAGACTGCCCTGAGAAAGCTGATTTGAAGGGGTTGTTAAGCAACCCATACCCTCTCTGTAACAAGTGTGCTTTTCATTTGGATTTTCTAAACCATAGCCTGATTGCTTATTAATTCTTGTTTTGATCTGCAGTGGAGGGATGAGATGGCCACATTAAATGAATGGAAAACCTGCTATTATTAAGGAATAATTATATTTAGGGAAGATGATAGGTCTGTTTGCCTTTACCTTATCTAAGACCCCAAGAAAGCTAGGAAAATAAAAGTACATATTTATTTTCCTTCTTGATTTCAAGACATCCAGAATTAATTTTTATAATGAGAGGAACATTTTAAAGAGTATAAATCACAATTCTATAAAGACCATGAAGTGGATTTTGTTATTTAACAATTTCTTTTTTAAAAGATTATGTAATGCACTTTCAGAACAAGCAGTCTTTACCCTTTTAGTAGTTAGTAAACAAGATTTTTCCTTTAGCAAGTAAAAAAATAGTTGAAGATCTGCTGCTGTGTCTGTAGAAAACTGCTTGAGTGAAAGCAAAGTTTGGCTTATTTTCATAGAGCCTATTTTAACCGTAGGATACCTAATTTTAACCTTACCTCTATTAAAAACAAGGAAGTAAATTACGGATGTTAAGGAAGTAAATTATGAGCACTAAGAAAAAGAAGTCATTTCAAAAACTTAACCTAATACTCTGTCTTTGATTCTAAGAAAAATACCAAAATTTACCTATGGTTGCATTTTCTCTCCAGTTGCCTTATGAACAGATTGTGTGGGAACAACCAAATATTTTATGGACAACTTCTGGACTGTCTCTGCTATCTGGTGGTTTGGCAGTCAATTGTCACAGGCATCATCCAAGGCATTACTTACTCACTGGTTCTAGAACAGGCTGCAGATTATTGGTGAGAATTCAAAGTGTTGGACATTTACTTGACTACAACAATATACATATTCTGTACTTAATTATAAAAGACTAGAGAAAATAGCAATTGGTGGAATTCTGGTATGCTAGAAACACTTTTGCCTCTTTTTGCATTACAGCGAGGCTATGCAGCATGCTATGAAAACATATTTTAAGTAAGAATTAAAATAAAAGTAAGAATTAAAATAAATTGATGGTTTTAATGGGAAGCTCATGCTAGAAAAAAAATAGATTTCCTAGAATGAGGAAATAGACAGCAGAAGTAGCTTCTGAATTCAGATTGAACATGATCAGTATTTTAAGAATCTCTACATTGTTATTAGAAATCAGAGATACACTTACTTAACTTACACTTTTATATATATATATATAACAATAAAGCAGATATTTTATGAAGCCATCTATAGGTGGAAATAAGGTTCAGTTGCTAAAATTAGGACATGATGCGCTTAAAAAAACCCCTCTTTCCCCATGAAAGAAAGAGGGAATCTTGAATACATAGAAAGAAGGTGGCTTTTTTAGTTTCGATGAAGTAGCTAAGTTAGCTATTCTTATTGGGTGTTATGCCTGTATTAATAAATGCAAAAAATGAATGTAAATAAGCTGTTATCATTGTGCTGTCGAAGTTGCCTGCTTGTGGGTGTAATGGAAGCAGGTGTGTCCTCAGCCCTCTCAATGGCTAGCAAAGAACAGGGATACTTTGCTCTCACTGACACTTTGGTTGTGCAGAGGACTTGTTAAAAGCAGTGACACAACAAGTAACCAGCTGTGAGAGGAAACTTCCAATGCAATCAACTCAGTTAGAGTGAGGAGTCTGAACAGGGTTTTTGTACCACATTCGATGCCCAAGATCAAAACAGCAATAAAAACACTAACTAACTTGGACATGGTCTCAATCACAGTTACAGCCAAATGTTGTAGGTGTTTCCATTTGAAAGCTTTTAAAACCTGCTTCTGTATGTGCCTGGAAATGTCCTAAGCTGTGCCTAAGTCCTGAACTGATCCAGAAGTTCATAGTCCTTCTGGGCTATCAGAATCAAGCTGTTAGGTTTCACCCAAAATTTTCTGTGGCTGCAAGGAAAATATCACAAAGACATTCCTTTCTTTTTACATCAGCTCTGGAGGATGAGTCTGGTGCCAGTCTTCCATTTGTTCCATTTTTCCACCAATTAGGACCCTTGTCCCAGTAACCTTCTCAAGAAAACATGACCCCACCTGACAGCAAACACAATGTCCTATGTGGGATGTTCTCCACCCACTCTAGTTTTGTGGACTGCATTTATAGAGAGAGCAAAAGGTAGGAAACGTTCCTTTCATACCTATGTAAAGGTTGCTGAACAAAGAGAGGAATGTGGTGTTGGATTCAAGGACTATAAATATGACTATTTGTGTTTCCCACACTGTAGCTGAAAGCAGCTTAAACTCCACTTGTGCAAGTCAGAAGAAAATTTGCTTTGAATATGCAAATATGTGGCAATATGATGCTACTCTGAAGCATCTATTGCCACATATAGTACAATGAAATTAGACAGAAATCATCCTCTGTAGATGTCTTTCATAAAGGAAATTATAGAACCTAAAAGCCTCAACAAAACTGCAGTGAGAAAGCACTTTTCTACATTAAGCATTGCAGCCAAAATTTTCAGGAGATCTGGGCATTTAACTTTCTGTGACAATGAAATACAGAGAATTAGTCCTTAGTTTCACTGACTAGGAGAGCTAGGACAAAATTATTTGCTGCATAAGCTGACTTCTGTAGCATTTGATGAGAAGTGGTTTATACAAAGAACGCAGAAAAACCCTTGGCTGGGCAGGATCTCCCCTGAAACTTTTGCAAAGATGAAGACATATAAACTACATGGCTGTATATCTAAACAACTTTTAGTCATTAAATATTTAAATGAAACAGCTTTTGCTCATACTGCTGATTAACATGTGTGGATAACTGTTGTTGTTTAACTTCGGAAGGCAGCTCAGCACCACACATCCACTCTTTCACTCTCCCCACAGTGGAAGAGGGGAGAAAATATGAAGGGTGAAAGTGGGAAAACTTGGGAGTTCAGATTAAGGCAGTTCAACAGGTGAAGTAAAAGCTGTGCTCGCAAGCAAAGCAGAAGAAAGAATTAATTCACTACTTTCTATCAACAGGCAAATGTTTAGCCATTGCCATGAAAGCAGAACTCCATGACACAGAACTTTTACTTGGGAAGGCAAATATGGTAACTCCAAACATCCTCCCTTACTCTTTCTTTCCCACAACTTTTAGTGTTGAGTATGTTCTCATGGGTCATGACATTATGTGTGGGATGTCCTTTTAGTCAGCTGGGATCAGCTGTCCTAGCTGTTTCCCCTCCCAAACTATGATGCACCCCCTGCCCGCTCACTGGCAGGACGGCGTGAGAAACAGAAAATACCTTGATGCTGTGTCAGCACTGTTGAGCAATAACTAAAAAGCCCCTGTGTTATGGAGACTGTTTTGGGCAAAAAAAAAAACTACCACAGCACCACAGAAGGAGCTATGAAGAAAATTAACTCTAATCCAGCCCAAACCTGTGCAACGGTTCAGAACAATAGCAACAAAAAGTAATTATCTCATAGCAAGTGTTAGAATTTGCAGTAGCCCAGCTTTCTGTTCTTGAGATGCAGGTAAGTGATGGGACAAACAGGCAAGTGAAACAAATCCAGAGTAGATTCACTACATATTTATTCCTTAAAGTCCCTATCTAGGATCTTAGAGCTATTTTCAAATTAAACCAAAACATCTGCTGCTGCTCTTCTTCGAGAGGCCACTCCAGGTAGGTCTTTGTGTTCATGATCTTCCGCAGCTTGCAGAACCTCTTGGGAATCGCTTTACTCTGGATGGGCTCCAGGAGGATGAGAATCGCCGCATCGTTGTTCTCATCAAAGAGGCGGAAATGCGAGAAGTCCAGCTCGTATTTGCACCACTCGCTCTGCACAAAGTGCTCGGAGAGCACAAAGAGTGTTTTGTGGCTCTTCTCAATGGAGTCGATGATGTTGTCCACAATCCACTTCCCGGGCACAAAGTCCCGCTTGTGCAGGCAGAGCCGGAAGGGAGGGCAGGCCTGCTCCAGCTCCCGCACCATGGTGTTCTCCACCCAGTCGGAGTCGTTCTCGCTGTACGAGACAAAAGCGTCGTAGCAGACGTCCTTCGGCGGGGCGCGCTTGGGCTTCCGCTTGGCTTGCAGCCATGCCCACGTCATCCGCAGGTACCAGACCACGTGGTACTTGTAGCCGATGGCCACCAGCAGCAGGATGACCAGGAACACCAGGACGCAGATCAACGACACCACCAGGGACCTGTGGCACTCCATCAGGGAGAGGTGCACGGCGCCAACCTGCGCCCCTCTCACCGCCAGCGGAGAGTCACACACGTACTTGTCCGGCCACCCCACCAGCACCTGGGCTATCCCAGCCTCACGGTGGATGAAGGAGAGGAACTCACAAGAGCAGATGAAGTTGTTGTCACTGGCATCCAGCAGCTCCATTCTCCTGAAGGACTCAAACTCCTCCTTGGAGAAACTGTTCAGCTTGTTTCTTCTGACGGACAAGGCCACTAAGTTTGGGATGGGTGCGGCACCCGGCAGGGTCTTCAGCTGGTTTCTTGTGAGGTACAGCTCTTTCAGAAATGGGAGCTGCAGTCCAAACTCCTTCAGCTTGTTTGCACTAACATCCAAAACTTCCAGCCTTCGAGGAATGCAGCTTGTCACTTTAGGAAGTTGAGTGCTGGACAGGTTTAAATATTTCAGACTTTCTGGCCATTCACACACATCTGGAATCTCACCAAAATTGTTTTGGCTAATGTCTAAAACAATTAGGTTTCCTAGATGAGACAAACTTTTACTTGTAATTTCTAAGTCACTCAGTGAATTCTGACTTAAATTTAGAGTTTGTAGCGATGGCCAACCACCCTGACAGGCTGAATGTTCTAAACTCAGGTCTCCAAGCAAATTTGCACTAAGGTCAAGATATTCTAATGACCGAAGATGTTGGGAAATTCTGCATGGTACCAAAAAAACCTTGGTGTTTTGAACTGTGACTCTCCTAAAAAGAGATAGTAGACCTTCCACAGCCTGAAGATCTGTAAACAAGTAAAATTCTTCTATAGATAATTTCTCTATTGTGAAAACTTGAAGTGTCTGTGATTGCTTTGCTTGAATTTGCATTTTCCATTGTCCAGTTCCCAAGAGTCTACAATCTACCAGCTCCAGCTCTACTAATTTTGGCATGTCTTCTAAAATGCTGGCAATCTCAGGCACAGTAGCATCTGTTAGTAAGGTCTGTCTGAAAGAAATTTTCTTCGCAAAAGATGAAGACATGACTCTCAATACTTGCATTTCTGCAGCGATACTGAATGCTATTCTTCTCACTTCCAGCCAAGTGACAGAGTGCAGAAGGTCCCTAACTATTTCTGAGAATACATTAATACTTCTTATATTTATGATCATGTGATTTATCTCCTTAATTGATTTCAAACTTCCCTGCTCGTACTGACTGAGATTGCTGCCATCAATCCACAACTTGTGCAGAAGCTCAATGCCCTCAAAGTTCCCTTGCCTTATCACGGAGAACCGCGGGTTGCCCAGGTGGAGAGAGCTCAGGTTCCTCAGGCTAGAGAAGAGGGAGCTCTGCCCCAGATCTCTGTAGGAATTGCCTTGAAGATGGAGGTGCTGGAGTGAAAAAAGGTGCCCAAACCACAGAGGGGACAAGTGAGCCAAGCTGTTATTTGATAAGTCCAAGAGCTCCAGTTTTGCCAGGGACTGAAACGAGTCCTCATCTATGGAGCTGATTTCGTTGGACTGCAGTAGCAGGGCTCTCAGGTTCACAGCCTGCTGCAGGTCCTGCGATTGGATGCGCTTTATCCTGTTGTGGGCCAGGTTTAACACTGTGATTTTGGCCGTGAGCCCCAGGGGAATGAAGTCCAAGCCCATGGAGGAGCAGTTGCAAAGCTGACTGGCATCACAGGAGGGACAAACCTGCTTCAGTGCTTGCTGTTCGGAGAGGTTTGCAGCTAAAACCATGTAGATGGCCAACACTCGCCAGGTGTGTGTAGTCATTATATTGCCTGAAATATGAAATACAGTCAGAGCAAATCTAAGATGCATAGCTTGTTTTGAAAAGGTACATTTTGGATAAATCTAAAATATAAGTTTTACTGTTCCATCTTGTTGAAGGCACTGTTAAAATATTTGGTTTTAACACAGTTCAGAGTTGAAACAGATTAGTTTACTACTCTGATCCTCCTCCTGTTTAGTAAGTAGCCTTCATACCTCAATCTCACCTCAGGTCTTTTTCTTCTGAATCTGTGAATATTATTTGGTATATTTATTTTTTACCACAGGGAGTCTCCTGTACGTGTTTCAAATCCTTGTTACATCAAGAAGAGTCAGCATCTTACAGTAGATAGTAACATTCAGGTTTAATACTTACTTCAAGCATATGTCTAATCTCTATTCTGACAATACAGAGAAAAGGAATGTATTAGTTTCAGTCCATTCTTCATTTTATCTACCTTTTCCTACTCTGATTGTAAATGTCCTGTGAGCAGGGAAACAAACACTTGCCTGGATGACTCATGTTGCCGTCAGTCTGATACTTCCTAGTGAAATTTAAGCTTGTAAAATTGACCACTGTTGCCTAGTCCCTCAACTCCTCCTCTTTACTGCCACATCCTTCTCCTCTGCCAATGCCTTTTTCTGTTTTGGGAACCTGTGGCAGAGAGTGGATCAGGCCAAGCCACAGGGAAGAGCCAGGGGCTCAGATCAGCTGACTGGACAAGATAGCTTTTTCCAGCCCCACAGCCTTTTCCTGGTCTTCTGGACTGAAATGATTCAAGAGAAGCCACACAGATATGGATCCTGTGTCACTCCACTTTCCTCTCAGTTTTTATAATGATGATTTGGCATGGCTTTTTTTTATTACAGAGCTTCCTGCAATATCCAGCTTTTCTTTGCTCCCAACAGGATGCCTTTAGTTCCTCTATCCTTCTGAGGAGCTGGAAAAACAATTTTTGAAGCCTAAGAGAGGTCTTTTCCCTTTAAAACTTTTATTGCTTATTGAAATATAGCCTTCCTTGACAAGGATCAAAGAGCATTTTTTAAATGTAATTTTCCCCAGCATGATGCAAAACCCACCTACCTCAGTAGGTATCTTGCTGAGGATGGAAAGAGGGAATAATCCCCAAAGAGGCCAATCAATGAGTGTGCAAAATCATTGTAAGTTCTCTGTCAGGTTAATCAGGTTAGATTAGCTCCTTAAGAACTGTTTTCTCCCTCAGTCATCCCACTGAGATTCTGTGCAGAAGATCTACTCTACTCTGAATTAATATTCTGATTTGTTTTACAGTAGCTGACCCACAAGTTAATACAGAGAAGTCCCACCCTTCCAGTTGCATTAGTTTTAGTCATAACTGCTTAAGATTATCCAAAAGGGGCAGAATTGACTGAGATGGTTGGGGCAAATGGGGAGGGGAGGAAATGTTATGGATAATTTTTTCAGTCATTCCATCTTTTCCCACCTGCAGGGCGATAAACATTTTGACCCCTGGTGTTAGTTTCCTTTTATCTCTGTCTGGCTCTGATGTAGAGCTTTGGATCTTGAAGGACAAGGTTCTCTTCCCTGTCTCTAGGTGCCCACAGCTGAACTGGTCATCCACCATGTCCTCCAAAGCCAATGGAGAGAAAGAACATCTTTTAGGAGCAATTAATATTGTGTGTCTTGGACACCCAGATTAAGATGTGATGACTCCAAGAGAAATTATCCCATTGCCTTAAAAAAAAAAAATCACAGTTTAGATACCTAGATATTTGTCCCCATGAATCCCAAACGAAAAACTGTGGTCTGCAGTTAGACCTATCTGCTGTCCAGATAAGGCTCTTTTGCAGGACTTTTTGGTCTCCCAAGAGTAACTGGATAATGCAGTGCTGTAGGCTAAAGGAGTAAATCTAGGAGTAGCATGTATTTCACTAGCAACACATTTAGGTGGTATTTTTACAGTTGTCATCAAAATACTTACTTTTAGAAAATGAAACAACCAGACAACCTGATCAGTCAAAAGTTGTCTATAGGCAGGTTATTTATAGGTAGAAAATCGGCAGCACGCAAGGGAACTGGGCAGGTACTGCACAGGAAATACCAGCAGAGCCTAATGACTATCCACCTTACCAGCCTGAAACCATCCAGGGACTGCAGGACTGAACTGCATTTGGTGATTCAGGATGCTGACTTTCCAGGTTTTTTGCTCATCTGTAATCTGAACAGACATTCAGAGGAATCCCGTTCCCACCCTCACTCACTTTCAGCGAGTCTCTTCCCCTTCTGATTCCTGCCTAATGACTCTGCTTGAGACCCTGACTTACAAGGGCATTTCAGGCCTCTCCACACCCACTCAGACATATAGCCCCAGTCCATGATATCATTGCCCTATCAAGAAATTACTTCTCCCTGTTGTGCTGGGAATTAAAAAGCCGCAGTGAGAAAATTAAAGTGAAATGCAACTAAAAATACATAAACTTGCACAGATGCCCTTATACCATAAGGTACTGTGATGAACCAGGCATTCAAAATGTTTCTGAGTTATGGGAAAGGGGTCCAAGCCATCAGACATGCTCAAGACTATTTTCCCTGGCCCACGTGAGTAGAAGTATTTGAGGAAATATGCACATATTCCTAAACAAAACCATGACTGACAAGAGAATGAGGTCCTATAAATGCTCACAAATGGGGAAGGTTAATGTAAGGCATAAAATAAAGCATGCCAATGGTGTGCTAATTGATTCTAGCTTGGGGAGCACCACCCAGCTAAATGAGGGCTGGTAAATTTGAGCAGTGCTGTGGAGCAGGCAGAGGGAGAGCCACTGGCTGGTGAAGAGGTCAAACCACAAGCAGACTGGGGAAAGCCGCTGCTCTCCACCTGGCAGTGTGTGGGTTACCCATGTCCTAGTTCTCACCCCCCAGCACTGCCCTATCTGCACGTATGCACACAGCCACACACAACCACAGCCATGTCTCTGCTTGTTTCCAGCACAGAAGATGTGCAGCAGGTCAGAGTTAGGTGAGGAGGCAGCTGATGTCCCAAGGCCATTGTTCAGTGACCTCTTTTCTTGTTGAATTCCTGAAACCAAGGCACTCCACCTTCACTCCCAGCCTTCCCTGGGCAGTCGGTATCAACACCCAGGTGACACAACACACAAATAGAACAAAGTACATACAAGGCACCCTCCCACGAGGAAACTGAGCAGAAATGCCACTGTCTGACCCAATTTGTCTTTTTCTTTTTCTGCTTTCCTCTCTCCCATTTCCCAGAGGACATTGGTCCCATCAGCATGTCACAGCTCTCCAGGAGCACCTTCCCCTGCTGCCTTCCATGCATCCCTGCCAGATGCCTGTGATTGCACCTTCCTGCTCTACTTTTGCTGGCAGCCAGAAATCTCTCCCCACCCCACACTCCTGCTCAGCAGCCTTGAGCACCCTGAATCCCCCATGCAGAGAAGGACTGGTGGCAGAGATTACGTTGCCTCTTCCCAGGACTCCCTGTTTGCTTCTTGCTCTGGCATTGCAGCTCCACTGCCTTCCCCTGCATGTCCAGCCTTCACCTACCTGAAAACTCACTTCTGTGCCGAAAAGATTCCCAGAGATTCCACCTGCAGCTCCAGTGCCTGCATGCCAGTTAACCTCTGTTGTGTTTCGTCTCTCTCTTGCTGATCTTTGTTTGCCCAGCTTTCTCTCACACTGCTGTTCCATTTTCACTTCATCTCTCAGCCTTGACAATATAAGCAGGGGAATTCCCACCTGGGTGATCTGATTGGCATAAGAACAGTAACACTATCGGTCCTTTTAAATCTGCCAACACACAAAAATCTGGGTCTATGGTAAGAGTGGACTGTGTGAAAACTAAGGCTTCTCCCACATCTCTCTTTGACCCTCTCTTTGTAATGACTGTCAAGATTTATTTCTCTTCTTACCGCTAGGCACACATTTCTCCTAATTTGTTTTATCAGTGCTGAGTGTTTGCTCTCGGATGATTCACTCATCACCTACCTGGAGTTCAGCCTTGATTAAACCATGAGCCATATTTCTCCAAGAGAATTAACAGAAAAATTGCTTTGTAGTAGACTTTGGACTAGCCCTGGAGATAACATTGTTACAGGAAAACAGAACTGAAAGTGGTGTTTGCAGGCTGCACCTACAGAAGTTATCTTGTGTAGACACATGTACACATACGCACACAGGAGGGTGAATAGATATACATTTATAAAAGCACATACACATCTGCATATACATGAAGATGTATAAATATAGCAACAGACAAGATATGCAAATTTTGCTATTTTTCAAATACTCAGTCAGCCCATATGCCAAGGCTTTAGTATTTCACCACAAAATAATTCCATGGCTAAAATTTAATCAAGATCTAGACTCTCCTGTACTTAAACTCCAGCAAAACAAGCAAAGGGGAACATGAAAACATTGAGTTAGAGAAACCAAAGCTAACTTAATCCCCTCAGAGGCTCAGGTTCCCATAAGAACCTCTAAAACACAAGAAATCCAAGCAGTCAGGTGTTGGACTGACTACTGTAGTATAAACATCTGTATGTACCTGCTTGTCTAGATTCCCTTTGTAATCAGTGAGGAGCAATATGGTAATTCTAGGAGATGCCACACACTGTGGTAATTCTAGGAGATGCCACACACTGAATTAGAGAGATGAACTGCTTCTTATCCCAGTGATTTTCTTCACTGACTACAAAGGAAGATAAATAGAGCTATAAGAGTTGCATGGGCCAGTGATTACATAAATATGCTCTGCAAAGTAGAAGAGCAAAACTAAGAACTGAGCCAGTCTGCAACACCACCTAGCCCACACATTAGAAACACAGTCTCACACCCAAAAATAGAAGGCTTCAGTTATTTCTGTGGGTAGGTAGAAAGGAAAGTGGTGGTGATCATGAAGACAAAAACAAGCATTCCCAGGAAGAAATGGACACAGGGAAATATTGATTGAAGCCCATGGCTTTTAATTTCATTTGAAAATTGCAATGGCACTGTTAGAAACCAGTTGGGGATAGTGGTAACAGGAGTAAAAAGTACAGAAATACCCCACACTCAGCCAAATGTATTTAGAAAAGTACATCAAGTCCAACACAGGTTCCAAATATCACAGTTATTGGCAGGGACTTTTAAAGACCAGAGTACCAAATCACCGGAAAGCCTAAAATGGGTCTGTTCCAGTTGGTGAAAATGACAATTATCTCTCTACACAACAAAGCCAGTTGCAGTTACAAAGAAAAATAAAAAGGAAAGATTCTTAGCAGTAAGAAACAGCAATATACAGCTTTTTGTGGAAATATGTTGAAATGGGGGCTGCTGACTTCTATGACTTCAAGGCTTCTTTCAAGTTTTCCCAAAACACATGCTGCTGCTCTTCACCAGCAGGCCACTCCAGGTAGGTCTTTGTGTTCATGATCTTCCGCAGCTTGCAGAACCTCTTGGGAATCGCTTTACTCTGGATGGGCTCCAGGAGGATGAGAATCGCCGCATCGTTGTTCTCATCAAAGAGGCGGAAATGCGAGAAGTCCAGCTCGTATTTGCACCACTCGCTCTGCACAAAGTGCTCGGAGAGCACAAAGAGTGTTTTGTGGCTCTTCTCAATGGAGTCGATGATGTTGTCCACAATCCACTTCCCGGGCACAAAGTCCCGCTTGTGCAGGCAGAGCCGGAAGGGAGGGCAGGCCTGCTCCAGCTCCCGCACCATGGTGTTCTCCACCCAGTCGGAGTCGTTCTCGCTGTACGAGACAAAAGCGTCGTAGCAGACGTCCTTCGGCGGGGCGCGCTTGGGCTTCCGCTTGGCTTGCAGCCATGCCCACGTCATCCGCAGGTACCAGACCACGTGGTACTTGTAGCCGATGGCCACCAGCAGCAGGATGACCAGGAACACCAGGACGCAGATCAACGACACCACCAGGGACCTGTGGCACTCCATCAGGGAGAGGTGCACGGCGCCAACCTGCGCCCCTCTCACCGCCAGCGGAGAGTCACACACGTACTTGTCCGGCCACCCCACCAGCACCTGGGCTATCCCAGCCTCACGGTGGATGAAGGAGAGGAACTCACAGGAGCAGATGAAGTTGTTGTCGCTGGCATCCAGCAGCTCCATTCTCCTGAAGGACTCAAACTCCTCCTTGGAGAAACTGTTCAGCTTGTTTCTTCTGACGGACAAGGCCACTAAGTTAGGGATGGGTGCGGCACCCGGCAGCGTCTTCAGCTGGTTTCTTGTGAGGTACAGCTCTTTCAGAAATGGGAGCTGCAGTCCAAACTCCTTCAGCTTGTTTGCACTAACATCCAAAACTTCCAGCCTTCGAGGAATGCAGCTTGTCACTTTAGGAAGTTGAGTGCTGGACAGGTTTAAATATTTCAGACTTTCTGGCCATTCACATACATCTGGAATCTCACCAAAATTGTTTTGGCTAATGTCAAGATTATTCAATTTGGGTATACGAGATATATACTTTGCAATCTGTTCCAGAGATTTTAGAGAGTTCTGACTTAGATTTAAAGTTTGCAGTAAAGGCCAGGAACCTTTACAGACTGTCTCATCTAAACGATTATTTACAAGCAAATTATCATGTAAGTCCAGATACAGAAGTGATGAAAAATGTCTTGCAAGTTTGCATGGTACCATGAAAACATTAGAACTTGCAAGAGTGAGTCTTTTTAGTTTGCTTATTTGTGACTCCATACCTTCCAGGTCAAAAAACAAATGAAAATTCTGAATCATTATCTTTATTATCGTTATTGTTTGGACAAAACTTTGCCCACTCCTTGCAATTTCTTTAGTGTTCCATACTCCCTTCCCCTCAAGCACACAATTGATTGCCTCTAACTCTTTTAAAGAGGTGATTTCCTTCAGTAACACTATTGCTCGGCTAACAGTTTGATCTGTGAAGAAAGCTTCATTAAATGTAACTTTTTGTAGCCTAAAAGGACGTGTAGAATTCTGCACCAAGCTTTTTTTTTCTACCGGTAATTTGATTTCTTTCACTTCCAGCCAAGTGACAGAGTGCAGAAGGTCCCTAACAATTTCTGAGAATATATTACTATTTCTTAGGTTTATGATCATGTGATTTATCTCCTTAATTGATTTCAAACTTCCCTGCTCATACTGACTGAGATTGCTGCCATCAATCCACAACTTGTGCAGAAGCTCAATGCCCTCAAAGTTCCCTTGCCTTATCACGGAGAACCGCGGGTTGCCCAGGTGGAGAGAGCTCAGGTTCCTCAGGCTAGAGAAGAGGGAGCTCTGCCCCAGATCTCTGTAGGAATTGCCTTGAAGATGGAGGTGCTGGAGTGAAAAAAGGTGCCCAAACCACAGAGGGGACAAGTGAGCCAAGCTGTTATTTGATAAGTCCAAGAGCTCCAGTTTTGCCAGGGACTGAAACGAGTCCTCATCTATGGAGCTGATTTCGTTGGACTGCAGTAGCAGGGCTCTCAGGTTCACAGCCTGCTGCAGGTCCTGCGATTGGATGCGCTTTATCCTGTTGTGGGCCAGGTTTAACACTGTGATTTTGGCCGTGAGCCCCAGGGGAATGAAGTCCAAGCCCATGGAGGAGCAGTTGCAAAGCTGACTGGCATCACAGGAGGGACAAACCTGCTTCAGTGATTGCTGTTCGGAGAGGTTTGCAGCTAAAACCATGTAGATGGCCAACACTCGCCAGGTGTGTATAGTTCTTGATTTGTGTTTTGCTTGGATGGACATTTTGCTGTAGGAAACAGAAAGAAGAGAAGGTATGGTCAAGTTTTAATTTTGAACAGCAGCTGAAAACTCTTGAAATCCTGCATAATTTTATTAGTAATCTCAGATTTATTTATTTTTAAATGTTATTCTGTGATCTCAGTCTTTCTCTCGTACTTGAGCTTCTCAGCCCTGCAACCACAGTGTGTTGCTCATCCCTGGAGTACAGATATATCGCTTGTCAAGAGCCATAAAGGACCATTCTTAGTGTCCCGCTTTTTATATGCACCTTGGCTATGGCTCTCACCTCTTTCATCTCTCACAGTATGACTCCTCTCAGCAAAGAAGCTACAGCTGGATGTTTCAGCGCCAAAGAGGGGAAGATGGTTAGATCATCAATGATGTGGATGAAGGGATTGAGTGCACACTCAGTTTGCAGACAACGCCAAGTTGAGTGGGAGTGTTGATCTGCTGCAGGGTAAGGAGGCTCTGCAGAGGGATCTCGATTGGATGGATCCATGGCCTGAGGCCAGCTGTATGAGATTCAACAAAATGAAGCACCATGTGCTGCACTTGGATCACAACAACCCCAGGCAGCACTAAATGCTGGGGTCAGAGTGGCTGGAAAGCTGCCCAGCAGAAAAGGATCAGGAGGCGCTGATCAACAGGCAGCTGAATATGATCCAGCATATGTCCAGGCAGCCAAGAAGGCCAGTGGCATCCTGCCTTGTATCAGAAATAGTGTGACCAACAGGACCAGGACAGAGATGGTCCCCATGTATTCAGCACTGGTCAAGTCACACCTCAAATCCTGTGTTCAGTTTTGGGCCTCCCACTTCAAGAAGGACACTGAGATTCTGGAGTGTGTGCAGAGCAGGGTGACGAAGCTGGGGAAGGGTCTAGAATGTAAGTCTTAAGAGAACCAGCTGTGGGAGCTATAGTTGTTTAGCCTGGAGAAACAGGAGGCTCAGAGGGGCTATCACTCTCGACAACTGCCTGAAATGAGGCAGTAGTCAGGTGGGGGTTAGTCTCCTCTCCCAGGCAATAAGTGATAGGAAAAGAGGAAATGGCATCAAGTTGCACCAACGGATGTTTAGACTGGATATTAGGAAAAAAAAAATTCACAGAAAGGGCAGTCAAGCACTGGCACAGACTGCCCAGGGAAGTGGTGGAATTGCCATCCCTGGAGGTATTTAAAAGACATGCAGACATGGTGCTTAGGGACATAGTTTAGTGGTAGGCTTGGCAGTATTTGGTTAATGGTTTGACTCAATGGTCTTAAGGGTCTTTTTAAACCATAGTGATTCTGTGATTCTATGATTACAAACACTCATAGCCCTTGCAGCGTCAGCCTGCCCATTCTGTCTGGCTACATGGCAGGCAGAAGCCCAAACACAGCCTGCTGCCCCTCTCAGCCCTTCCAGCGGGTTGAGGTTTCCAACATCACAAACTTTCGCAGAAGAGATTTTGGGGTCCCTCGCATGAAGTCTCAGGGCAGCCTCAGGGCTTCTAAAATCAGAGCTCCTGCCACACCCTTTTGCACACAGTGCAAGCAATTCACATTCTTTACTGGGAAGGCAGAACAACCTGATACGCAATGAAATCTATCATACTCTTCTGTAAAACAACACCAGTAATAGACAGGAATTGGATGTTACCGTCACCCTACAAAAAGTGGATGTAATCAGAACAATACTGGTTTTAATGTAAAGAAGTGCAGTGTATCCTGCCACAGGTGCCAAAGAGCACTTCACCAAGTTTGAACTGTAAACAGTTCCAGTACTGCAGATGAACAGTACCCGTAAACCCTGAATAAGCAGAGGTTAAGTGCTTACCTTGTGTACTGCCTGCTGTGTTTCAGTCTCCTCGTGTGCTGGTCATGGCATCTGAATGGTCACCTCATACCTGCAAACACAACAAAAGCTGGAAATTTTTGGCAGATCTGATCAGGTGACAGTCCCGAAGTGAGAAAATATTTCAGCCTCAAAATACTGTTCTCTTCAAACAAAACTTCATGTTCCCAGTTTCCCAGTGTCGCTTAACTACGCAGCCAGTGAATCATACCAGTTCGCATCTCTCCTCTCTAGTGGTGGCTCCCCTGAGGAAACCATGGCTTCTGAAGAGTCCAGGATTGTCCAGCACGTATGGCTTACCCTTCAAACTCATATTTCAACCAATTCTACTGTTGCTGCTGACTGGGGACACAAAAATGAGAAGAGATTGTGGTTGAACTCTCTTCTTTGAAAGATAAAATTTAGTGTCAGTTTCTTCTTTTTGTCGGTCAACTCCCATTGCTGGAACAGCTTATGCAACTATTTTGCGCAAGTCATTCTTTCATAATCACTTCCTCCATTATTAAGTGCAGAAAGAGTTCCAGGCAGAACTGCATTCACCTCCCTGTATCTCTACTTTCGATACTTTTTGTCTGGTAGGCACTGGGGGTTGTTCACTGTGCTGAGAAACAGAACATCTCAGCACAACCAAGTTACGTAAGTTCTGTAAAATATTATTAATATATAGAGTGATATATATATTATATTAAGTGTTGGAGTCAAATTGTTCAGTCAAGGAGAGTACTATAGAAACACTCAGCATCCTTTAATTTCCTAGGACACTACAGTCATATGTTGTCAACAGAAAATGAATAAGAACAGGAATGATATTCTGTCTGAAGCACAAGACACAGTCTGAAGCAAAGTATCTCTCTATAAACATCAAAGGCAATTTTGAGAGAGGAGGCTCGATGGTATTCATTTTAACCTGACTGAAGTAATACATGGTTGGTTAAACAGCCAAGTATGTGGTTGCATAAAGGGCAGGGAGTTGTCCTACCAGCTCTGAAATGAAAGTCCATTAAATTCAAACACTAACATTCCTATTGCATTTTTTTCTGTGTTCAGAAATTGTCACATTTTGTTGCCCTCTTGCACCAAGAAGTACCTGCCTGAGAGCAGACAGACGGACTGATTCCTGCCACATATCAGAGGACCCACAGCAGCATCTGTGTGATTAAGGGTGGCAAGCCCACAGAGATCCCAAATGCACCTCATAGCAACCTTCAGTCTCACTGCACTGACATAAGCATTGCACATTAGGTTAAGCAAAAAAGAAATTGAAAGACTGAGATATCCTTGTATTTTCTGTCTACTACAGAGGATAGCTGATAAGCATAACATTGTAAAATAGAGGCAAAGCAGCTGTGGGGCAGAGAGGAGAAGGAAAATAGTCATTTAGTGACAGGATGTCATCAACTTCCCCCAAGCCACCTCTTCCCTCTAGTACCTCTCAGCTGAAGTGGTTCTTGTTCTTCAATAGGAAAGATTTCAGTTTTTGAAATATTAACTTGGGGTTCAATGAGGCTTGTTACTGTATATTTTTTACTTCAAAATTGCACCTCCCCAATACAGTAAAAAATTTTAGTTAATTTGAGAGGAGTTTTGGAGAAGAAGACCATGTACATAACTCAGTGTGAAACGGGCACACTCTTTATCTGTTACAGCTTCATCACCACACATTTGTGGAGAACTGAGGTAGGCACCAGCTGTTTTTTCAGAGGAAACCACTTTCTCCTAACATGCAGGCTCAGCCAGCTGTCATCATGGATGGATCTACACTGGGCCAGGTTTCTGGTTTCTCTCAGAAAAAGAGGACTGGTGTGAACATGTCACAGTTCACAAACGAAGCCGTCCATTTCAGCACAGTGCTTAAAATGCCAGGAGATGGGAGTGATTGTCAGTGTTTATCACACTATCCAGACTCAGGAAGGTTTGAGGTTTGCCAAAAATGCTCTCCACAAGCTGCCCCACACACACAGACAAGGTACCAACCACCTGCCTCCCAGAGCATTAGCTTTCAAATTGAGCTGCAGCATGGCTCAAAACAACTTATTTGGAAATCAAAGACTCTAAAGTAGGAGAAAGCTGCTCTCTTTTAAGATGAGGATATTCTTTAACTGCTTTTTCTCCAGAGTAACTGCATGTTTAGCACTGAATAAAGGTGCACCTTGTAGGTGCTTTCTCTCCTCTTCCAAGTTTAAGCTATGATTATCCTTCCTCTTTTATACTGTTTAAAACAAGTCGCATGCCTTCACCTACACTACATTTTCCTAAGAGAAGCACATGGATCTGCAACAAGCCTGTGCTTTTGTAATTACAGATGTTCCAAGCAGAGACACCACACGAGCAGCAGGTAGATGGGGATAAGATAAAGATGTGGTCATTATTTTTGAAGCTGTCTTGCTTTAAATGTTCCCATTTATCCAACAGCAGCACAAGCAGTACTCAAACTGGGCATGATGCACTCCTTAAGCACTTCCCGTTCCCAGTCTCACACAGAAGGAACCTGCAGCCCATCCCCGCCCTTCCTCTCTTTCGTTCTCTATGTCAGTGCCCACATTGAGAGCTGCCTGTTGCTTTTCTGCTGAGAAAGGACAAGTGAGCAGTGCAGAAGGGACCCAACCCGGGCAACATCCTGCCCCAGATCCCTGTCTCAAAGAAAAAGCAGAAGCAGTAGAATAGGGAGGGAGGCATGAATCCATTGACCAGCCCGTGATGCAAGCAGAAAGCACACTTTCCAAATCTTTGTAAACAGCACAAAACTGCTTCCTCATACTTACCACTGGTAACCAGGATGTGCCAGCATGTCAGCTTGGCTGCAGCAGTGCCAGGCAGGCTGAACCCAGGATGCTCTTACCCTAAGTGCGCCCAGAAAAGGATGGCAAGGAAAAGCCAAAAGTCAAATCTGTCCTTGCAGTCTTTGGAGCAGGAGGTATAACACTCATGTAATTGAAAGCAGAATGGCTTGGCATCCTTTCATGGTCCTGGGAACAGATTCTTTGTGTACACTGCTGGTGCCCGTGCTTTAATCTGTCTTGCAGAGCTTCAGGTATTCATCTTCAAGCTACAACGAAAAGGTACGTGATAACAAAAAGTAAACCATTTTAACTTTGTTGTGCTCTGTATCAGGCCTACCCTGCCAGCTGCTCAATCCTCTGGTTAGATCTTCAGACTGGAAGTTTAAATGCAAAGGACCCAATTACCTTTGTTTTTCTTCTGGGCAATCCTTACCCTGCAGTTGTGGCAGAGCATGTTAATGATGTATAACTGGTTAGTCATTCAGCAGCCAGCCAACAGCACTGCCTCTGCCAAGGAAGCAGAGCTGTGGATTTATTTTTGTCATATGCTTCCTGAAAGCATTCAGTCAGAAAAACAACACTGATTTGCTACCTTAACTGAGGAGCATCTTGCTGGGAAGTTTGCAGGCTAAGACACCAAGGCTTATTTTAATGATATGGAAAGTTTCATTTTTTCTAGAGCAGTTGTAACAGCATGACTCAACAAGAGAAAACATGTAATTTCTCCCAAAGTATTTCTGATGAATTCTTGACTCCCAAAGAAACTGCATCAACAGGAAACAGCCTACATGTAAGGCAAAGCTGGACAATATGGTTCCTTTCTTACTTTGCCCTTTAGGTACAGTGAAAAAACTTGTTTCTTACAGGAATACTACAGTAAATAAATATTTAAATATTTATAAATACATATTGATATTTACATATAAATACAGGATACACAGTAAATACATATTTTCCAGTAATACATAGTGGAAAAAAAGACAAGTTTTGACACCATATTCTGAAGACCACTGTGACAAACACACAAAATCCTGTTATCACCACACAGATTTGTTACTCCAAAATGAGACGTCTGAGGCAACTCATATGGTACTGGGAGCTCAGAGTTCAGCCCAAATGTACTTGGGCAGGTAGGCTCCCAGCTTGCTGCTGCTGGGGATCCATCCCCTAAAATCAGACATAGTCTGGAAATCATATTTTCTTTCAAAATATTTTCTGCAATTTTCATAATGTTCATTGGTAAAACATTATCAACGTACAAAGCTGGTTCTTAAGTTTTTTTAGAGATCTTCAGGAAATACTTCTGTGTAGCTTTCTCAAGTATCACTCACACAGTGCTTTGAACTAACTTTTTTCTTTGCTCTATGTCTATCTCGCTCTTTTGTGTTGTTCAGTTCGCTTTGCTGTATCCTAGACTGTATGACCTAGAGGTCATCTAATATGGGCTGCCCAGAATGGTATTTGGACACCTAAGCCATATTTCCAGTTTCTTAAAAAAGAGGTGTCATGCCTGTTTCTAAACAAAGATTTTGCATGATTTTGGACAGAGCCACAAACACTTATAGCTATGGGCTCCCAGCACAGGCTGCAATACCAGGGGGGCAGGGTCAGGAAAAGAGAGGAATGGGATCTCTTATGGTCACTGTTTGGACAGCTTCTGCTTCATTTCATCTCACCAGGAGAGAAAATACCCTGTCACAGCCCACCGGGTGCAAGTCATCTCTGGCAGGCTGTTGTGAGGAAGTTAGGGTTTAACATCCTGGCACCGGAATTTCCCATAAGGAGAAAAAAAGCTTCGCTCAGCTCCAAGTAAAAGCTCCTTCAAGAGAGGCTGGGCAAAGGGATATGCCTGTTGGTGCATTCCAGTGTGGGAAGGTCCAGCAAACCTTGTCTTGCCTCATTCAGAGGAATGCATGGACATATTTTGTGCTTACGCCTATCTAGTGCTAATAGGCTGAAAAAAGTGTTTTCTTTTTCCTGTTTTGTTTTGGGTTTTCTGTTTCTTGGAGTTTTTTTAATGGAAGGGAAACGTTCCTGGGAATGGGACCAAGTCATTGCAGAACCAGTTAGAGTTTGTTTCCCATATGGAGGTGGAAAGCACTTTGCTGGATGCAGAGATACATATTTAACTGTTTCTTATACAATAGAAAAAAATTGTGTTTAACAGTTGGGGAAGAATCTGAGCAGGAAATGAAGCAGATCATTATCATGTACCATAAAAATATCAAGATTGTTGTATTTGTTCCAAAAAAGATAATGCCAGGATATATTTTGCACAGGTAGTTCAGGCTTTGCATTCAGCTGCCAACTCCTTCTGTATCTGATGCCATGAAACATTTCAGACGTGACAGTGGATTTCAGAAAGAGAAAACTAGGCAATTCCAGATCTTTTTTTCTCAGCTATTCAAGACCTGAGAAGTTCTTTCTTCAGTGTACCTACTTTTCTGGATTTATAGCCTATCAATACGCCACATTTTTTAAAAATACGAAAATATCTAAGGTACTATTTCCTAGGGTTTTTTTACTCACTGGAAAGACAATATGTTTTGTGAGTCTCTTGCAGGGACTGTTTCTATTGCCTTCTTTTGCAATTGTATAATTTTTTAAACAAACTTTTTAGGAGCTTGACTTCAACCGAGTTGTAAACATGCATGAAAATGTAACTTTTACTGAAAATGAAAAGCCTGATCATAAAAAGATGGCAGTAGGTTAAATGGTTTCTGATAGGGCCACCAAACCATCTTCAAATAATAAGTTATTTCCAATACTGGACCATTCTCTGACTTTCTGAATCTGAACATGATTGAAAACAGACAGCCCAAGCTGATTTCAAGCACACACATAGCTATTTTAATCATTCCTTCTAAATTATCCTCAGATTGCATTTCTTGCTCTTCTGTAAGTTTTCTTGACTGTAACAGTACCAGCTTAGTAATGACAGATTCAGAAAAGACCACTTGTGCCTGTGCTGCCAGATGCCTTTTTTGTCTTTATCACAGTATCTACAGAAAGAAATGCATCATACCAGATGATCAACCTCAAAACCAAGGCGTTTTTTACTGCTGTGAAATACCTATATTTGCAAACTTTGAGCTGAATGCCTCTAACATCCTGAGTAAGTTACATGGACATGCCAGGAAGAGCATGGCAGTGCCGTGGCAATGCAAGAGAGGGTTGTAGCAATGCAAAAAGACTTGTGTATATCTCAGTAAGTATAGAAAGCATGGTACCTCATGCTTTCAAGTAACTTGCTCTGCGTTTCACAGCTTTTGGACAGAAGAGTTCTCAAAGGAAGAAGAATCAAAGAAAATATAGGTTAAAAACCAGCAAACAACAACCAAATTCCATTTCCATAGCTGAAATTATATAGCTCCATAGCTAGACCTCCATAGCTCCAAACTACAGGACCAGAATAAGCTGGTTGAGAGATAGCCATAAGGTAATAGAATTTGTCTACCTTACATCTGCTTTACCATGGGAAAGATCATCAAATTAGATGCAGTCTCCTACCTTGTATCAATTCCGATTATACTCCTTCAGTGCTTAACTCACCGTGAAGTTTGCACCTGTGGGCACAAGAAGATCTTTGTTTCTTTGAGTCGTATTATCCAATGTCTACCCAACAGACTGGCCACCTGGTTTGTTTTCAGCTTATAACTTACACTAGTGTCAGCATAAATATTCTTTTCTATTTATAGAAATTATGTTACATTTACACTTCTTTCATGTGCTATTTTTATGACATCATTTAAAATTAATTTCCTGAATGTTCCATGATTAATAGTGTCAACAAATTTCTCTAAAATCCGTTCTTCGGAGTACTTTATTTCTCTGGGGCTCATTCCTTGAACTCTTTGTTCCCAGCTCACATCTGACCAAAAGGACAGGCAGAACATACTGAGATGTACAATGCTCTGTTGAGAGGCGTGGTTTTTGGTGTTCTCTCTGGTGATTCCATGTTTGCCTCTGACAGTGTCCTCTCTGATATTTGACCTTCCAGCTGAACAGAATTTTTCAAGAGTCACTAACAAACATGCAATGAGTAATGGGAGAAGGGATGGATAAAGTAAAGGTTGGCTGGACTCTTCTCCCCTATTGTTCAGTGGTCTAAACTTTTCTAAAATAAGTATTTCTCATACTTCTCATGATGAAGCACAGCCTGTGAATAAGTTTGGCTTGTTCCCTGTTTCTGCAGGTGGAGAAATCCTGCCTCCAGGCTGGGCAATCCTTTCCTTTTCAGGAGGAACTCAGCAAGGAGCTGGCAAGCTGGTTTGCTGG
The DNA here is from genome assembly GCA_013398275.1 of Promerops cafer. Taxonomy (NCBI): domain Eukaryota; kingdom Metazoa; phylum Chordata; class Aves; order Passeriformes; family Nectariniidae; genus Promerops; species Promerops cafer. The sequence goes on along the minus strand of VZSE01007792.1, from coordinate 1,182,439 downwards.
ACAAGAAATCCATGAGCTCATAACTTCTTACTGAGTAAAAGGACAACACTGATACCAGTAACTCAGTCAGGGTGAGTCAGGTCTGCAACTGGATTAAGGGAGAAGGGAACATTTCCATCCGTTTTGGCTCCTCTTGTCGAAACAGCCTGCCATCTGTGAAGGAACTGCTTTGTTCTCCCCTCTGCTTTTTACTCCTTGCAGGAAGGCCCCAAATAAATGCCCCATCCCCCAGGAATGCCACCAATCATAAAATAATCCCTCTCCAATTGCTCTCCCTAACTCTGCTGGCACAATGACGACTGCACACTCTGCCAGAGTTAACAAGCAGGCACATTAATCCCCCCTCTTGCTAGAGAGTCTTTCCAGACCTGCCTCAGCTTTCTGTCAGTCGCTGTGCATGGAGGCAAGTTTGTTCCAGGATGATTCCTTGCAAGCATATTTGCGGGAGAATGCCAAGTGTGCACCTAATCTGAAATGACTGAAGCCCTCAGAGGCATGGGACCAGCTGTGCCATGCAGCCGGCTCTTTCATTTGCAATTTTTCATTCGTGTGGTTTACTTTGGCTGCTCGTCTTGGGTAAACATTGTGCAGCACTGAAACCAGGAAATACCCAAAATAAATAAAGAAATGGGCGATGATTAATAGATCTTGCTTTGTCTTTCCAAGGATCTGCCTTACTCAGGCCAGATTCTTGCCATCCAAAGAGGAGTAAAACCTCCCTGGGAACCTATCAGGAGTGAAGGACACCTCTAGCAGGGAAGGAAGGGATGGGGAAGCTGGTGGTCTCGTGCAACCACGCTAGGACCAGCTCAGCAAGCCTTTGGAAATCACAGGCAGAACAAGAGCCTCACTCAGTTGCCCTGGAGGCATGGGGAAGTGGGAAGCCCACCGTGGTGCCTCAGAGCTGGTTTGTCTTAAAAAGCTTTCGCCTCCCACTCCAGAGTTCAGCCAGAGGTTTTCCTTCCCCTCCAACCTTTGCTTTTCCCTATAACTTTTGGTGTGCAAGAAAACAACTTTGTCGATAAAGCCACAGCTTTAGCAGTGCAGGTACTCTGCAATTAGATGAACTCCTAATGCATTTTAAAGGGAAAATGAGACAGTGAACGTACTGAGGCACTGCAGGGCCACCGGTCCGGAAGCAGGGCATGCTTGTTCCCTCTCTTCCAGGGTGGAAAGTCAGAAGGGCAACAAGATCCTCTAATTCCCAGTCCCCACCAGTGGGGAAGCAGCTGAGAGCTGGGTCCCTACAATTGCATACATCCAATCTACCCTATTCATTTGCAGGCAGCAGGACAAGACTGCTCCTGCACACAGAGGGACTGGCTTTGCCTGGCTCTGGGAAGCAGTAACCTTCTGTTCAAGAGGCCTGTGGCAGGAGGAAATCACCGAGACAAGCTGTCACCACTGCTCCTTTTCCTGCAATAAGCAGGACAATAAGGAAATTCAGGGAAGGTAACACCATGACAGCTCCAGTTTCATAGCAGAGAGAGGGAATTTTTTTATGGGCTCCCTAAACCTCTGTAAATGCTGCTACAGCTGAGACACAGAACAAAAGGAGGTGTTTCTTTTGGACAAGCTTTCTGAAGGAGCCAGGTGATTAGGAACTGGATTAAGCCTTGCAGAAAATGTGGGTGAAGAAGATAACGAGCGAGCGCTCAGCCACAGGATACTGCCAGAGATGGATGACATTGTCAGAGCACCAGCTGTGCTGAGACATCCTGAGCATATTCAGAAGCAGACACAGAAATCCAACAGGAATTATGGTATCCAAACTCCAGGGTGTCCAGATACCACTATCAGTTGAACATGGGACATCCAAGAACTAAATGCTAAAAGGCAGCAGGATCCCAAATTTTGCCCAAGTCTCTCTCTTGCTTGTCACTGTGGTAGGACTGTTTTCTAACTCTTAAAGCTCTGCACAAATGTCACTAACTGTGACTTGCTGATATCTGCTATAACCTACACCTACCTACCAAAAGAGAGCTGACATTCTTTCCTTCTCTTTTTTTTTCAGGAGATACATTAAAGTCTAATGGGTAAGGTTAAATTCAAGGAAAAAAAATCCCTGCTACAGGCTTTTTGCATAATTTTTTGAGGTGACATTGACATTCAGCTTCATACATAGAGCTTCTAGAAACTCAGCTCTTGGCTGTTTTGATGGGGAATGCAGGGGAAGGGTATCATTACCAGATCCAGAGATTTCTCAAGTGTGCTTGTATTTCCATCTCCACTGCCAAAAATATGCTTTTCAATCAAGCTAAGTAAAAGGTTAGACTTTTTAAAAACAACCATTCACGTAACACACAAACCAGGGGAAAAAAAAGAGAAGTCCATGTCCTGGGAAGGCAAGTTTCAATAAGGTAAAAGGGGCCAAGAGTCCTGGCAGACACAGCAGCATTCCCCTCCCCTGGCATGGAATTTGGCTCTCAGAGCAGAGCAGCAAGGCACTAGAGAGAGAGAGACTGTAAACCAGTGTGCAGTGTTTGTAGAAAGCAGAAGCAGCTCTTGTGCAGACAAACTAATCAAAGTCAGCATCTTGTACAAGGGCAAGCATTAGCTCAGCTGTAACTCCACACGGGGACTCCAAAAGGTTTATTCCAGCTTGTGACAAATGGCCTCTTCTGCCATCAGAATAAATTGTACCACTGGAAAACAGTTTTCAGAAGAAATAGTACAGATGAGGCTAGTTTTTGGAGTTTGCAGCAGCTGGCACATGACATTTCCACCTGCTGCAGTTCCCGCTGCAGTTCCCAAGGGTTCAGTCATCTTAGACATCATACATACAACCTGTCTGAGTGTGCTGCAGTGCAGAGCCTGCTTGTGCAAATCTGTGTCGGGCAGGCTATGGTCTGTCTTCCCCCTGTATTCTTCTAGGAATTCATACAGCTACTCATGAGTAAGCAGATTTATCTTAACAGCAGTAGATGCTGACATACTCAGACACTTAAGGAGACCTGGGAGGCTCCAGAGGCTTCCTACTCCTTCCTCTCAGGAAATGCTTCCTTACCAGGCTCTCTCTCAGATCCCAGACTTGCAGACTTCTCTTAATACCTGCAGCATGTTTGAGGCAACACTGGGTCCACAGTAGTAGTAATAAAAATAATAATAAAAAAACCCCAACCAGAGCAGTCATTAGGCATTATTCACTGCAGGAGTACAGGGGGCAATTTGAAATTGGCAAGTCAGTCCCATTACTGTAAAGATACATTTAGTCTGTCATCTACTAGTACACATGGCTGTGTATGCCTGGCAAGTGCTTTAAAGTTGTTATTTTGATCTTTGCTAGGATAAAACTGTAATATTTTGTAGGCATTTGAGAACATTAGTTACTGGACTAGTTAAAAACCACTTAACCACTTGGAATTTATGCCATCTGTTTCCTATTTTTATTCATAGAAATCAATACTCAGTTTTCTGAGGACTTCTCTAACAAAGTCTCTATATGAAATATGAGTGATGCTCTGGCCAAGACAGCTGAACAACTGCTTGATAGGTTCACTGATGGGGCTGTTCAACTGATACAGGACTACTCAGACAAGAGGAAGCAAGAAGGAAGCAAGAACAAAGGCCATGTCCTTTAACTCTTCCCTCAAATCAGCTCTTCAGAAAGAATAATACTTTCTGGTTAGATTTCAGGTTTCTCTATTACAGGAAATGGCACATGAGGTTCTTGCAACCAAAATAAAACCTGAAGCTTACCGAGCATCAGTCATGTCAGCTATTCTGGAAGATGCTCCCAGGCTTACATTTTATTAAGGAAACTAATTATTAAAAGAATAAACAAATATTTCATATTCACTTAAGGCTTGTGAAGCATTTGTATAAGCCATTATTTGATCCTCAACTAATTGTAATTTATCAATACTTACACAGAATTGTTATTAAAAATCTTTCAAGTAAATAGAAAGGTTACTTTCTTAAAAGAAATCCAAACAAACCCTCCACCAAACATATGCAGGCCATCTGTAAAAGGCACAGAGATATCTCTCCTTAATGCTATTGCAAATTCAGGGCAATCACAAGTTGCACATTGCTGTAGGGTATCAAACTGGGTCATCAAGTTCAGCTACTACAAGAGAAACTCATAATCTTGCCTGTGAACTTCACTCAGAAGGCAGAAGTACTTACAGAGAGGAAAAGTTTGTGTGACTGTGAGCTCAGCAGGCTGTCCACCCCTGGGCATTTCCATCAGGTCTTTGTGTCCTAGGTTTCTGCTTGCCATTAGGAACATCCCACCCTGCAAGCCACAGATGGCTCAGGCCAGCCCACACCGAGCTGTGATGTTCCACACTGCAATCAAAAGCAAACCCTGCAAGCTGAGAGAGGGAGACCAGCTGAACTTGCTGTGCTGTGTGAGTGGTGAAAGTGATAGCAAAGTGTCAGGAGAAAATTGCTCAGCCACATCTGTGCTCACCAGAGGGCCAGTCTGGGAAAATTAGACAGCTGAGCCTTGATTAAGCAAAAGACACCTATGGTCTGATTTCTAGCAGCACTGGAAAGTGCAGTGCATGCCAAGGACATTCAGATGGGAAAAAGTGAAACTTGGTATGCTAAGTCATTTGGCAAATGCACAAACTGTACATAGTGCTAACAGGGAGAGCCTGAAATGAAACACAGTGAATGCCCCGTGTCCTTAGCCAAGAGGAGGGACTGGAAGGTGCCTAACTGAAGGCTAATAACCAAAGGAGGAAAACAATCTGGGATTAAGCAGAGGCTTTAGCAACAGAAGTAAGGCTGGCATCTCCTCTGGTTAACAGCTGCTTGCTTGTCTGCAGAGGGGCTGATCGACCTGCAGGCAGCTCTGATCAATAGGAAACTGCCACTGAGCTCCAGAAGCCATTCACACCACAGACTGTGCGCTGCATGGCTGAGAAGCGTGGGGGAAGTTGAGGAGGAACAAGGGCTTCCCACTCTGGTTAGGAAACAGGGCAGCAATGAGATAATTTTCCATTCTCTCACAAGTGCCACGCGCCTTGTCCAGGACATACACATGCTATCATGAGATGGGCTGGAGGCAGAATGAGCCAGCCTGCCTGCAAGCACCTGGAGGAATGCTGCTGGTGTGCTGCCTTTCTCATATGAATGCAGCCGATAAGAGAGCAATAAGCTCCACTGTCTCACAGATCTGAGGAAAGTGGTGGGAATGGGACAGCATTTCCTGACATTTCTGCAAGCTTCCCTTATCAATATCTGGTTTGCACTGTTCAGCATTTCCCACACCACACTGCAAATCACCTTTCGTCTAACAAGGCTGTGTTCAGCGAATGAAGTGAAACATTTTTCTCACTAAATCGGAACCAGCCATGGTAGCAGGTTCTTGTGAGGCACTGATGGACAAGTGCACTGCTGCAACACCCCAGCATTGCATGAGAAGGAGGTTATTTCCAATTTTGAAATAGCCTTGCACTGTTATTGAATATTATTTCTAATACTGAAACAGCACTTGCTGACACCCAGCCCACGGAAGGGAGCCCATCTTCCATGTTGCTGTCTCTGAGAGCTGGAGCAGGGTCCAGGCATAGGCTCCCCACACATCTGTGCTAACAAAGACGTGTGAAAGCATTAGCTTCCCTTCACAAATTGTACATCCAGTCAAAATTCAAACCAAATGGCTCCTAGCAAATGGAGTATTTTTCCTGAGTGGTTGGAGAAGAGATCTAGCACAGCCTGTCAGCCCATGGGTACAGCAGTCATAACCCAGAGCATGGCAGGGACAGTCATGGGTATGATCTGCTGCCTTCCCAAAATCCCTGCACAAGGGCTGAGTTTACTGAAGAGGATGGGGCCTTTTTGGTCACTCATGAGGGTGACCGTCCTTCCAAGAGACACGTACACTTGCGCTCAGTTGCAAGCCAAGCCTGGCTGCTGGCAATTTAGCTGACAGTGACTAAATCACCAGTTCACACGAGATGAGAAGCTAGTCCACAACAGCCAGAGAAGTTCACCTGGCACTAGTTTGTACACTGGGCAGCTCCTGCATTCCAAGCCAGCCTGGTCCCTGTGTGGGCAGGTTGCTGGCAAACTCCAAGCAATAAAATATGAAGAGAGGTGCAGGGGACCATGTGGAATCACCGAGAACTCCATCACCTCTAAACAAGGCTGCTAAAACCCCAAACAGCCCAGGAGTAACTCCCAAATACAACCAGGGGAAAAATCCTGCAGAGCAACCCCAGGCGTAGAAGAGGTTTGAGGCATTGTGCTGCTGTTGTTGCTGAAGAACTCAGTAGGAAATGAAATACAGCAGAGCAGAAAAAGCAAGCTGCACAGTGTGTGGCCCACAGTTACAAAGAAGGTGTTTTTGTCAAGCTGGCACAGACAGATTTTCCAGGGAAGCCCACTCTAGAGATGGAGGGAGGAACAGCAAGATTCCTGCTTGCAGCAGGCGGGGAGTGCTTTCGTCCACACATTAGTAATGAGCTGCAGAGGTGGGTGCAAGCCCCCCAGGACCTCAGTTGGAATACCACATTGCAGGGCTGGGACAACAAATCCTCTCCCCTGCTCTGTTCTCTCACTTCCTCACAATGGGGCAGAGCAGAGCTCACCCACTGTCTTCCACTCCTCCACATCCCTCAGCTTACAGAGAGACAGGAAGCATCACTGGGACTTGCCCAGCAAAGCCTCTTCCAGTGCAGGATGGGGCAACTGCCCCAAGCAACACCAGGGCCCTCCTTCTCCCGCTGGGACACCAAGCTCTGTCAGAAAGGCAGGCTGAGCGTAGCATTGCCATAGGGACAGAGCAGGGCCGGGCAGCACAGCAGTCCTGGGAGACTGTGAGCCTTCGCTCCAGCCTAGCATGTTGCAGAAGAGGACGTGATAAGCCCTGCCCTGAGCCTTTTTCTCCATAGAAGTTGGTCAGAGAGACTGAACAACAGGACGGGGCAATCAAAGGCAGAACTAAAACATGCCCATGGTGACAGGGAAGTGCCACTGTGCGCTTTTTCCAGTAATTTCTGAGAGCAAAGCAAGTATGCGAAAAGGGAAAAGCAGATAGAGGTGACTCAGTGACTAAGAAAAATAAACAATGGGTGTTTCACAAGGATGAAAGGGAAGAAAAAAAATTCCATATAGCAACACCCAACCTACTACCTTAAATATCAGCCAAGAGCTCACCTGGTAGGACGGCTCTGCAGGAACTTGTGGTGCTGCGAAGGCCATGACTTCCCAGGAGTCACTGAGGCTTCTCCAGAGGCAGAAAGAAGTTGGGTGGTGGAGCTGCAGGCTCTGCTAGCCCTAGTGTAGATGGTGGAAACCTCCCTTGCTTCCTCCCCTTCCACTCTCTTCAGGTTAACTTAACAGCTCTCCAATGAACTCCTCTGCCCCCCAGCAATCAAATCTCTCATCTGCCCTCAGAGCTTTTAGGCTCATTCTGCCAGCGTTGCTGCTTGCTGGTCATTGCTTCTTCGAGCAGTCCTGCACACCCAGGTCCAGCTGCAGGAGCTGTAGGACAGATCTGCCAATTGCCACCGTGCTTGTGACAAACTCAGAGGAGCAAGCAATGATGGTGCTCCCCATCTGGGCTGGCCTTGGGGACAGCACTGTCCCAGCAGCTCTGAACCCCACAGGCGGTACTTGAAGCTTGGCCTAGTCCATCTGCTGCTCCCATGGAGTTCAAACTAGGCTCCCAGGCTGGACCAGTGTCAGCCAGGCTGCTGAGCTCTCCAAATCCCACCCTGCAGGAGCAAGCTCAACACTGTACCAGCCCCACCTACCAAAAGCAGGGTCCCAGCAGAGCACTGCCCCTCTCCTACAGGCAAGCTGTGTGGGAGGCTCCCCTTCCCACAGCTCTACAGTGTAATGCTGTGAGGGGCTTGCTGCAGCCCAGCAAGGCTAGGGCAGGCAAGCACCCTGCCACAGATTCTGGCTTTGCCCAAGTACTGTCTCTCAGTACCAACAAACCTTCAGGAAATGAGTCAGAAATAGTCACTGGCTCCAGAATGGAAATACTGGCCCAACCAGGCAGGCTCGGCCAATATAGCCTGTGAAAATCAAGGACAGTGATAATGTGGTATCCCTAGTTCTGAATACACATGTAAGAAGCCACAAACCTGCTGGGAGCAGAAAGCAGGGGTGGCTGTCACTTCTTCCCAGTTCTCTTCTTGGGAAAACAGCGAATGCCCAGAGACAATGTCCCGCTCACATGGTAACAGAAGTCAATACTGAATGCTTGGAACTGCACCCATAAGGATTTCTCCCCCCACTCCACCAGCAGCCCTACTAGTGAACTGTGCAAGCTACTGCTCTTTTATACTGGTAATTTTGGTTTTCCCTGTCCGATTTCAAGCATTTCTTTGGTTAACCAAGAACAACTTTTGCGGAAGTCTCTTAAAACAGTACCAGTTTCAGAGAGATCAATGAAGCTCCCAATGCTGCTATAGGCACAAGGCAAGAAGTTAGAAATTACTTCGCTCATGACAATGAGATGTCTTTAGAGCAGCCTCTCCAGTTCACTCCAGCAGAATTATAATCACTTTGGTACAAACCAATTATTTATTTCATCTTTCCCTTTACTGTAAGAGGAATGATTTTTAAATGAGCCCAAACCCACTTGCATTCAAGTAGATTGTTAATTAAGCTACAGATGTCTCCTGATGGCAGCAATTATTTCTAGTAACCTTAATAAGCTTGTTACATTCCTTAGTTATTGTTATGAAAAGTTGTATGAAAAACTTTGCCTAATACTACACAGCTCCTGGGGGAATAACTTCTTGATCTGTTCTGGTTTGATTAAAGGGAATGATTGTTTCCTTTCTTACCAAGATTTCTCAAGCTCTTTGTGGCTTATTCCCCTTGCCTTTTGTTGGCACTTCTAACAAGTCTGATCGAATTTTCACACAGGTCTTCTTTTCCAAACATTTCTATCTGGTTTTGCTCTCCCTGAATTCTCCAGTGCCTTTGCTTGGTTTATTGCATACTTTTTCCTCTCTTTTCCAATGATTGACTCTGTTTAGAATATACACTTTACTTACAACAGGGACTCAGTGCCTATCAGAACTCCATGGGGTTTTGAGGTTGCTGTTACACTTGTTGCAGATATAAGAAATCCATGTCCTTACATTGGCACTTGAGGAAAAGCCTCCCTTCAGTGCACAGAAAATAAGGATATCCTTGAAACATTGAATGGAATTAACAGAATAAACTGAGTAAGACAACTAAGCACATCTTTCCATGTCCTCTCCTCTCTCCTGTGCTTTTTCATCCAAAATCCATGCATGCTATACAACAAGCAATATTATCCAGGGAATAAAGAACTTCGTTCCATTTCAAACCAAAGGATCACTTTTTTTTTTTTTTTAAATCTGTATTTATTGTGTTTATACTCCCACTCTATTCCCTCCTGAAGTCTCCTACCATAGGCAAGAGGTGCACAGAAAACATGTCAGTGGTTACGACTACTTCTCATGGCTTAGTACCATTTTCAGGAGCATCAAAGTTCATAGAAACATGTGAACTTTCCCTCAGAATCACAAGCAATTATGATTAAACTCGAGTCAAACAGATTCCTGCCCAGCACAACACATCATGGAAAGCAGCCACAGACTCCAGGTGCTAATTCCTGATCAAGCAATTAAAACACCACAGTTCAGAGCAGCATTCAGTGACGAGCCCATTTTTCTGACACTGAAACCAAAGGAAGGCTTTGGAGCACCTTCCATATGAGCAATTAGAGCAGGTAAATGTAGCAGATTTCGAGTTTCCCAACCAGTCCCCGATCACCTTCTGAGCTAACCCAAACACAGGTGAAAGCATAGCTGGCAGGGTAACTCTCAACAAAGCTTATTTTGCAGGAACTGTTGATTTACTGAAACAAACCTTTTGCAGAAATGTGCTGTTTCTGCTGAAATATTTCAAGCCCTGGGATGGCATTTCTGGATGAAACCAGCAAGATAACAGAGCTGGTCTGATAGCTCAGCAATGTGGTGAGACTAGCAGGGCCAGAGTTTAGGTCTAAGAGCTCAGATTACTGAGTAGCTTGCATGCAGGCTGTGAACTATTTTGCAGTGCCTTTTCTGCTCTGCCTTTGAATAAAAACAAATAAAAAAGCCTTGATTTTTTAATGTCAAACAGAGCTCTTGTCTTCCAGTCACTCTGTGAGCAAAAGGCAAGAGGAAATTAAGTAGCAAAAAGTAAAGAACTGGCTCAAGCTTGCAGAATCCTCAAAATAGTGTCTGTACCCCAGTGGTGTCCAGTCTGACCTCCCATGAGGAAAAGGACTGCCACCTCCACTACAGCAGGTCACATGTGGCTTCATTCAGCCATGCCATGAACATGATGCAGAGATCTGTTCACCTGTTGAGGTACCTGTTCTCCTGCAGCATCACCCTCCAAGGGACGTCATTCTTCCTCATGTTCAACCTCCCATGTGGCAATCCATGACCACTGCCACTTGCCGTAATGCCTGTGGCCACCACAACACAGAATTTGGTTGTGCCATCTCTATGGCTCTTCTTCAAGCAGTTGTGCAAGACTGCTACTGGATCTGCTTTCACTCTCTCTTCAGGCCTGACAAGTGCCCTTGTGCCAAGGACATCTCTGAACCTAAGGGATGTCTCCGCCTCCTTCTGATGTCCAGACACACTCTGCCATGCAGAAGAAAAGGCTCTACAAGAAGGGTAAGCAGAGACATCTTGCATGATGAACTGAGTCCTGGCATGGGTGGCAGCACTTCCTCAGCTACCTTTCCCACTACAGAGTTTTAGTCTCCTAACATAAGCCAGCACAATATCATTCTGTTTTGGAGAGTGGTGTGAACTCTGCTCTCAAAGAAACATTTCTTTCACTTCATGCTTTGGCATTTTAAACAAGTGCAATTAAATGCACTGAAAATACCACTGCAACATGAAGGCTAAAAATAAAAACACAAAATGCCAGGAGTCACTCACAAGAAAATTTCCTGGAAGAAATGCCCACTCACCCACACTGCACAAGTTTAACAGTTTGCATTTTGAAGCCAGATAAACAAGCCACAATTCAGCCTTTTTCCTACTGCAAGAAGTCTGCACTCATGAACAACTATATCAGCGCTAGAAGTGGCACCATTTGTAAACTCTCTGATCTGCATCAATAGGTAGGCCCCCAGTTACTATTTGGTACAGATGCAATTACTTATGGGTGTAAGTTTGTACCTACAACTGCTAGACCACTCCTAGTTTATACCACAGAATGTAAACTTCAGAAGAAACATGTGCAGTACAGGTTCATGGATGCTCTTAAGAACTAATACTGTCCTTAATCATGATAAAAACCTTGAATTTTAAATTTATAGCCTTCATCCGACAATAACAGCATGCTGAATATGCTGTGCTTTTTAAAATGCACTGAATGCTCAGACTTCAGTAAAAAAAATTTATTTTCAATATAAAAGTGCCAAAATATTCACCAACATTGTAATCTATTCAGCAACCAGCTTACTCTAGTAATCAAAATTGCAAGCATCTTTATTCACATTTTTAAATCAAATTCCTTTCACACGTTTCCACAATAACCCGAGTCCCTTGAAAGTGGGAAATTTGCATTTCGATTGGCTGCTGTAGTCCATATGTCCAAGTTCATGTAGGCACGGAAAGGGTTAAACCTCGGATAGTATTCCTGCTTACACATAACTGCCTGGTTCTCCACATGGGTTGAATGTTGAGTCGTGGCACTGACGGGGCAGCAGCTTTCATAAACATCACTCTGAGGTGCCCAGATGGAACCAAAAAGTCCAGACATTGGAGACAAGCTTCGGGTGCTTGAGAGGTAGGGCTGCAGAGCAAGATAAAACCAGCATGGGAAACTGCAACACGGACCATTTGCCAAAGAAAATCTGGAAATGCTAAGTACTAAATGGGAGGGAGGAAGCAGCATTTATGCAGAAACTTAAGAAATCCACAAGTAGAAAATTACACCGGAGTTTACAAAGAAATATGGTTGCCAAAAATATTACAGCAGCATTAATGTGTGTGTGTGTGTGTGTGTGTGTGTGTGTGTGTGTGTGTTTAAAGGCCCTCCACTGAATGAAGTCACACGATCTCCTTCCTGCACGGCACAGATATTACTCCAACAACAATATACTACTCAGTTCTGGTCGGACTGTTGAGGAAAATGGAGGAGAAATGGAAGACACACAAAGATCACCATGCATACTTTGAGTGTTAAAATTAAAAGAGAAGGACGTCTAGAAATGACAAGAAAAGGGCTGAAGTATGTGTCAGTCCAGAAAGACTGTGCATGCTGGGAGCAGAAAGGGATATTCAGTGTGAAAAATGAGACTATAATTGGGAGCTAGGGAATTTAGTATAGAAAATTTTGAAAGCTTATAAAGAACCTCCTGGAGGGCAAGATGTATTAGTCTGCAAGGAAGTCTCTCAGCGAAGGTCATGGAAGTCTTGGGACTTTTAAAACTGAATGAAACATTGAAATGTATTGTGGAGAAAAGCTCGCCAGGGAAATGAATTGAATTATCTAATGCATTTTCCAATCTCTACCTTCTGTGTTTCCTGGAATTCCTGAATAAAATATGAAATAAAGCCATGTTTATTTTAGGAGAAAGTCTTCTACCAGTTTTGCCACTTTTTAACACAGAATTATTTTCATTTTTACAATTGAAAATACTTCTTGCTTTATTCAGTTAGTTTCATTTAAAATAAACCTACAGTAAATGAAAAAAAATCAAAATTCTAAAATAGAGGATTTTGAAGTATGAGCAGAAGAGATGATGGTTACAATTAAAGACCACCTTGAACTGAAGTTACTACGCTGCTCTATGGGATGACATAAACATGGCTAGTCTGGAGTATAACAGGTCAAAATCAGGATTCTGAAAACTGCACAAATCCAGCTTAAATCACTTGGATTTCCTACCAAAAAAAAAACCCTGTCAAAGTCACTGAGAGCAGCTGTCCATTCAGCTCTTCAATTTTCAAATCTCTCTGGGTTTTGCTGTCAGCACTTTTTGGGTTTTACCCTCAACTGGACAGGTTGATTTTGATAGAAAAAGTCTCAGTAGACTACATAAGCCCAGAATGTTTTTCCATATGTAAGCTGATTTTAGTCAATGTTCAGGCAAAAGGATCATCTTAAAATTCTGCAAACAAGGTTGGTAACATCCCTGACAAACACCTGGGAAAAACCTGGGCTACCAATTCCAGCATTAAACACATACATTAGGCTGCTTAGAAGATTCATGAAGAACATGCAAGAAACAGGTAGGAAAAAGACAGGAATACACCAGGAAGGCTTTGAAGGAGCACGCAAAGGCAGCACCTCAGTGACAATACTCACTGTGGAGTTAATGTAACTGGCAGGCTCCCAGGCAGGTGGCATGTTGGGAGGAGCATTCCAGGTGGAGGGACAGTTCTGGTCAATGAAGGCTGTATTCTGCACTGCTGCAGTACCTGGGAAGCCACTGGGGTAGTTCATGTTTTCTGCAATTTAAAAAATCAAGAAGACAAACTAAGGCTTTTGCAACATAAAACACTACTAACATTTCTGTGGAGGAACGCTGAACCTTCTTGAGAGTGAGCCAGGCTGGGACTGACCTAATCCTTCAGCGACTTCATGCAGCGTCAGGGTAGCACAGCAGCAAAGCATATCAATTTCTGTCAACAGGACTACCACTCTGTATTAGGGACCCACTAACAAATTGTTATCAGGAGGACAGGATAAAGACTTGGCAATCCCTCTGCTGGAGAACAGGGTCTTTATTAGACAGAATGTGCATGGCAAAACCTCCCCGGGCCTCACCGCCAACATGTCTCAGCTCTAAGCACCCGAGGGATCAGCGTGCTGCCTGGGATACTGCAGTCTGACCTTTCATTATTACTTAGGTAGGTAATGCTAAAGAATTCTAGATTGCTGCCAGTGTGCTTCCCAAGCCAAGAAACTCTAGCCTGGAAAGATAATTGGTCACAAGAGGCCTTGTATTTCACACACTGGAAGGCAGAAGCCTGCCAGAGGGGAAACAAAGAAGATTGTGCAAAAAGATATGTGTAATACTGTAGGCACAAGCATTTCTCTCTATTCCCTGTGAGAGTCCTGCATACTGCCTTTCCAGGCTCTACACAAAGGCCAATCTTCTCATCCACCACATGCAGTCATTGTTTATTACTACAGAGCACTCAACTGGAAAATGTAAAGTCCACTTAAGCAATGAACACCCGTGTGTGTATAGACCAGCTCAGCCTTTTGTTCTATAAAAGGTGAAAGGAAAATAACCATGCTCTGTGATAATTAATAAGCTTTATTTCATCTTACCTTCCGGGAAAGCACCATATTCATTCATCTCTAGTGGACAATACATGTTGGAAAACTGGCTGTCACAAGCTGCATTCCAGTCAATGAAGCTGTCTCAAGAAAAAGAAAAATCTGCAGTCAGAAACAATTTGCAGAACTTCGGAAAATTACTTAGAAACACTTATTTAATGTAAAGCTGTTGGATGCAAAACGCCTGTAACTGATCATGAGGCTTTTCACATTCCACTTGTCAATTTTGCCAGTATCTACTCTGCGCCACTACATAATCACAGCAATCTCTCTCACAGAGCTCTTTTTCCTCTGGGAAAATGAACAACTTGTAATGTTGTAATGTGTAACTACCAGAATCCTGCAATGCCTAACTCAGTTCAACTTTCTTCCCTGTAAAAAGAAAATAACTGTACTTCTTCCCCACAATCATGGATAATGTGATTTGAAGTGGCAGAAGATGATTATAATACATTTGAATGCTTGAGAATAGCAATTAAAATGGAGATTTCTATTTTCCGAACCAAATGTGCTAAAGTCCTGTTAAACAGTGCATTTTCTAAGCTACACATAGATTTCTAGGGGCTATACTTCTTTAATTAAAATAATTTCAGAATTTCAAGAAGATTTTTTCAAAAGTAATTTTTTCAAAATGTCAGTACTAAAACAGGCCCTGCTATGCAGCAAGTTTGAAGTAGTCCAACTCTGGATCCAGTCTGCACAAGGTAGGCATATAAAAGGATTTTATATGAAGCTGCCCTACTTCAATTTTACTATTCAGCCAAGCAGCTATCTCAAGTTGTCACTACTAAATATCCATAAATAATTGCATGGCTGTGCATGTATTTTTGCATATGAAGTCCAAATCGAGATAGCTATATGAAAGCAGTCACAGAATGCGTAAGGCTGGAATGGACCACAGTGGGTCATCTGGTCCAGCCTCCCTGCTCAAGCAGGGCCATCCCAGAGCACATGGCACAGGATTGTGCCCAGGGGGGTCTTGAGTATCTCCAGTGAGGGAGACTCCACAACCGCTCTGGACCACCCATTCCGGTGCGTAGTCACCTGCACAGCAAAGAAGTTCTTCCCCATGTTCAGATGGGACTGTCTGTGTGTCACTTTCTGCCCACTGCCTCTTGTCCTGTGGCTTGGCACCACTGAACCGAGCCCGGCTCCATCCTCCTGACACCCTCCCCTCAGATACTGGCAGACACTGACGAGGTCCCCTCTTTTCTCAAGGCTGAACAGGCCCAGCTCCCTCAGCCTTTCCTTTTAAGCGAGATGCTCCAGACCCTTAAACAACTTTTTGCTGGACATGCTCCAGGAGCTCCTGATCACTGTTGCACTGACTGTGGAGCCCAGAACTGGACACAGCACTCCAGATGTGCCTCACCAGGGCCGAGCAGAGGGGCAGGATCACCTCCCTTGCCCTGCTGGCATTGCTCTTCCTAATGCACCCCAGGGTACCACTGACCATCCTGGCCACAAGGACACTGCTGGCTCAGGGACAGCTTGCTGTGGCACCAGGACCCTCAGGTCCTTCTCCATCATTTTGGATGACAGGATAACTTGAAGAATTGGCCATATTTCACTGCTATGTGGTGGCAGAGTATTTCTGCTCACTAGTTCATGGCATATCTTTCATTACTAAAATTTGCTGTGTGAGCAGTGTGAAACACAAGAATTAATCAAGTTCATTACTACAGGAAGATCAACCCAAATATACACAGAGCCTGAAACATACCAACTTGTATCCCTAAATCTCCTTTATACTGGAATATTTGTCTTTATAACAATGTCTGTTCCTGCCATTTAACACAAGTACACACTGCATAACACACCATGTGGCATTTACAAGCTATGCATTTAGCAAGAGGGCAACAGATTTCAAAGCTAGGCCCTCTGCCTGCAAAACAAGTGAAAGGAATTGATAGCTTTCCAAAATGTACTTAACTAAACTTGAAAAAAGTACTAGAATATCTATACATAAACAGGGACAGCAGTGAATTTGTCTCAGTAAAATTTATCATGATGTGCTCATGGAAGAGCATTAACAACTAGAACTAAAACTGAAGTGGCAGAAACAGAAATAGTTTTATTTTAACTATCATCTGCCTTTACAAACTTATGAGTAAAGGACAGTCCTCTGCATCATAGAAGCCTGAACAAAGCATTATTTGTACTTTTTACACAAAACATAACTTGCCTGTTGTGGACAGAGGGGGTTTCTTGGATCATGCATGGTATATTGTTCTCAAGGTTGTAGTTCAAACTGTTTGTCATGCAGACGGGCTGGGCAGGCCACAAGTCTCCTGCTGGGTAAAGACCTAAAAAAGGAAAGGGGAATGAAATGCAGAGTAACAGGAAGGAGAGACTGCAGATTCCGTCACACTGACACTTTATTCTCAGATCACCAATAAGGACTGTCTGCTAGAGGAAAAAATCCTCTTAGAGTTACTAAGCAATTTTTTTTTGTGATGAAGGCCCATCTTTAAACACATCTCAAAATTTCTATTTTTTAAACAAGTTAGACTTGAAGTAAGTAAGACTTGAACTGAAAAACTAAAATTCAACAAAACAGGGAAAGAAGTTCCTACTGAGGGTCCTTAAGTGTTCAGCTGCCAGTGCCAAGGTGGCACACTTCCACACAGCAGGACAGCAGGGATGAAATCCCCACTGGCCTCCTTGTCCCCCCCCCTCCAGCCAGTAACCACCTCTGAAGTCCAACTACACAGGAACAGGGTCAAGTTTCTAACAGACTGGAGCCATTCCCAACCAATTTGTGAACTCATTAAGCGCTGTATTTAGCCCCTAGGGCAGATATTCATTGTGCTGCTCTTTATGGACTGCATGGTCTGACTGCCCACAGATACTTGGTTCCTATCAACTCTATGAGAACTGGCAGCTGGAGAAAAGAAAAAATCCAAATTAGCAATTTCCATGAGACAATGTTTGCAAAGTTGGCTCTATTTCATTATTTCACTCGATACATATTAATATTGCTACCATGGAAGAAGGTTGATCAGCCTTTGTATCCTATCAGACACAGGTTAAACCTATAGCAGAAGGGCATGGAGTGCTGCTGCCCAAAGAACCATGTGTCCTGACCAGATTTCAAACTCCACCTCACCATGTATAATGATGCCTTTATGAATCCCACTCATAAAGCTAATATTGCTTCCCTCTGAAATACAAACAATGACAACTCAAGAATTTTAACAGCGCTACACATCCTCACTCATTATTGCTTTCAAAGAGAACAAGTCCCAACTGTGGAAATTTAGAGAGAAAAACAGTCATGTTTGATTTGATGCCAAGCTTCACTTTAACACAGCAAGCAGTGCTCTTGATCTCCCAGCTGCATTGCTTCTGGACATTAATCTGTGCAAAGCAAGAAGATGAAAAAAAGAAAGAATATCTAGAACATGAGTTGAAAGCTAAATGCTGTCTTCACACAGAGAAGATGCAGCAAAAATCCTCAAGGTTATAAGCAAAAACTGTCAATGTTTTAAGCCTTCATTTGCTAACTTTGCACCTAACTTGCTTGGAAGCAAGTCAAGTTCTAGTAACAATGTGCCTATCAAGTTGGTGCGTGCGTTATTAGCAACATCACTAGAACTGCTTGACAAAGTGTGAAAAAAACAGCTTCAGTTGTTAATACTGACCTTTATTTTTGTCAGGATCTGCAGCTATGTCAGTGAAATTGGGACATAAAGTTTCAGGATATTGGGGGATGCTGTTCATGTCTCTGCTGAACGAAAAGAAAATTTAATTTCTTAAGTCTCATAATCCAAACTATTTCAAAGGAAATACACAGAGATGTAAAAAATATTCTAATGACCATCATGATTGCTATTGCTTCCCCACTGTCCTGATTTTCCCTATTTCTGAATTACTACTGCGCAATTTTTTAGGTTTTTTCCAATTAAAAGCCAGTTAGTTATCACACATGCAAAATGAATAAAATGAATACACCTTAATTACCCCATTTTTATTATCCAAGTATCAACCTATTGCAAGTTAATTCAACAGCTCTTCTCTAAAACTGGAAAACAAGCTATAGTTAATGAAGATCAGTAGGACCTCTTATAATGTTTAAACAAATTTCAGATAAGTTTACTTTTATGTCCATGAAGACACATAGAGACATATGAGCATGAATTTGATATTCATCAGAACCAACCCATCAAAGGAACTAGTCAAAATGAATAAAAGGAAACATTTTCAAGCACCAGAATCCCAAAGGAAAAGGATTGGATTATTTCTCCTAGTGAAAACAGAGAGTGGTGAATGAGAAGTGAAATGAGGATTCACGGGAATATAAATTGTAGATGCTACCTCTACTACAGTAAAGAGGGAGAAAAGAATGTGGGCAAGGGAGGAATCAATTGTCATGCTGTATATTCTAGGAGAACATTATTCCCATTAAAAGAATAGCATCAACTTGAACGTCTTATTCCCACCTTTTTAAAAAAAGAACATTACTACTTTAATACAACTAAGCAGTAATGGAAATGTAGTAAGTTGCTAGGATCCGGAAGAAATGGAAGTGGAAAACAAATTTCCATTTTTTCCATTTGGAAGCTTTTATTGTACTTATGCAGCATAATCAATTTTGCTTGTATCTTTTCATGTATTGAAGAAGATTCTTCTTCCAACTACTAAGTACAATCAGGTGATCATAAAAAATTACAAGATAACAGGTAGGTATTATTTATCAAACTGAGACAAGACTTCAAGTTGGTGTTGTTTCTTTAATGCCTTACAGGTGTAGATTCAATTTTTTTACCTGGTATTGCAGATGTTATGAGACAGATTTAGAGTGATAGGAGTTTCAGATGGAAAATCATTTTGTGAAATATTCTCTCCTAAAGAAAAGAATGACTGTGAAAATCAAAGATCTTTAAAAAAAGAAGTATGCACAGAATATACATACACACAAATAGAATCATCAATGGTGTTAATCAAATTTTCTCTCACACTGGATTATCACTAAGCGCATCAATTTCAAGGCATGCTACCTAGGTCCACAGTCTTAATGTGTTTTTTACGATTGATTACCACAGTCTTAATGGAGAGGTTCCTTGTTACTATCAAATTAAGTCTGAATTTAGAATGACTTGTTTTCATTCTTTTTTAAGAGGCATTGCAATTTGAACCAACAGGAAAGTCATATATGGACTATTTGTTATCTATTAGATCACAGGTTCAGATAGATCACACACTATCATTTAGCAATGTAAAGTTTTATACATACACAAATACACATGGAAGTTTCTGCATATTTTCAAATAATTCAAACCATCCTTTTGCAGGTACCCAAAGGTGGGTTTGCTGGTATCACTTCAGCACTTTAAAATTTACTTCTAGAGCCACACCACTCTGGATAATTATAGCAGTGACTTTCAACTACTTTAGTGCTATTCAGGTATTCAAGAATTGCAGTAACGAACCACAGCTCCCATTTCACATACTAGTCAAGGGCTCAGGTGTTCTGGCTACTTATGCCTCAAATACACCTATGCAAACCCAGCATCCTCAGATCTGAACTGCTTTCACATATTCCTCATTTGTGCATTACTTAAATAGTTTTAATGCTTAAGAAAAACAAGTAATGTGATGAAACAAGTTCAAAGGCAGAAATTGCTTTGGCTAGTGACTCTCAGTTCTCCCATCCTTCCATGACAACTAACTGTGCACATTGCTCATTGAGGAGTCTGACAGTCATCTTCATCTCCATGAAACCTGTGGTACTTCTTGTCAAATACAAAGTTCTTTACATCTCTCCTTGTGTGTCTAAGAGGTGCTCTACAAAAGACAAGTTATGTGCCCATGCTGTGGTAGGCCTTTCCATTCAGCAGGAAGGCTAAAACTGTGCGTTACTGTGAAGAGGAGCTGTTTGCCAAACTTACTGGATGGAAGAAAATGCCTGGTAGTAATCATTGGCTTTTTATCTCCATCTGAACTGCTGGTACTGCTCCAGCTACCCCAGCTCCCACGACTTGCACGAACGCTTCCTGACGAACTTCCACAATCTGAGCTTGAATCAGAACAAAACTTCTCCAAACACTTCTTTTTGGACCGCTGATAAAAGTTTTCTAAAGAAGTTGGGAAAAACAACAAAAAAATAACACAACATTTAAGAAAGTCTTGTCAGGGAAAAGTAATCTGAATCATGCATTTACATGGATTCTCTCAATTTACTGATGAGAGAGAAAATAATATTTACTGATAGCTTCAGTAACTAAACCAGCTCCTAACACAAGAAGCTTCCGACCTACATGATATCCCAGTAAAATGAATGCAAGTGAGGATACAGTGCTGCTACAGGTAATAGGTTGAAAGAGGAAGTGCATACTGTCCTTTGAAATATATACTTAATACTTCAAACATGAAACATATCCTGGCTGTAGGATCATGCATACTAAGAGCAATGACAAAATGTTGCAAGTAATGAATTCATAAGTGATATATTCTCTTTTCTTATTATCTGAGAGATGCAAAGGACAATCCTGTAGAAATTGATATCTTTCGTCAGATCTCCTCTTCCCTCAAGTTAGGAAAACCAAATGATTAAAATCCTGATGGAAAGGCAGGAAGCAGGTACCCAAGCTAGTGGTGTTTTTAAAGTGATACAGTTGCTTCAGCTAATACCGGCTTTCTTTTGAACACAAAAGCAGACTATCAGTCTGTCTTTCCTTCACCATGAACTGATGGATCATTGCTTCAAACTGATTCATTTTCTGGTCTGCACCACCAACCAAGCCCATGGAGAAGCATGCAGAGCCCTTCAGAAGTGAGCAGCTGTTATTTCAGGCACTGCATCTTACCAGTCCTGTCATCTTCACGTCAGGGTTCAAAAGGGAGAAAAGCACAGGTCTCTCCAGTAAGGAATGCTCTACTGCCACAAAATCCACACTGTGTTTCTTTCCTCGTTTTAAGACAATGAAGACTGCATACCTGTTTCTCCCTGTATGGACAAGCTCCCAGGTTTTTGGTCTGCTTTACAATTTTCCCCGTTACTCTGAGGACACCAGGCTCTCATTCCAATATTCGCTCTCAGATCCGGCCTTTCAAATTCACTGCACATATGCTTCAACTCGCTCTGCTCAGGGACCCTAATAGAACCACACCCAAAAAGACACGTTTGCATTTTATATTTCATCTGCATTTTTCCTTTTCAGGCATTAAACACTTCAACTCACACAGCTATCAAGGCAAAGTGCAGGGGAAGCAGTAGGTTTGGGAGTCTTATTCCCCAACTTTACAGAAAGCCAAAAAACCTTTCCCAAAATGCAATATCCTACCACACAGACTACTACTTCTCAGGGGGAGAGGAAGAATGATGTGTATATTTAACTCCATTCTCTAATGCACTTGGCAGAAAGCAATCAGGAGTTGCAGTGATAGCACAGTCTAGCAGCGTACAAAGACCTAGATACAAAGAAAAATGTGCCCTGTGTTCATTTCACTGGCATAATTGTAACTAGAGTAAAATCACAATCTGAAGCAATCTTAAATTTTTGCTAGTAAAAGTGAAATGGAATTTCTGCATCCAATAACATAATCAGAGAGTGTTAAGGAAAAATGATTATAAGTCAGCTGTCAAATTTCTGCAGAAATGGAACGATTACAACTTAACTCAGAAAGTAGCAACTGCTGAATTGGATCAAGGAACAGACACTAAACTTCAGTATTTCACTGCTCATTTTTTATTCTTCCTATCTACAAAGGTGTGCATCCAGCAAAGATTTACACATGTACTGACTCTCCACAAAACGAACAGAAATTTGTGTACGATGAGTTATAACAGCCCTTTCAGATTTACAATCTCCTTTTAAAGTCCACTGACCTCAATAGAAGCACTCGCAATAAAAATTAAGTCGGTGAAGGCTTTGTAGGATTGTGACCTTAATTCAAAGGGCTGGGGGAGGGGAAGAAGGAGGATTTTCTCCTCCAAGGTGTTTCTATTCTAGCAGCAGTTTTTAACGCGTATTTTTTAATAAGCCAAACAACTTAAATTAAAAATATATTTTAAAAAATAATTAAAAGTAATTTACAACTGACTTTAAAATGCATTAAAACAATTCTCAGGGGGGCAAAAAAGTAACTTTCTACAGTGCTCACTCAATATTCTTTAGAATCTAGTGCTGCTCTAGTTTTTTTAATCATTACAGCAAAAATGCAAGCCACCGTCTCATTTCTACACATTTCTCTTCCAAAATTGGTAGAGGACAACATTCCCCCAGTTACTCACTATAGCAGATGACTCTCCTGAAGGTGGAATCATTGCAACAGTTTTATTTCCCTTTTTTCACCGAGGAGAATACAAGACTGGAACTTCTCCACACAATACACAAGGGGAAGGAAGCTAACCATCTGAGCCTCAGAGACAGCACATTCCAGACTCAGAGAGCTACCCCTGCTATGCAGAATGGGCTGCATCTACATACATGCAGATTTACAAATGGAATATTTTTAAATTTTTTGTTTTGCTGGTGATACTTAGTATTACACATTCCTAAAAATAAATGCTCGGGCCAGGATTAAAGTGTGTTTATTTAAGTAGGTAAAGCAATCCTGCCTAAAGTACTATGCAAAACCTGCAGAAACATTACAGCAACTCTGGGTTTCTTCGTGATTTGGTGAGGCAATACATACCTTGTAGATATATTTACATTCTTCTTCTTATTTTTCCTAGATGTTCTATTTCTATTCCAATTCATATTTGGTACATTTCCTTCCTTTTTCTCCTGGGGTTTCTTCTTCCTATATACATCTTCTTGCTAAAGGCAAAAATACAAGCTGAGACAATACATACATTATAAAATGAACTTAACTTAGTCAATGAACTCCATTGGATTTTTCTAGCTAAATTTCTCTGGACAAAAGGACCCGACCCAAATGCACAGTTACTTCATGATTTAGTGGCTTTCCACAGCACATCCTCTTTCCAGCACCATCAATTTAACCAGTCTTTCCAAGACTCTGTCCATCAAGACAGCAAGAGATGATGAGAGAGAAATTTTTGAATTCCCAAACTTAGCATTTTCCCTTTCTCAGCATCTAGATCTGACTTTCAGGGAAGTAAAAAAATGGAGGGAAAAAAAGTAAAGCAGTCAATAAAATTCCCAATGTGCTAAAAACAAAAAACATCTGCCAGATTTATGATCAGCTGGTGTGCAAGTTCAGCAGCAATAAATCCTCCCTTTCCTCAGCAGCTGGGGGTGGTGGGGGAAGGCATTCATTTGAATTACAGCTGAGGAAATTATGGAGTAAGTTACTAACAAATACTAGTCATTTCAAAAAATGCAAGAAACAAACTGAGCACCATCAGCCACACATGCAAAGAAGTTTTTAACAACAGTTCCCAAAGCAAGACTAGGCCGTGTCTTTTCTCACATATTCCCCAACCAATGTAAGCAATTCTTCATGTTTACTAATTGCCTGATGAAGTTCTTTCAGTGTTTTACACTGCCTGCAACAAAGGTACAGTATGATGTGTTTATCATACTCAGAAACCAGGGGTGAAGAATGATCTTTCTCAGCAGCTTCACAATCTGCTAAAGGGCTTCTGCCTGCTGTACTCTCAAATGCAAGTTTCTGATGCAAAGCCCTGGGTTTGGAGATCAGGTCTGCAAGTGAAGGCCACTATGCCCACCAGAGAACATTGCCACATCATTAGTGTAGCTGACAGCTGGCATTCCAGTATGCTTGTGCCTGCTCTGACATACTCTCTGGCTGTGATATGGCTGTTTTGATTTTTACCCAAACTGTTCACCATTCCATAAAGCAGCATTAATACACAATGGATGTGGGAGAGCACATCTGCATACTTCCTCATTCATCTGATTTACAGGATGTCAGATCTATGACTCTACATAGTAGTCCCTACATACACACACATACATGTGTATATATATGTACATAAACTATAAAAAGATAATTTTAAATTTGAAAAGCAGAAAGATCACAATACAAACCTCAGAAGAAGTAACCTCCTCTTTTGCACAGCATGGAGTCTCCTCCTTGGGTCCCTTACTAATCTTTTTCTCCATGGAAGGCTTTAGGTTGATCTGCTTTTTTAATGTCTCGCAGTTTTCTGTTTCATTCCTGAGAGGCACTTGCTGGCTATTCCCTACAATTAAACAATAACAACAGTTTGCATGGGAAGAGAAGGGGCTCCCAGTCATAACTACATAGCATTCTTTAAAGACAGCCTTGTGTTGCTTTCCAAAACACTAGGAGACTAATGTCTAGGCTGATGGTACTGAAAATTTCAAAACCAAAAGCTAATGCAGTGTAAAAATTCTTACAGCAGTTGCAAAAAGTAGCTTTGTGTTGGTTCATGGTCATGAGCACACCACTCCCAGTGCACGCATAGATTACCCAAGTCCTGCTAATCTCATCTGAATTTGAGCTACTTGGGGCTCAGCCATGGGTCTGTAAGGTAGAGTCTGAAGCTAGAGAACACTGGGCTAAAACACAAAGAGAAAAAAACCCTGCAATCTGAGTGAGAAAGAACAGCCTTTACTTAGTGCTTGACACCTCTGAAGTGTCCTCTGCATTCACTGTGAAGACAAAGGGAAGTCATCCTTTCTTTAGCATGGGTCCCACACTAAAAGCTCTTTTACTTGAGAGGCTTGTGAGGAAGAAGAACTATTTTGATCTAAGAGTCCAAAAGACAAAAGCTTCAAGAGGAAGCCTGCCTCAACAACTAGCTGAGTTGCTCAGCTGAGTCACATTCCTCTGCCTGGGCCAGGCCTGGACAGGACAGAATTAACTTTGCCTCTGATCGGTTCCAGGTATCTCAGAGATCTGCGCTACATCCACAGCGATCGCTACCGAGGCTCTCAGCTGTTGCGCGTGAGAAATGTCATGGCTTACTGAACTGAACTGGCCTCAGCCAGGAAAGGCACACCCAAACATTTTGAGAGTTTCCTACCAACCAACTCCACCATCCCAGCTCTGAGTCAGACACCGTCTCCCCTCTGCAGCAGGCAGCCATGAGGACTGCAAAAGGGGCACATGTGAGTGAAAAACCAGGCAAGGGAGACTGCCAAAGCTCTAAAGAACGCTCTGCTGCTCTCCAGCATACAAACGTGTGAGTACCCGAGGTCCTGAACTCCCGTTTGCACAAAACCAGGTCTGTAACTATAATCAAGATACAAACACTGCAGCATGGTACTTTTTAGACTTAACATATCCTACTGAACATCTTGAAACACAGAAACACTCGCATGCCTGACAGTGCAGGAAATCACAACTGCCAATAGACAACAAGGGAGATTAGTGTTTTACACTGAATGATCTCCTAATTCAAAGCAAAGAATAAGCAACAGTGCATTCAGGAGCATATGAAGAACCTCAAAATACCTTGTAAAAATGAATGAAACTATCTTGCCTTCACCTGAGATTGCACACTTGTACCTGCCATAGCTCACAGATGGCAACACAACAAGAAACAACTGAGCCCGTGGTAACAACTACACAAGATAGTAGGGCCTGAAATTCCACTCTGATGACTCACTCCCTAAATAAACTGCCACAGCTACAGCAAATGCCAGTTTTCACCATTCAATTGCTTTGCCAAGTGCCTCAGTAAAGCCAAGCTTCCAGAGGATACATTCTCCTATCCTGCTTTTGATTTCTCCCAGGTGTTCTTCTGCTGTTCTTAAAATTTTGAATTGTGAAGCTAAGAGGTAAGACTTCCCAGGCAGCTTAGCCCCACAATTTCAAAAAAAGAAAAACAAAATAAAAAATACAGCTATGCAATTACTAAGGAAAACACTGATTTGCAGATTCCTACACAATAAAAGTTCACATTACCCTGATGTCAGGTTTTTGTTATTTTAGGTGGTTTTATCAAAGGAGTTCTGAATATTTGCTTCTGAATGTGTTTGCTTGGTGATTCAAGCACCATATTTTCAGTGGACCTGAAAATAGCAAACTGGGATCCCTCTGAGTATCTGACAAGTGCAATTTGTGTCTTATAAGCAGATCTATGACATCAATTATTTTAACAGTTAAAATGCTACAGCAACAAGCTTGAAATCTGTAAACCAAGCAAATTTATGATTTATGGAACAACTTTAAATGTAAGCTGCTTCCTTAGGAATGTAAACAGACAAATCACAGTGAACACATAAGAAACACCACATTCCCTTGTCCCCTGCAAAAGACAAAATTCTGATCATCATCATCATCATCAGAAGATTTCACTTAGTAATTTAGACTGATAGAATTGGAGAAAAAATTACCACTAATTTTCCTAATTTCTTGCAGTTCCGGCTGTTGTTGAGGTGAATTTCTGGACAAGTGACTTTCAGGTAGCTTCTTGGACACCTTCACAGAACAGAACTCCTGTTCTTTGAGCTCAGCTAGATTTTCTGAAGTTTTAAGGTTAGTTTCCTTAGGAAACATACATGTTTGAAGATCTTCCTTCAGATCACACTCTGAAGAAGTATTTTTAATGAGAACTGTATTTTTCAGTGTACTTTCTTCTTTACCCAGAAAGTCTTCTGGAAGAGTTAAATTCTTGTTAACGTTTATGCCATTTGCATATTTCAGAGTTACCCAGTTCTCACTGACAACATCAGTGCAAATGTCCTCTTTTGGTGCTGAGATTTGGTTCTCTGCAATCTGATTCTGTTTCTCAGCAGCAGCTGCAATGGCACTGCCAGCTGCTGTGTTTGGTTTCTGCTTACTGTAGTAAACTGAACATTTGTGTTTCTTCTGAGAGTGGCTGTAGGTCGCAGGACTTCTCTTTGCCGCACTCTGACTTCGGCTGGAAGAAGTGCCTACAGACAGGAAGCCCTTCCCTTTACCTTTATCTGAGGAACTATAGGAATCCATAAATGTCTTGCAGCTTCCCCTGGAGAAAAAAACCATAATAATTTGGGATTTGTTTTGCTTTACAAAGCCATCATGAATTGTTTTATGAGATATTGTTGTTAGAAAAGAAAGGGGGGGATATTCGCACGCCATGAAGTTGCTTTAGGTCTTCAATCTACCATACCAGCTAAGCACATTCTGATTTCAGTGAGAATTGAGCAAGACTCTAAGCATTTGCTCAGACTTCCACCACACTTACATGCTTCAGTGAGTAAGTGCCTAACTGACCACTCAAGAGGGTCAGATTGTGGAACCATCAATGTATTTTCCATTCTTTCCATGGCTGCTACACATGGTGTATCCTTTACTTTCATCATGGCAATATTCAAGATTAATAAATCCCCGAGTTCCTCCATTCCTCCTGAGTTGAGGAGGAAGTTGTCTAAAAGAGGCTGCTTGGAACACTGTCTCCTTTAAACCAGCCCACAGCAATAGCAGTATACAGACAGAAAGCACCAATCCACAATAAACAGGGTAGAAAAGAAAAAAAAAGTATTTTTACTTGTAGGAATCAGAGCTGATTACGTCAACAGAGTTGCTGTTCTGCTGTGGTGAAGCACTAGGATTTGGCCTCTGTCTTGACTTCATGAACTCTGCTAGAATATACTGGGCTTGCTGGAAGGCTATCAGAATCACTCCAAGCAGGGACAAACTGCCAAAGAAAACAATAGATACTGGTATCTACAACTTTCAGAAATATTCAGTGAAACAGTTAAAAGGCTTCTAACAAGCTACACTTTTCAAATATTTTGTTAGTAAATTCTAAGTAAAAAGACAAGAAACTCAAATTACAGCTTTAAAAATTATAGTTGTATTAGTATTTTCTTTTCCTTTTTTTCCTTACAGCCTTACTATTTATTAGCTCTATAAAATTACTCAGTCATAAACTTTGAAAGAAAAAAAACAGCATAAAGAAAAAGTTCATTCTAAAAGAGATAATCCTTGATTTGTAGATAATTTAGCAGTAACTGCGTTGCAGTGAGTTTTACATCATATCACAATTAAGATACCTATCAGCCTGCTGTTCATTCATGACAGTCATTGTCATTATTTTGCTATTTATTAAATACTGTCTCTTTCTTTTCCTAAAGAAAATGCTGGCATAAAATGAGCTACAAATGCCATCATACTTCTGAACTAAAAATGTAGACACAAAATATCCTCTCTCTCCATCTCTCTCTCCATTAATTGCATCAAACATATATGGATCAAAACAAAAATCTTTCTAATTCATCAAACCACCTTCTCAATCATGCAGTGTAAATTTTGTTAGCAGGAAAACAGAACGAAAAATTCCTGTTTTTTCAGATCCCTGTAGTCTTCTTCTGTTGCATCTAGAACCAGGCAAAGTGGTCACTGCTGCTGCTTCATTTGTGCTCTGACTGTTTCCAGTGTCCAAACCATGCAAGCAGCAGCACAGCGTGCATGGGGATCTCAGTTAGGGATGCATCAGCACATGTGTGTTATCACCATGACATCCACATGCACTGCATGCTGCAGGAACTCTGGGGTGCTGTGAGGAAAGCCTTACCTTACGAAGAGGACAGTGAGCCTCCAGAAAGACTCTTCCCAGCTGGGTCCTGGCACCACATCCGCACACAGCGGTAACAGATGGTGAGGGAGAGTCACGTTGAGCGTGAAGTGGAACTCCAAATCAGCAGCAGTCACCAGTGTGAGCTCACGGATTACCCACGAAGATGTAAAGTCAGGAGTGAATCTGTCAGGAAAAACAGAGGTGGTGTTACTTCTTCATTGTTGGGCTGAATTTTACCTTCTGAAGTCACACTGATACCAAAAATACAAATAGTATGACGGTAACAACAACAATAGTAAGTAAGAAAACTAATTTAATAATATTTACCAATAATTTAATAGTATTCTTAAAATTACTAAAATATTGCCTCATTATTAATATGAATTATTAATTTACTCTTCTAATAATAACAACAGTTTAGTTACATGAAATAATATAATTTAATCAGTTAAATAAAGTGTCCATTATCTGCTTAAACTGTGCAGGTGGCATTAGGTCATCTGAAACTGCCAAAATATGTGGGTTTATTGTGACTCTTCACAAGACTTATTACTTGGACATGTTTTCCTTTTATCAAGGAAATGCACGTGATCAACTCAGGTTAATCAACAGAAGCACAGCTGTCCAGCATACAGCCACTATGATTTCAGAAAGGGCCAGCTACTAACAGTAGCTTTTACTACAGTAAAGCTGGAAAGATACAGAAAGCAGAAGAAACACAGTATTTGTTCTTCTTCCAGTTCCCTGACCCATCTCAGTATTCTATTTGATTGCTAGAAGGTACAAGTTGCCTTTCCAATCACTAGAGGTGAAATCTGCAGTATGGGAAACCACAGTTACTTTAATACATTAACTTTACTTTTGCTTAAGTCACAGTATCTTTCACTCAAGGACAGTCTAAAAAGAATGAGTTTTAGACTACGTGCAATGTTGAGAAAACATGACTAGATTGTGGTCAGGCTACTTGAAACAAGCTTAGAGAATAACAAGCAAATAAAAAATTGTGGCAACTCTTTTGTTTTAATTTATTGCTTCGTAATGCACTGATAAAAGCATGTATGCTGCTTTTTAAAAATAATGGTCATATAAAGAACCAGTATTATATAACCCATTTGTTAGTGTTATCCTGAGGGAAACACTAAATTTCTATTCAAAATTTTGTGTGTGGTATGCTATTGGAGTGTCTGTTTCTGAAATTAATTATTTCAAATTGCCACTTCAGTTATTTTGTCAACAAATTTGTCAGTGCTTACACAATGCTGATTTCTCGTGATGAGTTTTGAGCTAGGAAAAATTCCTGACAGTCTAACACTTCAAATCCATATCCTTGGCAACTGTAACCATTGATTTTCATTGATGAAATTGTTATAGGAAGAGGCCCAATATTCTCTACTTTGAAGTTCTTCGTAATGGATAGAATTTGCTTGCTGTCTTTCAGTTCTTAAAGGAAAAAAAGAGAGCAATTATTTTACAGTGCATAAAATTATTTTCTTACATTCATAAATAGCTATTTTTACTTACAATTGAATAAGAAAATCCCGTAAGTGACCAAGATTTAATACAGACTGCTCTGCAGTAGTGTACTTCTAAAACTTTTAACTATTTTCAGTCAGAGTTTTGACAAAACAGAATCTACACTTCTCACGCCCAAGCTCTTCAGCTTTTACTGTTCTGTTTACTTAACATTAATGTTCTGTATCAGTACCAGTGCAGAGCAAAGCAGCCAGCTGCACAACCAGAGACCTGTGTCTCCTTACTCACGTCGTCTGCAGTCCATTAGTGTAGCTTCTGGCACCTTAAATCGAAGGGATCCTCCTGCACCAGGGAGTCTTCCCCCAACTTTAAGCAATTCTTTGGCTCCAAAGCCTTCTACATTGACCACATCCAGAACGGTTAAGTTGTTTCTGCCATAAAATAAAAATCAAGCAATCAGCCACTAAAGCACAAATTAAGTTCGCAAAATCACGGCTTTGCTCTCTAGCTGCCAAACCAAGACAACAGTGTTTCAGTAACAGAATCAGGGGCCAAACCTGGACAGGTTTCCCCTAAACAGAGACAGGAGCACTCCAGAAGCAGCCACTAGTGAATTTCACACAGTGAAGGAGCAAGTTTAGCGAGCAGTGCC
This sequence comes from Promerops cafer, assembly GCA_013398275.1. Lineage (NCBI taxonomy): Eukaryota > Metazoa > Chordata > Aves > Passeriformes > Nectariniidae > Promerops > Promerops cafer. Next base: position 1,151,666 of record VZSE01007792.1, on the reverse strand, counting down.
ACTAGATAACAACGGTGCCGCCTAGTAAAAATGGTTGCTTCTTCAATAAACTCCCTTTTCCTACAAAGGTAACCAATGTTTGGCTGTGTAAGAGACTCGCTGGATCCATAACTCCTATCATTATTAAGTCAGGCTGAAAATAGCAAAGCCACGCAATGTGTTTCTCTCTTAACTCAAAAGGGCCTCAGTACAGTACATGCATTTTATAACCTTCTGACCACATATCAAGAAAATTAATGGCTGAGACATAAAACACACTTTAAGCAATTTTTATTAAACCAGAGGTATTCTGATTTTCAAATTTTGACCATTTGTCTATGTGCCAGGACTTTTCAAATTCATTTTGACACTGAGTTGCTTATTCTCACTTACAACTAAAATTTGGCTTACCTGATTAAAATAAGGGAAGCTACTCTTTTGTAGTCAAGAGGTGTAAAAATTACACCAACTTTTCTGGTTTCCAGTGGCTGTAAACTTAAACAAAGCATCTCAGAACTGCATTTCTTGCTGATGAGGTCCTCTTGATGTGCATTCTGTTAAACAAAAAATGCACGTCTTACTCACAGAAAATGTGTGTGTTTAAAGATGTCAATAAAGAAAGCACTGTATCATTACTTAGCACCACATAGAATATTTTTGGCAAGGTGTAGAAACTGCTAACTAACGTGTTATACCGAAGTCTTTCCTTTTGACAACATAAAACATCAGATAGGATTGTTTATTTGAGCAAAAGTTCATATTACTGCACTTATTATGAGGAATGTATTACTTCATTATTTAAAACAGCTTTTATTTGCTCAGATGGAAAAGAAATTATATAGTGTCTTTCGTATTCAAGGAATCCTGAAACACTTCACAACACAGGAACTGACAGTGTACTGATTGCACAGGGAAATGTGGCAACCATTATACCCTCAGCGTATGACTTACAACTTGATTGAAGTGAGAAAGTGACTGCTGGCAAATATGCTGATCATTTGAGTCACTGGAAAGAAGCCAAAGAGAATTCTCTACTATATTAATTGAAAACCAGAACTACCAGAAGTTCACTTACTCTGGAAATAATGTAATTTTTTTTTAATACTGTTGTTTATTCTTTCTGCCTTTGAAAAATGAAAATAGCCCTATAACTTGCTCTTCCAGAACTGGGGGCCCCCTCTTAGAAAAGGGTGAAGAGATACCTATAGCAGTCAAAAACCCCATAAATATTCCAAAATGAGCTCTCACTTGGTTGTTTCTCAGTTTATGGGTGTTGTACTAACAGCTTTTCTGATTTTTTCAGTTCAAAATGTTTTTATTCTTAATCTATTTTATGAAAAATAACACACAAAAACTATCAGAACCTGCATTTAATAGTCAGCATTTATTAAAAACAAGCCATGTATGGCATTTGCAAACTTCCCCATGTCACTCCCTACAAAGATGAGCCTAACAATTCACTGCACATAAACTGACTAGGGAAATGTTGACAAATGCAAAAATTAAAATATTAACAACTATTGATTTGGTTAACAAGGCAAGATCCATCTCATATGTACTGAAAATCTATCTAACCATGCATGTTCCCCATAGCACTTCAAATCTAATGAAAAACATGTATTGCACACACTGATGTGAAGATCTACAGCTATTTTTCCATTTGGCCAAGAGCATGGTGTGTGGGACTGTGGAAGCTCACTCCTACCCCTATGCTACCTTCCCTTCTTCAGAGTGTGCCTACAGGCTAGGATTTAAGAACTGCTGTCTCCTCTCTTTTACAACAACTCTTACAACTGCTGCCAGAAAGGCAAGGTCAGCTTTGACTAGTGTAGCAAACATACTCTTTGCTTTTTACAAGGTACAAATATTTCATGAAGATATTAAAGCAATATGTGCAGAAACATGTATCTACACAGGACATTACAGACGAAGCTGCAGCATGCCCAAACAGCAAGGAGAATACATTAATTCTGGGCTTTTGCACAATACTGGAAGTCTTAAGAAGAAATTCTCTGGGTATTCTGGATAGTACTCTGGTCACTAGGATATGCCAGCATCCCTGATAGAGCATTTTCTCTGTCATCCATGACACAACATCTCAGGGTTTAAGTGCAGCTCAGGACTGGTGTGCCACAGTCAAGTGTTGGCACACTCACACAAAAATTAGGCAATGGGAACCAGAGAGAACCATGACATTCGAAACCTGAATCCAGAAGTTGCAATGGCATGAAGCTGAGATGTAGAAATCCCAGCTCCTCTTCCCTTGAACTACGCCACACTACTTGCCTCTGCTGAGAGGATAACTAGCCAGCTCCTAACATCACTGACTCCACAGCCTGACTCCAGCCTCCTTGTGGTCAGCCTGGAGCCAAGGGTGAAGTCCCAGCCACACATCCACACACTTGCAGGAATGCATGCACTTCCTCCCTACAGTTGTATTCAAAACTGACTCAAATCCTGAAAATAGTTAACTGCAAAGATACAAACCTGACAAAGAATCAAGAAAACACTGTGAAACTGCTTTAAATTGCACTTGGGAAGAACCCAGAAGTAGCATAGCTAGAAAAATCTTTCTCTAGTGTGTCAGACCACTTCTACTAAACTTAGCCATCTTACCCTGTGAGAACATTCATCCATTAGCCTGAATTCGGTGGTTGTGAAATTGATAGCGTGCACATTTATGCCGAACCTAAATAAACCAAATCAAAAAGTTAAGCACTTTAAACCCAGCCTGTCAGAACTGCTTTGACTTATTCTTACATGCTCGCATCTATTCTTAAATAAAGACAACTTTTACAATTGCATTTTGGCAGTGTGAAATGTGGTAGAAATGTGGGTCTGCATTTCAACAGAATACACTGCAAATCAGTTTTATGTGGATTCCACACATTTGGAAAACAGACAAATGGCTAGGCATTTTAGGTCTGTCAGTGTAGAGTACTGTAAAAGATCACAGTCAAGAAATAGAATTTCTAAGCCACACAAACACAGATTCCTCAAGTTCTTTCTGCTTGCATAACTGTTAAGAAATAACAATTATTTTCTCTCATATAATTTATTCAACTATCCCTCTTTCTGCTCATGATGTGTTTGGGATAAATTCCTATTTTCCATCACATAATTTGCAAATCAAATTTACTTAAAGCAATTGATTTGTTTGCCCAAATGCAAATTATAAGCATTTGACATTAGGTATTGAAAACTGACATCAGAAAACCAACACGTAAAATGTAGATTATAGAGGACGAATGGACCTCCAGCCACTGAACTGAAAACTCACTTGTCACAACTGTCTGTGACATTAGCTTAAAAAGAACCAGTTAATGGATGTGATTTCTTGTGAACTTAGAAGATCTGCAGAAACGAAAGTGTGCAAATACAGAGAAAATGTAATTGCAAACCACTAGAAAGAGTCTATGTGGAAATCATATTTAGTATGCAAACAGATGCCGTTATTAATGTGCATATATATATACACAGACATATGTATGCACATGCATGTACCTATGTAAAGAAATGAGGTTAAGGAAGCAATTACACAGGGATTGGGACCCCAAATAAGCAAGTTACATCTAAGCACAGCAGTAATCCCACTGTCTCTAACCACACAGTCCTACCAGCTATAATATTTTTTCAAGGTAAGTGTGACAGGGCTTATTTTGGTCAACTTCAGCTACCAGGTCCCTTTATTGTTCATCTAACTCTTCTCTAGATTTCTCATTAGATCATCTCAATTCTAAAACAGAAAGTCTAAAACAACAGAGAAACATTTACTTAGCTGACCCTAAACATTTATGTTGAGGTTGCTCCCTCTGGACCTGCATTTTTCTTCCCAGTTCCTGTTTCCTCTTCAACCAGGGTTATTACCTAAGCAAAGGCTAAGAAGAAAACTTTTCCTGGTGGGATGGTTCAGATACCTTCTCTTCACTGATCTGTCTCCGACAGACTCTATAGATACCAACTAGCACTGTGAGGAGATGCACAACGCCAACTCTCTAAGCTGTTCACCTCACCTGGGCAGCTTGCACTAAGCCTCAGAGACTAGAAGATGAGCAACTTTAATTTATATCTCACAGACACAAACTTGCTTAAAACACATTCAATTTGTGCTATATCAATGATGAGGTACATTACAAAGGCGTGCACCATACAGGGAGCTGCCCCAAACATGGCTTTATCTTCCAAAATGGGTCAGAACATAATCCCCACCTAAGTTACACTTTGAAAAACTAAATAAAACCCAGTAAGTAACAATCATAAGGCATAGCAAATATGATCTTTCAAAAGGGAAAACAGTATCCTGAGATAGTTATTACCATTTGTTCAGCAGACTCAGTGAAGCTTGGGGATCAGGGTAGTAAGAAAGAGGCAGAAGCTGCAACGTAACTGGGAAGGATGAAGGGTTTCTTAGTACGAAATATTTTACCTAAATAGTTTGGAGGGGAAAAGAAAGAGTTAAAAACTACATATTTGAGAACTGGTTGGTAAAAATAATTCAGCACTGACAATACAATCTGCATTATCAAGGGACTTCAATCTGGCTTGTGTGTCAATGCAGTATAATCATACTTGCACGTGACTGCATGTAATAGCAGGACATGTCACCACAATGTCATAATTTGCAAAATCAGCTAAGATTTTGTACTGTACAAAAATACAGACCACCCCCGCTCCCCAAACAACCCTTTCATCTGGATTTTGATTTATGCAGGCAGATGTGATTAAAGCTCTTGCACAGAAGAAAGTGAAGTTAGTGAAGTGCCACCCTTTCTTAGAGAAGTCTGAATGCAAGCAGGTTATAAAAATTTCTGTAATGACTGACAATTAAATTGGATAAATGGAATATTAAGGTAATTCACAATATGTGCATATGAAAACTATTTCCATATGACTGGTTCTGGCCTAGGCTAGGTTAGTAGAGACCTAAATTTGACAAACAAGAAAGAAATAACTGTCAGTGTGGCTGGAAGATACAACACTTGCAGAGCAATGTATCTCTCATGTTTTACACACTTTGGTTACACAAGACAGTGGCATGAGGAAGGCCATCCTGTACAGCTTTTCATGCATCACTAATGACAACACACCCTATCCCTAGTCCCACGTTCAATTATTTTACTACAAGCATGTAACTTATACAATGAATGCAAGGAAGTTTTAAAAACTACAAAAAATTGTTGGTTAAAACCTACCCTGCTTTACTCCTCTCCTTGTACTAAAGTATTACAACTAGGAAGCTAGAAAACTTATCAAAGAGCCAAAGGGACACAAATTTTGTGTCTTAACTGAGATCAAAACACCAGTTCATAAGCAGGATGAAAATGCTAAGCAGCACCAAATATTAACCATAGACTTTGTTATTTAAACAAGCTAAACACACATCAACTCATAAAAAAGCATAGTAACAACCATCCTCACCATACTACTTTTAACAGCTGTGGCATTGAAGTTGAGTGTAAGGCCAGGCTCTGTAGTCAACCGTGGCAAGAAAAAGGCAAAGGATTCCTCTTCAGAGTTCTTCTGCTGAGTAAAGCGAGCTGATCCTAGAATACTTCTCCTGCTTTATTGGCAAAAGCAGAAAACTTAGTTAGTTTCTTTTTTTTTTTCTTTCAAACAAAGAACAACAACAAGAAGATAATTTGCCAGGACCTGTCAGTGCATCAACTTATCTTTCCTTGAAAATGCTCTCTACAAAATTAAGTCAATACAGCTGTAGCCTAACAGGTAACTTCTGTGTATGTAGACCAGGGACTAAAAACCTTGAAAGCCATTCAAGACCCTTAGTAGACTGCTATGCAACCTGCTGATGAAGGACTCATGCAACTCCAAGAATTCATTTATGAATTATCATTTATCAACCATATATTAATATCATTCATATTATGCTTGGACTGCTTTCATGCCAGGTAGCCATGGTGAGATAACTATAGCCAGAATATTATTTATATTCTAGACTGAAAAGCTTACTTGTGGCTGGCAGTGCCTTGAAATGAAAGCTGGGGGTGTCTGGATGCTCTGAAACTCCATGTGCTTCAAGAGAACTAACTTAAGTGTAGAAAATGGTCCAAAATGTTTTGTTCTAATTAAGAATACTTCAGAACAGAAATATTCTTTCTTACAACACTGTACTGTCTTGAATTAAGAACCTCAACAGATTCTGTACAGACCTGCATGCTTCCCCATGTCTTATTTTTTGCCATCTTTCATAAAGGTCACTTGCAAGCTCAGAATCCACATCCCAGGCAGAACGGTCCAGAGAGAGACTCTTCTGCCAAAGCAGATTTGCTAAAAGGATAATACATTTTTCAGATTTTACAGCGGTAATATTTGCTCCTTCCATCAATCTACTTCTGAACACAAGTAATCAGTATCTGCAAAGCGTCCAGACCCAAAACGAAAAAGGCAACCCACTTTTCCCCTTCAAAGTGAGAATATGAGAGGGTGTATATATTATTTTCCATATCAGATTTGTTTGAAGAAATACATCTGCAAAACCAAAGTAAACGTATCTGCAAACAAGAGAATGGGTATTGCACAGGCTGTGTATGCTCTAGTAAGCCCTTTTTACTGCTGCTATTTCTAATAAATGCCATTGAAGAGTAACCACATTATCAGTAGTCTACACAGTACTCTCCACTGATGGCAGTAAAGTATCAAGATAATATACTATGCAGCAGTACAAAAATATAGTAGCATGGCACAGCAGGGAACAGAACAATTCCCACAGTTTGGCAAAAACAGTCTTGTTATTTTAGCTTCTTTTCTAGATGCTGATAATTTCCTCAAATTCTTCTTAAGATGAATTGCAAGGCTTTACATCAGTCTAAAGATTAGTGCATTTTACAAAGTTACACTCATATTGGTTCAAGCATTTTCACACAGCAGAAAGTAGTTAGAAAAGCCAACTTCTTTGGAAAGAAAACAAAAATTACTTATTTTGAAAGTGTATGTACTTTATTTTACAGTACTTAATGTTCAAAGTAACGGATTGAGATTGGTGATTATTGGAATAATCCAACTACAATTTCTTTAGGTCAGTATTTTCAGGCTCATGCATTACACTTCTGTTTAACAAATACCAGTATCCTAAAGCAGAAGGCAGAATACCTGTAAGTACAGATCTCATTATGTGTATTATTAGAATGAAAATAAAGAAAACGACAAGGATTCAGTTGTATCAGCCATATTGCTTCACTGAGATTAAAAAAAAAAAAAAAAGCAAACATTTGCTTCTAAGATATGTACCTTAGCATGCAAGTGTCTCAGAAATTGTTCAAGTCACATGTTTCTGTATGTCACCTCAATTCTCCTTTTCACATCTGACTGACTACTACTGCCTTCCTCATATCCTCACACAAAAATACATTTTAGGAAACGTCATCTTGAAAACATTTCCAGGAGAGCGCTCAAACATTTAAAGCCTATGATACCAGCTGCCTTCTGAAACTCCGTACTCCACAGAGAATTAAAACTACTATTCTGAATCAGCTTTTAAGAGGTTCAACATTCTTTAGGCAGTATCATGCCATGTCATACCTATCACCGTATTTTGGTAAATGCCAGCCAGGTACTTAAAACAGCTCCCAGCATTACAGTATCTGGAGACAGAGTCCTCAGTTCCAGAAAAAATGAGATCCCTTCTTTCTGTTTCATATGATACAGTGTTAAGGATGCTGTTTTATAAACCATCTTTTGCTGAAATCTATGGAATTATTGCTATGGGAAAGAGCTAAAGAGAAGGCCTTCAAATTTAACTCTGGATACAGGCAGATACTGGTCAACATTTTTTTGTTGTTTTTCAAATAATTCCCAGGATCTGGGCCCAGGTTATGCACATTTTCTAATAACTTTGAGTTAGTGGACAGTTGTACCATTCTGCCTCAACATCTCTCAAGAAAATGTGTATGAAGAAAGAAAAGGGCAATACATCACCAATGAGAACTTATAGGAGAGTCTTAAATACTAAAATTAAAAAAAATGTTTCAAGACAGAACAATAGCTTAGCATGTGCTGTGGAACTGGATGTATGAAATACTGCACCATGTACTCAGTACCCTCAGCCATTTATATACTCCCAGAAAAGTGGATGTTTCTAAAACTACGTAAAACTACGTATCTGCATGAACAATCGCAATATTCTCATTACAAGTCCTGCTATTTAAAATGAATTTTCTACAATAAAACTACTGTCAGATGCCAAAAAAACGCCTTAGACAAGCCTACCTGCATCAGACTTTCCCAAGTAGCACTGAATATCACAGTGGGCAATTGCTTCAAAATTAAGATCTCCCTGCTGGAAAAACAAAACAAAAATACAACAAAACAAGTGATCAAATTCCAGTTTCTCAGTGCATAATTTCATAGAGTCAAATAAGAGAATTAAGGCCTTGAATTAAGAGAATTAAGTGCCAAAAGAACTATAATTCCATCACTGTTCAGCGCTGGGGACTTAACTTCTCAATCTTCAGAACGGTTTAACAGAGAGGTCCAGTACTGAGCTTTTCTTTTGGGACTAAGAACAGATTTCTGGCCTGAGAGATACACTGCTATAGTTGGGTTTGCAGTGCCTGACAATAATTCAACACACACAACTGAACACAATACCTCGGACACAGTCGAATATATCTTCAGAGGTATTTCAAACATCACTCCCACATTTGTGGACAAACAAATACTAGAGAGCACATTCGTTACAGTGTCTTTCACACTGAGCTTCAAAGAAAATACATTCCAGCAGCCTGGAGGTAGAGTCAGAGGTTCAGCGAAGTTCAGAATCTGAAAAGAATCACACAACAACTGAATTAATTTTGGTACAGCACTTTCTGATGCAGGTGGTACCTTGAAAAACACAAACTTTCTCGTCCTTCGTGTTTTTGCTGTTACTACATCGTCACATGTGCTCATACCTGATCCATACAGTGCACTTATGCAAATCTCAATATCAAAACATAAAAAGAGCCAGTTAGATGCCTACATCATGTGCTTATTCATAAACCAGAGTTGCCTGATTTGAACCAAGCAGCTGTGCCAGTAAATTATTGGCTTTAAAGCTCATCTATGCACTAAAGGCTTCCACTATGAAGAAATGCTGAATCACACAGGTAACACACACATTCAGCAATTCTGAGAACACAGCAATGCTCTGTAACTTGACGCATTTGTAGCTGCAACTCAAATGAAAGAACAGCTGTCAATAAAACAATACAAAAGTAAGCTGGACAGTGAATAATGCCTCTTGAGACAATAACCTAATAGTTACAGATGCACATAAACCTTTTTTTTCAACTGATTCCAACCAGCTCTAAGAACACTGAGTGCTTCAAAGAACCTATTCTGTACATCAGAGGTCCATATCTTTAAATCAAATACAAAACATTGTACAAAAAGAAATAAAGCTTACCTTTACTATGTTCTTTGTTTCTCTGGCTATGAAGACCTCATTCAATTCAATGCTGAAGTAAAAATTATTTGTAAACCATATGGACCAATATCCTGAAGTATTATGATGTGGTTCTATATGAAACAGTGCTGCAGAAGGATCTACATCAAAATACCTGTAAGTAAACACAGAAAAAACATAAATACACCTGCTATTGTCCTTGAGTACATAACAAGTACTCTATACAAGAGAAGATACCATAGCATACTTGCAGGATGAGGTGCTTCTAATCTTTACCAGAGAAGAACAAAATTATTTATTTGGGAAAAATTATACATGAGAGTAAAAATTCACAAGAACCATGTAAAAGAGACAGACAAAGCATCTACCTTCTTCTTCTATAGTGTTGTACTATACAACACTGCCTATTGCTTTGTGATACAGCAGGCTGGATGAAATTGGCAAAAGACGACTGAAGCAAGAAAATACTTCACATTTTTTCTAAGACTATCCAGCTTCTGCATTGCATTAACAAAGGTGCTGGAAATTTTATCATGGACTAAGCAACATTTATATGATATGAGCTGCTAAGGCACATCTTTTTACTGGCTCCTAAAATTCTTCTTGGGATAAAATACAGAATTATTGCTTTAAATGTGACAGGTCCATTTTGGCAAATGACAGAGCAACAATAGGAAGAAGCCTCTTCACTGACCTTGGAATCATAGAGTGACAAAGGAAGTTAACTTCATCTCTTAAAAGTAAGGTACAGTATTTTCATTATAGTATCAGTGAACGTTAACAAATGAAAATCCACTGTCAACCTACCCTTCCATCACAGGACAGAAAAGACAGGCTTTGAGTGTTGTAGTGCCTTTCAAAAGATTGTTCTCATTGTTGTCAGAATAAAGACTTTCACTGTCACAGGATGCAGCTGGGAAAGAGCAAACACACGGAATACATCAGCCAGAAGCATATCCAAAATTATTTTCATGTGAAGATTTGCAAGAACACTAAAAAGGGGAACCTCTGCTGGTGCAATCCTCACACAGGTGAGTAAAGCATCTAATTGTTTGAGTCGTAAGATTAAATCTTTTCAGAGGTTTCAAACCTCGCCTTAAGAAGTATTCATGAATGCTAAACACCTTCAAAAAATACACACACAATAAGGCTGTGAAGAGCAACCAGACCAATTTTAACCACCTGTCATTGGCATAGCATTCTTACTAATCAGAGCACACTGCCACCTTTTAACAAATGAAAAACTGCTCTGCAAAAGAGAATCACTTAACATAACAGTCCCTTCTTTCTTCTTATTCATCCATGTTTGCCAGAGGAAAAACATGTCTCAATGTCATTATGAAAGCAGCCTGTTTCATTAATGTTTGAAGTCTGTACACTGCAGTCTAGTGGTCAGAACAGGAAACAGGCTAGAGTCAGGAATGCTTAAATGCCAATCTCTCCTCTTCCACAAACATGTCTGGTTTCAGGCAAGCCTCTTCAATGGTCCTGCCAAGCAATGTCATAGAAAATGACCACCCAAGCACAATAGCCTTTTAGAAAACATATTCAAAACAGAAAAAACCCATAAACTATAAAAGGACGTTGAAAAAGCATATTCAATAATAATGCTTATTGTAAACTCAGCTAACATTTCAGCAACTTTTTTCCCCTTTTTCAAGTATGTATAGCTTAGAGCCTTCAACCAGCATAAGAGGAACCACATACACACAAAAAGTGTGGAAATTATTAGCAAAAAGAATTCATCCTCTTTCTCAATAAAGTCTAGACAAGTTGATTCTGAGATCTTTCAGGGTCTCTGCTGAAAAAACTACCCTTTTTCAGCAATCAAATCCTATTTAATCATACTATCTCTAAATAGGTGTAACCTGTACCTTTACAAGAAATAGAAGCAACTTTTGTGAAGTTGGCAGACGATGAGGATAGCAGTACTGGCTCAAACTCCACAGCAGATGTGTCTTTTTGTGACAACTGCCGTATTTCCTGCATGAAGACAAGACAAATTATTTTACAGCAGTACTACCCTTACTAGTGTTACAGCTCCTGTATTAGTCTATCTTCTTGTCAAATTTGCATGTCACCATCTGCCATTTTCTCATATCTTCTAAATCAACATACGAATTTTTATTCAAGTTAACAGCTCTTACATCTCAAAAAAAATCCATCACTGAACTACAACATGTCATCTCAAGGACAAAATCAATCTGCCATTAGAGAAAGCTAATTCCTAATCAAATTCACCACCCTAAATTATGACTTCCTGAAGCCCACGATTACCTGTATATGCACCAGTCTGTTTCCAGAATGCATGATATACACGTCTAATGATGGATGACCTGTCCAAAAGAATAAACAACAAGGTAAGTTCACCAAGGACAGAAACACTTGTTTTGTCAGACACTCATAGGAGAAGCAATCCTAATTTAAATTTTAAAATCTTTGTGTGACAGATACCCATGTAAAAAGGGAGGAACTATTCACATCTTGAGCTGGCAAACATTTGAGAGAGGAGTAAAAATCCACTCAACAAGATTTTTAGCCACAAACATGAAGGCACGCTTCAACAGGGAATCTTCATTATCCCCTAAATCTTAGATGGAAGATCCCCTCTCCTAGGGGCAGGGAGACAGGAGTTAACAGCTGAAGGGAGGAAGAACTGCTGCTGATGAAGTAACTTTCTAAGGGCCAGTCTACCAGTAGCAGGAGAGAGTCCAGCAAAAACTGTTCTGTATCACACACAGCTGAACAATATCTTGGCTCACCTGCTTTAAAATGCAAGCATTCCCAGGAAATAATACGAAGCTGGATTCAGCACTTTGGGCTCAAATCAGGAATGGTCTTATCACCTGGTAGGTAGCAAACTGTTGCCTAAAGCAACAGGAGACAGGGGTAACACAACTTTCACCTGCTGGTAAGGTGGTACAGCTATGTTGGGGAACCACCCTTGGTCACTGGCAAAGCTGTGTTCCCATCCACAGGACAGTAGGAAGATGTAGAGGACCAAAAAAAGGGCAGCAGGATAGAATATGAGATGACCATCATACTACAGTCCTCCCACAAGGAAGATAAAGTGAGTTTTTGCCCTTGCCTGTACTTGTTTTAAATCAGTGTATGCAGGCTGACATGAAAGGACATTCTCCCAACTGACCAGCCATGATTTCTAATAATGTGTGTGCTTTACTCAGCTGCTTGAAAGCAAAGACTGCAAGTGCCAGCTTCCGAAAGAGGGTTCAAGGTTTTGATGAGCTCCACATACCCCACAGCTGTTAAAAGCACATAATCCTCTTCAGCCTTTCCAGCTGGTTAGCTCCTCTGTGCAGACCCTGCCTATCTGCTGTCCCACTCTAGGTGCTAACTTCCCACCAACAGTTAATCCAAAAAGCTTATAGCACCAACCTCTAGCACAGACAGGTTATACTTGCACTATATTTAACAGAAAACAGCCCTAAAGATACTTCTAGTACTTTAACCATCAAAAGTGTAAACAGTAAGCACCCTTGACAGAACAGATGGGAACAATTTTCTACCAGAATCAGAATAAATGTATATCCACAACGCAACATAACAAAGCCCTGGCATCTCACTGGCAGGGAAACTAGGTTTACAGTGGGTATTTCAGTTTCAGCTCTGTGAAATACCACATCACAGAACAGGCACAAGGGAAACAGTACATATTGTAGATATTGTTTTCTGTATATTGTATCTATTGTTTTATGACTAGATTTTGAAATGCATTTCTCAAAAGACAAAAAGATCATGTTCCTTTACAACAAGTATGTAAAAAATATTATTTTAATCTGGATTCTTAAGCAGTTTCTTCTTCTCCAATCAGAAAGGAAAACTGGGAGAAATGTCTAAAAAAAGCTATTCTAATACACTGCAAGGCTCTATAAATAATTTAAGATCCCCTGGATTTAGAGGATTTGCAGCATAAAGAAACTGCAAGGAATTGATTGTTTTGCCTGTGGAATTCTAGCTTACAAGAACAAATGATGTGCACATCTGTATTACCTCATTACCCTACTTTGCATAACAGCCGCTATCCCCAGTACTGTATAAATCCCTCTGCCTTCACAATCCCCTTATGCTCAATTTAATTAATGGGAAACCAGAAATACAGTTGTAGAATTCAAAGGACCGTGCCATTTTTCCACACTATTTAAGCAGATGCATAAGCATAGGGGACTAAAGAATGAGAGAGATCTAGTTTACAGCTTTACAATTGTTACCTTTATGAAGAAAACTCCTTATGAAAACTCCTTATGAAAACTCCTTATGAAAACTCTGCCCAACATAAATTCTCTGCAAGCTGTGTTTAACTGAACTTACTTGGTTTCCCTTACTTTTGAAATTAAGTTGTCACTGAATTTGATTCAATTTAGGATGTCAAATTACAGATTATGTATAAAACCAAGTTGAATTACACTTAATAGGTAGATTTAGGACTTACCTGAGGTCTTTGTTCTTTCCATTGCTACATAAACTATAAAAAGATTCTCCAGTAAGTATTGTCTGTGCTCCACAAAATCTTGCTGGGCATTTTCCACTCTTACTGTTAAGCTCATTTCTAGCAGCATTGGGTCATCGGACATAGAACAGCAACTCTGGAGCAAGACAAAGGGATATGGTGTGTGTGTGTGAGATGGGGGACAGAACAGAAAAAAATCATTACACTAAGAAACTTTGAGAAATTAATCAAAGGTATTATCTAAGAGACAAGGTTTCCAGCACCAAAGTGCTGGCAAAACAGAAGTAACTAGGACCTTTATTAAAAATCTCAGCAGAAACCAAACACAGTGCAGGTACAGAGAGCACAGCAAAAACAAAGACAAAAACAACTAAAAAAGACACTGAACCTTGAGAGAATGCAAATTTATAAACTGTCTTAGTCAGTCTCACCTCAGGGACTGTAAAACAGTTTCCTTTGTTAAATCCTCTGCCTTCAATAAAATGTGCCATAAACAGACTGATGCATGTGTCTTAATGGTAGGAAGACAGTTCATGTTCACTGGTCTGTTTATAGTTAATTTTTCCAAATCCTGTGTTTTTGTCTCCATTTCTCACTGAAGTAATTTTAAAAAAACAAACATACATGTACAATTCTTAATAGAAAACACTGTTGTCTGGCTAGAGTACTTCAGAAAAATACAAATAGGATCTTATTTCCATCTCTAAGTAGTGGCTGCTGTTAACACAGCTAAGTCATAGCAACTACAAAGACACAGACACCATTTCGCAAATAAAATTAAAGCCAACAAAGCAAAACTAGACAATCAACAATGAGTAACACAAATGAGTCCTGCATCAAACCACAGAGGTCACTAAATGTAGTCTCCGATGCTCTGTCAGGAGGACTAATTTGCTCAGGACGGAGGACGAGGAGGAGAAAACTGGCATGTCAAGTGCTCTCAGAAGTGCAGCAAAACACTTCTGGCTAGTCTCAAGTGGCACAAGCAAGTACAGCAGGAGTGGGGAAGCCCCTGAGGATGGGATGCCAGCTCACAGCTCACACAACATCAGAGACCCTCAGCACTTGAAATGGCTGCCAGGAGAAGGGGCTGCCATGGAGACTGGAGCACAGGCATGGCGTGCCCTTGGGAAGCTCAGACCAAAGGGCAGACAGCCACACTCCACGCAGCCTCCAATGCTCAGCTGCACCTCAAGCACCTCAGTGCACTGCAAGAACCAAAGAGGGAAGCGAAGCAGCACAGGAATGCTGCCACGTGCAACATGTATTCCACACAGGAACACAGCTATGGAGCCTGGGCCTCATCACTCCTGGGGAAGGAGGTGCCGCCGGCCACAGCGCGGGTCTGAGCGTCACCCAGCACCACACCCACGGCGTGGTCACTGAGCAGCACCCACCTGCCGGGTAAGGACACAGGGAGATGGGAAGAGAGCTCGGATGGCACCGCCCAGGACACGGAGATAACCTACTGTCCTGAAGGCTCAGTGCTTTTGGAGGGGCATCCCTGCTAACACACTCGCCCCTCCTCAGCTCTGCCCAGCACCATGGCTGCCCTCATGCCCCACTGAGAAAGAGCCCAGACAGCCTGGGCTTCAGCCTCTCAGCTCACTGATCAATTCCCACTGCGAACCAGACACTTGTGAAAAGTTTCTGGAGAAAAGAAATTACAGAAATCTAATAATTTTTGTGCCCCACATCAGTAGTACAACAGCTACACATCAGAATGCTTAGCCTGTTGGACTGGTTTTGGTTTGGTTTTTGGGAGGTTTATATGGGGTGGTGGGTATTTTTTTTCATCTCCTTTCTCTCCTTAAGATTTTGGTGTGATATGTGTGACAATTTGTACCAGAGGATGCAGTTTTATAAAAGCACAATTCCCCTTTAAACTGAGACATTGAAAACTGCTTTTTTGCTAAAACTTCTAGAGCTGTGGAAAGTGTCCCTCTAAACTTAGCTTAAAATAAGAAGACTTACATAGATATAAAATAATAGTAAAACATACCTTAACTAGCTGATATGTGTCATTAGGTAAACTGCATTCAAGGTGAACCCGTAATAGACTGGCATTCATAGCTTCTGTCTGTAAGAAAGAAAAGTGAAGAAAACACCAAACACATTGCTTCAAATGTTATATAAATCCAGTTCACATACCATAATTCATAAAGATAATAGGACTTCTTCCTCATATACGTAACACAGCAATGTAAGGCATTTTTTTAATGAATACAATTACTCTGTACAGTAGTCCAGTAATCAATCTCCGAATCTCAGGACTCCATCAATATCTACGTATTTATCAAACTATTATTACACATGATTATAAAATATTTATACCGCATCAGCATGAGAACTCTTACAAATTTTCTTATGCCAAAAAACTGTAATCAACAAGGCCTTTGTGTGCAATATAAAAGCTTATTTCCTTGTTTTCTGTGTATTTTCTTTGCTGATTGGATACTGAAATACAGTATCTAGGCCAAGAACATAATGCTTCTTGGACATGGTCTGATACATAGGCTTCATGCCAAAATGGACAGACAGAAAATACTCGTTTTGCCTTTTTATTGACTAGAACGGGAAAAGAAAAGAAAAGACAAGAAAAGATGACATTGACTGTGCCAGCTTGTAAAGCACTCATAAATCTAATGGGGCAACAGCACTGACAAAGCCAAGTATAGTTCATGAAAGCTATCTGGAAATCTGCACTGCCAAATTACTGGCACAAACTGCACAGCCAGTATATCTCGACTCTGAACTAAATTTTAAAAAAACAGAAACAACAACCAAAAAAAAAAAAGCCAGAATGAGAATGGCAGACCTGTCACTCTGTCAGTGCCCTTCTTACAGCCAAATTTCATGCTAATTTAGAGGCTGATATGGAACCCCCACCCTCTGTTTCTCTTGCGATTCTGAAATATTTGAGTAGGGTATGTGCAAGTTCAGGTTTTTGAAGGTGTTGATGAAACTGACTTTAAACAATTTCAATTATTTGATACTGAAAAGCAAAACTGAAGAAACTTTTGAAGGTATCTAGCACCCCATTTCATACATTTTTAGGACAGGAAAAAAGGGGACAGGCAGGGGCACGTGAGTAGAGAGATTTAGCACGTGTGGCATTTCATGGGGTCCAGTTTTATAAAAGCACTGCCAAAAGGAAGCCAATATTTGCATTCCCAGTTCAACGGGATTTCATACCAAAATGACTGAGGCTTCACACAAGAGGGCGATGTAGCCCCTGCAAAGGTGGTTAGTGGTGACTCAAACACTGTCCCCAGCACAGCTTTCTGGGGGACTCAAACTCCTGTTAAGTCTTTTCTTTTTTTACAGATGTTTTGTATCAAATTGTGAAGGCAGAAAAAAAACCCACATGGCTGATAGTGGAGTTTTATCAAGGCAGTAAGATTACAACTTTGGAGGTCATTTTCTGATAGACAAAACTTGATGCTTAGACTTCCCTTCTCAGTGCTTTTTGAAAGAACACTACTGCTTTCATGGTCCTAAAATAAGGATTTGTTAGCCCTTATTCAATGCCATTGTCATTTAAAGTAATTTAAGACCCCACACTCCTATTAAAAATGTCAGGTACCTCATATTTTTCCAGCCTTTGTCTTTCTTGACCTGGCATAGATCTAACGTGGGAACTGCCGTCACCTTAAAACGGAATCTTCTAATGTACAGAGGGCGAAAAAAAGCTACTGGGGTATATTTGCTATTGATCTGTTTTCTAGGGGAAAATTTTATTTCTTTGTGAAGCTATCTTCAGAACAGGAAATGGGTCTGCATTTCTCTAAGGCAGACAATAATGCATAACTGTCATGCCCAGTATGTTACAGCACCGGCAGGATGGCTCTGAGTTAACCCTAAAGAGAAGATAACATATCTGAGAAGAAAACACTGTCAGAGGCAGAGCTTCCAACCAGACAAATCCAGGACCATCTACCAGCAGTGCAACCACTCCGTTCATACTGTAAATTTCACTGCTAATGAATCAGAGCAGAGAGCTGAGTTACGCAGCCAGTGTTTGTACCAGAGGCAAAGTGAAAAGGAGAGGCACAGCAGGGAAATCTCCAAAAGAGGTCTGCAAAGCACTGCCACTTAATTACCTGGTGCCTCTATTTTGTATTAGGTAGTTGGGCATACATACTTGAATGTACACACACACTCAACACTCACAAATCCTATACAAACTGAACAAAGACAACTGATAGAAGCCACACAGATTAAATTCTTGACAACTTTGGTAAATTCTCAAGTTTAAATTTTAAAGAAATAAGAGGTCTTTTTCAATAAAACCCTAAAAACCTAAACCATCCATCTGGTCTACAAGGAGCCCCACTCCTGACAAAGGGCTAGGATTCTCCCTGGGGACAGTAGAGTAGGCAACTATTCAGAAAACAATTCATCCATCAATGAGGTCTCAATCACATGTGGCTCTTTAAAAGATTTTTGGATATATTCTTGCATCATTACCAGGACTGTAGAGTTCAAATCACCTCCTGGAGTTTGGCTACAGTATCATTAAAAAAGAACAACACCGAACAAGCCTTCTCTTCTTCCGGTAGGCTGACTCCTCAAAGTACCTGTCCTGGATGGACCCTGGCCCTAAAGTGGTATTTCCACTCTGAATGGTGTTAATAAACTGTCCCTGTAATAATGATTCAGCAGAGTTTCATCAGTCTTTTGCAGGCAGTTATCAGGATAGTACACCAGGAAAGCTCTCCTGTCTTCCTTCCTCTCCTCCCCACACCCAAGCACCACACTTGGAGATGTTTGTGTCTATAATCCTCTGCCCACCAGTGCAAAACGTAGCTTAAGGAATGTTACATTCCTGCCAGTACTTGCAGTATTTCCCAAGCTGTCAATTCATAAACTTTGAACTCCTCTGGGAAGTCAGCAAAGCTCTATCTGTGTCTCCTACGATAAGACCCTCCACCCTGCATGCCACTCCTCCACTGACATTTCCACCATCCTGAACACAGCGAGGCAGTGATGTAGCTGCCCTCTTAGTGCTCTCCAAATACTAAACAATGCCAAAAACCAGGCAACCAGGCAAAGACTACACCCAGAAGCTGGGTAAACAAAGATGACCTATATGGGCCCCACCATCTGTTATGGCTTAGTGGTAACTAGCCACTGCTGAGTGGCCACGTGGACATACTACAAATTCACAGTGTGGGACACCGCTCTTCTTTCCTCCCAACGAGTGAGCCACGAGCCCAGAAATCCTGGGATACGGGACCACAGGCAGAGCATGCCAATCCCAACTCTTCAAAAGCTGAAATGTTGAAAAGGGTAACAGAAAGATGAAGACATTCAACAATAAGAAAGGCAAGTTTGCCTTTTTCTTTTCTTATTAAGCACAAAAGTTTCTGCTTAAAAACATGCGGGAATTAAGGAGAAAAAAGAAAGGCTTTTGTGCTTTGCACATTAAAAGATAAAAACAACACACAAAATCCACGGGAGTTCATTTTCCACAAAAAATTCAAACACAAACCGGTCACATATTGTATTTCCAATGGAAACACTACTGTGAACTTCCGTCTATAATCCCCTGGTACACGTTATATTTCCAACACAAATAGCCTACGGTGGCACAATTTTACCCATACCCCTATTACAATTCTGGCATTGACCTTCAAAATAAATTTTTGCAAACTGAAGAAGCTACAAAAGGGGAGGTCAATTTGGTGAAGAAATGGACAGCCCATTACCAAAGATACTACAGACATGCAATCTTCAGCTTGGCAAAGTGAAAGTTGAAAGTTCTAATGCCACCTACAAATGCTTCTGAGTATAAGTGTCAGAAGCAGGAAGAGTTACATAAATTAAGTGTGCAACTCAATATATAAAATGGCCACGAAGCAATTTAAATTGGAAGTGAGGTGTAGGTTTTCAACCATCAAAGTAGTAAGAGTAAGTATTTGGAGTAACAAGGCTTCCAGCAATTCTGGTAAGTCACTTTACCTAGCACATGATGGGACTAAATGATGTCAAAGCTTTTCTGGCCTTCTTGACCAAGGATGTCAGTATTAGTGAACAATTTAAACACAACCACCTTTAAAACAGAGGGCAAAAAATAGACACACAGCATGCAGCTCTCTGCCTGAGGTCTCCAAGCAGTATCAGTGGACTTCAGAGGTGAGGACACCTTCCATGTTTCAAACTAAATGCTGTCACCCAAGGTTAGAATTCAGTCGTCCCAAGGTGAAAAGGGATGTGCAAATAAGGCTTATGCTATCCTGAATCTATTAAAATAGGTATTTTATGTCAGTTAAAAATAAACAGGGGAAAAGAAATGTGCACAGCTAAGTGAGTATGACTGGCTTGTTTTAAATGCTTTTTCACTACAAGACTCCATTCTATGTGCAATAGTTATGTATCCTTCAGTTTGCCCTTGTGTTATGTAGTTAATAGTTATGTGTTCTTGAGTTTGCCCTCACTCAAACCTCATCAACCTCTCTTCCTTCTACATCTTCTAAGCTTAAAATATAAACTGGACAAAACAGAATGATACCATTTTTTTTAATGAGATCTGGATCAGAACACAAGGAAGATGAATTGAAGAAGGCACTTCTGGAGAGGACAGCTAGCTGTAGAGAAACATTCTTCTGAGAGGAACCCAAACTCAAACCATAAACTCCTCTCCAATATTTAGATCTTGTCTATCATCTTCAACAGCTGAGGAGCCCATCCTACTGCTGTAGCATTTCTGCTTGCATTGATAACATGCAGTGGAGAGTATTTCCTCAATTACAGCATAGCACGGAAAAATTACACCCACAGCTTGGAGAACTGAGTCAACGCTCTCTTCCACCTCATGTCCTACAAGATTATTGCCAGGTGGTACCATGTTGCACTGCTAAACATGACCTCAAATTTGTACTCCATACAAATAAAGCACAGGATAATGTTTGTCACTCTACAGTGAGGAAAATGTCAAATGTTCCCCAAAGCTTCTCCACTCAGGAATTCAGACTGGACTGTAAAAAAGCATGTATGCAACTTTCGGATACTACCTGACAACGACCCATTGAGCTAGATGTGAATATGCAGACATAAACAGCATGAAAAAAGCTCTTCTCAGTTCTACCTCTAGCACCCCAAATTACAAAACCTGAAGATTTTTCCTTCCTTTACAAGAGTCTGTCTTTGTATGTCCACAAGCAAGCGCAACCATGTGACTACAGGGAAGAGACTGGTATGGAGGAAAAGAAAGGGAGAGAAGGAAATTGTGCATTAATGTTGGATAGAGGTAAGATTGACTTAACATATACATAGCAGACTGAAAAATACAATCTATGCTGGTAATTTTTCTCAGGTAGAACAGAAGGCATCACAAGGCAATTAACGCAGCTTACGTTTAGATAAAGTATTAAATTTTGTTATGTGCTAAGGTATTCTAAGTATGTTTTTGGAAAAACAATGTCTGTGCATAATACACCAGGAAATCTTAAAGATCAGTTTTTCAAATTAGTTATTCATTGAGAGGTTCTGTATGGACTGGAAGACTATGAAAATACCTGCAACTGCAACCAAATGACAGAAATCATTAAACTTCTTTCAACTCAGATATTTACACCTCATAAATTCAGCTTGCTGTGTTCTCCAGAGCTCCTTGTGAAGATGAGGTAAGCAAAGCTGGTATCTTCAGCACCGACAGGGGCAAGAGGGAATACTGCAGCCTGACTCCCAGCTCCCATTCTCACCCATGCAGCATGCCATGCTTTTTAACTGTGGCTAATTGTTGGTGCAGCCCCGCTATAAACTCGCATGGGGAACTGGCCAGAAGTAAAAAACAGAACAAATTAATACAGCTGCCTGCCCTCCTCAATTTTATGGTATAAAGTTTATTTTTTTGTTTAGTGCAGACCAATTCTCCAGTTCGGTCAGAGCAGAGCCTCACAGACAGTTTTGCCAGCACAACTTAGAGGGCACCCCACCACAGGGGCAGGAAGAAGAACAAGTGTGAATAGTTTAAATGCCAAAGACTGTCTCATAAAAGCAGCTATCACAGTAACCCTGTATCTTGCAATCTCTCTCCTGCAGCCACTGGTACTCGGATTTTTTGCTAATGTTGCTTGCATCCTAACAACCTGAGGTCAAAAATCTTTTGTGGTTAAACACACTTAGGCTTCTCCCCTTGAAATGTATACTGTACCAGTGTGTGTGATGCCTGGATGTTCTGAATGTGTGGAAGCAGTAAGTAGGCATTTGCTAGCTGCACTTCAGGTTCTTCTGGAGAAGACATCAGAGTTCCTGTTCCAAAAACCTGGTATTTAAAAAAAAGGTCATTGCATCAACATCTGGAATTTCAGTTATAACAGCAACTTCCAAAACTATACTGCTAATAACAACAATCTTCCAAAAAAACAGATCAGTTTTTCACATTAAATTATTTTAAAAGACAATAAAGTTCCAATGTAGAAAGTTGTAATAGACATAAATGGCACTTAAGAATTGACACTCATTCAGGCACTATTACAAAGGCAAAAGAAAGCACTCACCTGCAGCATCAGGTTATCTCAAAAACAAAGTATCTACATTCTCCTACTATTCTCCAGGCAATTACAACACATCTATCACCATTTGGGAGTGCAGTAATTTCTGAGAAAACTTTGTTACTAGTCCTACTGAATACTGAATTCAATGACTCTGCCTTAAAAATTGAGTAAAATATTTTCTCATTATTTTGGTTTTTAAAGACTGCAGTTTTCAGAACACTATAAGATTTGTAATTTGGATGGCTCTACTGCATTTATATTATGCTCCACCAAAATTAGTTTATTGACAATGAGATGCACAATAACTGGGGGCTGTGGAGCCAGGAGGAATCAAGGAGGCAGGGGATCATCAGAGGCTAACTAAAATTACTTTGGGTTTTTCACTTGTATGCAAGGATTTATTGTTTTTTAATAGGAAAAATCCACATCTTTTTAACTAAGAGGACAACAAAATGCATTCTATGTTCACCGAAGATCTCTGACTACAGATAGGAAATACCAGAACAAAGAGAATATGCCTTTTTTTTTAAATGCAGGTATTTATAAAGTACATTTTAATACAGTGGCACCTCATCTCCATTTGGGTGATTCTTCTGTACATACTCTTGCATTAGAAACATAGATGTTTCAAGGCTTTGGGGCTCTGAAAAGCACTGTAACTGTGCATCAAACACTGCAGTCATGCCTCCTTTTGAAACTCTTAAACCTAATGTGAGCTGAAAACATGGACAGCTACTTCCTCTGTCTCAGGTGGCGGGTGAAAATGTCCATGAAAACCAGTCTGCTACTGATTTTTGCAGCAGTCCAACAGGAAACAAACTGATTCTGAGATGGCACTGACAACTGCTTCCCTGCAACTTGTTGATAAGAGGCTGAGCTGGCTGGGCAATAAACGAAGGGCTCAGGGAGGGGTGAGATGTCAAAAAGAAAAGGTCAATCACTCTATAATGCACTTTTTCCTCTCCTTGATGAAATGCTCCTGCTGAATGTGGCATTACCTCTAATAAATACTAGATAAATGCAACATTTGTATTAAAATCCCATGTACTTCAACTGAACTTACCTAAGCTTTTATTTAAGGAGCTTTGTTTTCCAGCACAAGATCAAAGTATAGCAATGAAATAGTTTAATGACTGATTAAAGCTGTCACTCTTTTTAAATCATTAAATTCAGAGTTAAGATTTTTCGTCATCAAAACAATAAAAGCCAAGAATTTGGAGTATATAGTGTCCCTTAAAAATTTTTTAAAAGCTACAGACCTGCTTAAATTCACCAGTCAGTCAAAAAACAGACAGCTTTAAGGCACAACCATTACTTCAACTTTAATGTTTTAAGGGCCTGAACCTTTCACCCTGTGCTACATCCCCAATGTGTTTACACAAAATCCTGCAGAGTAGCTGAAAACTACCTAAATTATTTCATAGTGGGTTTTTCCCAACAAATGCATTCCAGCACAGTGCAGTTCAGATTATACTAGTATATGAAACTAATTAGACCATGATCTTTTAAGTACACACATACAAATATACTTGATTTTATTACCACAACTAGCTCCACTAACGGCAGTAATTTTAACTATATACATGTATGTGATCATGACACTAACACGATCTGGTAAAAGGGATGAATTGGTAACATTACCCCACCTGATCTCTATCAGGAATTCAATGAACTTTCAAAGTCCCTAAAATTATGAAAATCAGTTTTTAAAACACAAGTAAATCCAAAACCCAAGATAAAAATAAGAGTAGTTCCCTGATACAAAAAAAAAGAGCAGTTACCTGATATGAAAGTACTCCATGAGATGAGGTATTTATAAATAATGAGCTTTCAATACTGCCTTCTTCTGTGGGCAGGAACAGTACTCTGAAAGACATCTTTCCCATCGCTGGAATCACCTGCAGAGACCACAAAGAAGCTTGCTTGCTTGGTGCCAGTGATCACACACTCACCATTCAGTCACAGGAGGACACTTCCATATGTACATCCCCAGCTGTAAATCCCACTGAGCAGAACCTCAGCGCTGAGAAGTTTCATCCGCGCGCAACTCTCAACTCTTACTACAAAGAGCTGAGATCACCCAGCAGCCTGCCAAGTTATGGCTGGAGTTTCTCAGCTAGCTTGGGGCCTCACCAGTCAAGGCTTCTTTTTGCATAAGATCTTAACCATGCAGCACAGCCAGCCTGTGAGTGCACAGAAACACTTCCCCACACAGAGAGATGGCTACTGCAAAGTGAATCAGTGCCCCTGTGATACACAGGCAAAGCAGCCAAGCTGAACTCAGGCAACACTCTTAGTAACTAGATAGTCTGGCTGGAAGAACAATGACATTTATGTCTCCACAGTAATACCCATTCAGCTGTAGTAAAAGCAAAAATCAGATAAAAACATAATAAAACCCCTTTGCACATCAGCGGAGGATAAAAACTGGGCTTCATCCAACTGAGAGCACAGCAATTCATTCTTAACATGCATTACATTGTTATACACTGTTAAAAAAATCAGTTTAAATAATGGTCTTAGATCATTAAAGGCAATTATGCCCATAATTGCAATACAAAATACATAAAACATTTCACTGCAGGTTTTTCTGACGAATATGCAAGACCATTCAAAAGACTGAAAATTCATGGCTGTAGAACACCCACATGCCTGTGGATTGCTGCATAATGCTGCTTAAAGCAGAATGAGATTTAAACAGCCTCTCTAACTGAAAAATTCTTCTCTTCCTCTGTTACTGTCAAACACATTTCCTACTGTAGGTTTTGGATGGCTTCTCCCAAACAAGTCTAAGCAGAAGTGAACAAAAAACCCACTAGCAAAACAGAAAAAGAGTTGGAGGTCCTACAAAAAAGCCCAAAAAACACAGAATGAAGGGCTTATGCCAAAGGAAGCAGGAAGGCTTGGCACTCGGCCATTACATACTTTCCAAAAGTACATCAACACTCACCCGGCTATGAGCAGGAGACACATGAAACTGTCTAGTAGCTGTAAACACTGAATTGACTACAACATCTCTATCTCTACTAGGGTTGTAGGCATGCAGCATTTTGGCTCTAGGTAACCCCAGTAACCTAAAGCAGGGGGGAAAAAAAAAGAGAAATAAATTATTCACTTTATAAGCACAGGCAACACAGGAAAGAAGCAACACAAATCACTCTAAAACATGTTAATCTGGAACAATTACCTAGTTGTAATTAATCTTTGGAAACACACCAAACAAATTTTGCCTTTAGTATACAAAGGCAAATATGTAACACTGTGATGTGAGGTACACTTGGCCAAAAGTCATCGGAGTAAAAAGAAAAAAATAACCCTTACAAAGCACAAAGTTTTGGATTAAAAGGTTTAAATAACTGAAGTCTTGTTTTGTCAGCTAAAGCAATGATTCTCTTGAGGATTTTGCTTTAGCTAGTACACCCTAAACCCCAACATCTTAGACATTCCTCCAGCGCATCCTCTGAAATATTCCTTTAACTCACAACGGGACTGTGTTTCTTTTTGGTTACTGATAGATCAAAGGCTTATTATCACTTAAGAAAAATGTTTTAAGTTTTCTTAAAAGAGAACTAAGAAAAATCTCATTTCTTCTACCACTATGTTTTGCTTGGGACCCTCTGGATTTTGTTATTGGAATTTAAAGGAAACAACAAGCTCTTCCTCCACTAGAAAGGCAATCTTTCAAAAAATGAACAACCAGCATGAAGCAATTATTTGACATCCATGGAGAATCACCTGAAATCTACACCCAGAATGCATTATATTCCCTATTAGCTTTTCCTCCTTCTCAGAACTATGTTGATTTTTAACTCACAAAACATTGCAAGGCAAAAAATGCACTTCCAGCTCTGTGGCAATTTCTTACTACTTCTCTGTTTTTCAGATGATGGCATGATCCCAGGTAATGCTTTTTACCCAAATGGAGCCCAGTATAGCTGTTCCTCCACTCTTCATTATTAACCAAAATAACAATCATGTAAGATACTCACTGCATTCCAAAATGCAGAACTGATGGGTGAAAATGTAAGGCCTTCCCATTTGGAGGCATCTTTGCTGAGAAGCTGAAAAGAAGGGAGAAGATGCCACAATTAATATTTAGTGGGCATGATGCTACAATCTGCAGGGAAGGAAGATACATTACAGGCTCTTAACTCTTTCTGTTCTGAACCTCCCTTCCTTGCACAGATCTCCACAGTCATGCTGGCACACCTGTTCATGGGGCTGTGCAGTGGACTACAGAGGGAAAACAACTGGGAAGAGTCCTGAGGAATGAAAACTGTGTCAGCATGGAGCAGATCCCTAGTGTCACAGATTAGATTATCTATGCAAGCACTGGTACGAGCACACCTGAGAGATGTAGAGGTAGAGAAGTAAACAGCAGCTTGGGCAAAGGCAGAGATCAAATGAACTGCTTGTATAGCTGTGGCTTTAATGCAAAAGCCAGCTCTTTTCTTCTATGCAGAAGAGAGTAAGAAATACTGTCAAGCACATACATCATCATCTTTCCTTTGCCCTATAAAAAGCCACAATAAGGTTCCTATCAGTTCCAGCACATTTTTAGCTTATTTCAACATTACTCAATAACCTGTAACATAGAAAGTCCCCGATACCTTCACCATTTTCTCAATTAAAACTTGTCCTCCGCAAGTCCCAAAAACCACAGTGGTAAAAAACAAGCCGAGCATTTGTTTATTTTATCTACATACCCAGCACTACTCTGTTAAAAGCTTCTCCAGAAGCAGCAGCCTGCACATTGAACAGCCAGAGCCAGTTTAATCTTTACTGGATGATGCTAATAAGCATCCTAGCAAGGATGAGTCTGAGAGGGGAGGGAGGGATGGACTGTGGTCTCATTAGTTATCCAGCTGCTTTGCATAATTTGTGGTAGTACAGTCAATTGGTTCCCAATTTTAAAATGTTCTTCTGTGACATTACACCTTTAATATCTCTTACTGTGTACATAATCCTGCTGTTATATTCCAAAGCAACAGACATCATTAATTTATTAACCTGTCAGGAAAAATAATGCCTATTATTATGAAAACCCACAACTTTTATGAAAACATGGAATCATACAAGGGAGAGAACTCTCTCACTACTGTAGCAGGCGGAATGCAATATATCCAGGTAGCATTCCTGAGGACCTGCTAGTGACAGCCTCCTTCCAATCACCTTGTCTCTGCAGCAGCCAGCTCTTGCTCCATTCCTAGAAACACTGCAGCAACCAGCACCTTCTTCCCCTTCCAAAAATCAGCCTCAGGTACATACCCAGAAGTTAAGTCTGAGTACTGTTGTAACACATACAAATTAAAATTACTACTACAGTAAAAGCCACAGATATTTGAGGAAGACATGTTTCTTAAAGGCCCTCAGATCCTTTTATTGTATGCATACACATAAACAGCAGAATAAAAGTTAAGCCAGTGGTTAATGCGCTACAGTATGACCTTGAACCTCACCACTGCTCAAGTTTCTAACATCTTACAGGTACTGCTGAAATACCTTTTCTCACCAGAAAAATCTTTGCTGACAACAGCAAGAAGCTGAGTGCCTCTCTCTGCCAATTCATGTAACTGGCAGTAGCTCTCCAAGACTTACCCTCCTTCTGAGGAATTCTAGCAGCAACAGCTCTGTTCCTCTCAAGTCTCGCTCTCTGCAATAGGTACCAAATGCACCAGCTGGGTGCAAATCCAGCAGTGGATGTAGAAGACTGCATTTCTTTTGGTCTAGGAGAACACAGCCATGCTGTAGCACTGGATCTTAAAAAATGCATTGTATTGCTGGTCAGCCAACCCTCTACTAGTCAAAAAATGGGAAAAGCCCTCTGAGAATAGCAGCAGGAGGATCCCAGGGGTGCCATTTATTCCTTCTGGAGGAAAGGCAGCCTGGACGTTGCATGGCTGAAGCCAAGACTCAGATAATGACATGTGCAGGCTCCTGAGCATGGAGATAACTTTGGAGCATCCCTGCACACTGCTTGACCAGGAATGGTCCCATGATTATAAGACATCCAGCTTCTGCTTTACACCCCCCAAAAGCTGCCAAATCATTTCAAGCTCCAGCCTGGCCCCAAAAGCAGAACAGCCACGTTCCTGTGGCACCGTGCCCATCACCCAGCCCACTGTCCAGCTCCAGGGTGTCTGCACCGCTGATCAGTGGCCCCAAAGCAGTGCCAAAACATAACCTGAGAGCTGAGTTTCTTCAACAACAGAACTCATGGAAAGAGAACTACCACTGCTTTGGGTTGACTTTTTTTTCCCTCAAGGGAAAGGATGACAGGTTGGAATAATGGGAACATTGTTCCATAACGGGCAGGAGAACATTGTGCTCCTGACAATCGAACAACTAGGACGCGCTTTGAAGTGCACCACTATACAGAGGAAGAGACAGGCCCACCTACATTAGAAGAGTACTTCTCCAGTTACTATCTCTAAAAGGCAGCTGGAAGCTGGCAGAAGCTGGCAGAACACCATTCCACATCCCCACGCTCCAAACACAATTCAGATCTCTGTGGGGAATCTGACACTGAATTAAACACCAAGGCAATTTACTGAGACATTTAAACGTTGAAGTCACTTTTAACAAAAAAACCCTACTTTTTTTTTCTCTAAATACATCATCTCACCAATAGATTCACCTCAAATTATGCCCAAAATTGTTCTTTTAGCTACAGATGACGTGTCCAAATAAGTACACTGATCTTTTCATGAGAATGTCACAGGCTTGGGAAAGACAGAAATATCTGCCTAAGAATGGAAGTCTTGAAACAACAAATGTGGAGAAACAGGCCTCTTCACAACAGAAAAGGCCTGGTTTCCAGCTACTCTTTCATGGCTTTTAAAATCTGCTAACATCCCATTAAGCATACCATCTAACAAAGCTGGACCCCATGCTCTGTAGCATCTCTTTTTGGCAGACCAGTTGAACAGCATCTTCTGAAAGGCAGATTTTCATAGAGCAGTTCAATTCCAACATTTCAGAGGATACTTTTAAGCACAAGTGAATTGGAGGAGAAAGAAATAGAAGAGGGGAAGGAAATTCTTGGCAATTACTTTGAACACTCAGTATGCATCAAAAACCTAGTTTAAATTGTGCTGTTATCACTTCCCAGCCCAGTAATTTAATGTCCTTCCTCCTCTCCAGCCACACAATATATTTAAAACCCTGACACTGTGAACCATCCGTTTCCAGGAAAAAATAGTAGGAAAAATTGAAATAGTGAGGAGGTTGGGGAGGACACCACATGGTCACCCAGAGCACCAGGAGGATTTGGGGACAGGTTCTGGCAGAAAGGTGAGGGTGAGCCCATGAAAATTTCAGCTCATCACCCTCACCTGCAGAAAACACCCAACAGAGAGACAAATCCCAAGCGTGCACACAACCATCAGGAATGCCTACTGGTGAGAAAGGTGAATGTGCAGCTGAAAAACGTGGGCTGGAGGGGAGGTGGGGTAAGGAAGAGGGGTGACACCAGGGGAGAAGAGCAGGATGGAGGAAGGCAAGCACCATTAATCACTTGTGCGAGCAGAGGAACACGTAACTCTAGGGCAGCATTTTTAGGGGATTTTGTTGGGTTTTTTTAAAAGGTGCATGAGCTGTTAAATGTTAAGCTAACATATTCCCTCCACTAAGAAGCCCCAGAGGTGCTTGAACATGGAGAAGTTCCAGCCTTTCTCAATGTTTCCTGATTCAATAAAGAATGTTTTGGTGTCCTGTTGATGTGGGACTAATGAAAGGAGATGCTAATACAGGGATGCTGAGAGCACTGTTAAATATAGCACTGAAATTGTTTTGCCCCTGCTTCTTTCAGTTGTGTTAGGCTGTGATGTATTAAGTAAATACAGGTAAACAACCAGGTCAGTATTTACAGTCCCAAACCCTAATATTTTTATCCAATGCATATTACAAACATTTGTTTGAAAGAAGCAAAAGCCTTATACTTCCCCCAAAGTCCAACAGAAACAGATCTTTTTTCACAGGAGATTTATGCCTACTTCACTGGTCAAAATCACAAGAGAAATATTTCTCCTAAAAACCCAAACAAAAGAGCAGATCCATTTTGAATAAATTGCTGGAGATTGCATTGGGGTTTTTTGTTTGGTTTGCCTTCTTTTTTTAATGAAATTTTAAAATTGGGTTAATTCATCTGATTATACACATAAAACACTCAATCTGCAGAATAAGCTGCATTTGACCAGAAGTGAAGGACATTTCCTGGAAGAAAGTTTATCATAATGTTGCTTTTTCTTCTATTAGCTCCTTTAAGTTTTCCTTGTATCTTTATTTCTTCATTTGAATTGATAACTTCATACTATCTTAGCTTGCATATTATCCGATGATTCAGATAGCAACGTCTGTAGTTTAAAATAATCACAAATGCTACTTGGTTGCCTTTCTTCTTCCTTCCTTTTTGTACGCTTTGTTCACAGCACATGCTGAAAAAAGCAAGTCAGGGAAAGGCATTTTATTGTCGTGTCTTTTGCTTTATGGCTGCAGGGCTTTCTTGGAAGCAGCAGGCAAAAAGGACTGGATTCTTGAACATACAAGAGGTCCTTTTTGAGTGTATCTGTTTACACAGTACTGTTTTATTTCTGCTGTAAAATTTTATTTAAAAGTAAAATTTTACTTACGTTGAGCATTTTGCATCACCAGTGCAGCTATCTTAATGAACCCACGAGATGAGGTTTTGAGATATGAAAGCATATATGTACTGTACAGGAAAGTACTTTTCTATGCAAAATGAAATAGAGAAAAGGAAATAAAACCCTTCATTTACTGACTAATTTTAGATTCATTCCTCTAAACTACACCTGATAAAGAAAATGCAGAACGGAACACATAGGGAAACAACCAAACCCCAATACTTTTAATCATTCTGATTGCAGCTGATGCAAAGAAATTATTTTGACAAATGAAAACAGGTAATTAAGAAGTAATAGACATAGAAAAAGCAGCTGAATCAAAGTCTTATGCAGAGCTAATACAAAGTTTTGTCACATCCCTAGTCCATCTCTCCTCTCAACTTCCCCTTCACCAAAGGCAGGAAAAACATCAATCAGTATTAGGAACATTAAAGTGCAGCTCCTGAAAGACACACTGTGCCTTTGAAAGAAATTATGCAATTGTTTGGAAATACAAAATTAAAACTTGAGTTTACTATCAAGGTAACTCTGCCAAAACCAGGAACAGGAACAGTTTTAAATGATCATTTTTTTTTAACCTTAACTTCCTTCCTAGAGACAGAAAGAATCCTCAGAAACCAGGAAACTGTCCAGCTTGCAATAACCCTGCACCACTCATGGGCAAGCTATACATGCTGTGTCCCTGTGGGGCTTTGGGACCTGGAGAAGAGCAGTCACACTTGCCACCTCAGCTCCAGAGACTTAGAGGATTTCTCCTGAAGCCCTGTACCAACCTGGGGTAACACATGAATCATTCAGTCTTCCTAGATTTTTTTTTACTTTCTAAAGAAAAAGAATGACCAACAGGTAAAAGAACACAAATGAGAATTTTGAACACTGGAAACCTAGAAGTCCCAAAGGCCCCCTTATTTTTAGCACCGCATTTTTTAGGGAAGAGAGGGAGGACTGACTCACTGCTTCTGAATGCCTGGGATTTGTAACCCATCATTAGGAATTCACTTACATGCTTTACCAGAGAGCTGTGTTTCTTCTGGAAGAATTTTTTTTTCTTACTGTGAGGGTAATGAAGCACTGCAACACGTTGCCCAGGGGAAGTTGTGGGTGCCCCATCCCTGGCAGTGTTCAAGGCCAGGTTGGACAGGGGCTCTGAGCAATCCAGTCTACTGGAAGTGTCCCTAGGGTATTTGGGGCAGACTGAGGGGTATTTGAAATAGACTGAGGTCCCTTCTGATCCATTCTATAATTCTGTAAGGATGCTTGCCTCTATTTCTTCTGAAGCACACTATGTACATCAAGGACTGAATCCCAGACTGTGGAAAGCAGGAAAGGCCAAAACAGTGTTACCTATTAACTAACATGTGCATGCATACCTGCTATTATGCATGTTTGGGTTACAGGAAAATTGGCAAGGGCAGCTAAACCAGAAGAAACCAGTAAAATGGATAAGCCAAGCTCTCTAAAAACAAATCGCATAATTTACAGCATAATTTAAGGAGGAAAGCAGGTCTATCAACCTTTTCTTTCTTTTTTATTTCTTAAACTACTTAAGTTGGAAAACCAACATATAGCTAAGACCTGCCCACAAAAGTTTCAATGAGCTGATGACTTATTTACAAAGGCAGTGAAGTTAAGCAGTAGGTAAGCCTAGCCTGTGTAAAGCAGAAACCATTCTGTTACTTCCACCTGGTCCCTCATGCACTGCTCTCTTCCAGCAACTTCCCCTGCTCCATACTCTAGCCCTGGCGTTTCCACAGCAACAGGTCACCTTCCTGGGCAACCTTCTCTCCTCTCACTGCCTGTGGTCATCCCCTTTCCTACCAAGTTCTGCAATAGCATTTGCACAAACCATTTCCACATCATTTACCTAAGCCAGCAGTGTTTCAATTTTAGTCATTATAAAACAACAACAAAATTGCAATGATCAAACTTAAGAGTGTCTCACCCTATAGTCCTTAAAGCCACATTTCTCAATGGGGCTTAAATGGAAGGACACAGATTAAAAAAGTCTGGCTTTTCTCTCTACCCTCACAACCAACTCCAAAGAAGTTAAATGCAGACCACAATAAAAATGAGATTAAAACTCATAAAGAAATCTAGGGGAGATGATGATCAGTGAGGGACAAAGTGCTATAGTGAACATCTTGGTGAAAAGAAAAGGCTTTCTTCCCCAGCTGCACCTGTGGTTTGCATTTTAGTAGCAGAAGGAGCACCATAAAGCATGTTTAAGAGCAAAATGGAATTACTCCCTCACATAAATCAGTCCCCAACTTCTGAAATAACTGAAATCTGTAGTAAATTAAGACATTAATTCACAATGACTTGAATTCACTTGAAATTATTTTCTGAAACCTCTTCTTTGAAATCTTTTACTCACCCAAACTCTCTAGAGATGTTCCAGGGGAACCATATATATTTTAGGCATCTTGGACAGACAGTAACTAAGTTACTTGTTTTGGATGACTGTACAGGGCCCACTAGTTCAAAATACACATCAAACACCTTTTCCTCTGAAGCACCTCTACTGCTTCCAGCACATCCCAAATATCCTGCCAGGCAGAACATCTACCTTCATTTTACTTTTGGCTTCATATAATTCAACAACTTCCTTTACATTCTGCAGTATTTCATGAGGTAAACTCTGATAACTGCTCTCAAATAAAACCTTTAGCTTGCCTTTCTCTTTTTTAAGCTTCTTTAGAATTTATCTTTCTCAAAGAAAATCAGCAGTCCTCCATTAAAATTTAAATTGCAGAAACAATACAATTTACTCTTTTCTCTTTTTAAGTTCTTCCCAAGACAAAAGAGTCACTTGCCCAATACAAACACACAGTTTTGGCTCCATCAGGAGCCTTGGTATTCTTGACATTTTGTCTTCACCAGGTCCTGGACTTGTAGGGTTTTAAGAAAATACTGCACTTCGTGTCTCTTTGAAGACTGCATCTAGCCCATGAGTTTGCAAAATAAAACCAAAAATCACGAAGGCAGCTCATGCTATTTTTTTTTTCCTTTTTAAACTTCAAAACCTTTTAGCCAAATTCACTTTTTTGCATAATTTGCTTACCCTCTAGTTGCCAAACCCTCAAAAAAACCCCTAAGAACATTTAAATAACACAGGTTTGTTCTTCAAAAGCTGCCACTAAGATCACAAATAATTGCTGTTAATTTTTGCCTATCTTACTCGATTGACTAGAATGAATGAAGGCAGTCCAGCCTGAAGCACCCTGGCCTATTTAATACATGTACAGAAATGGCTGCTTTTTGAAGCACGCTGCTCAACTCTCACAACTCGAAACCCCTACGAGAGAAGCTGTGAGTCTCCACACCTCTGAAAGATCGGGTCCTCTAGCCACACTCCTGCCCAGCGTCTCTGAACCGAAAATAAAATATTTTCAAGGGAGATGTGCTGCTCACAGCCTTTTTCAGACACTTTGAAAACGTGAACCCTAGAGAAAGGGTACACAGAGAAGTACCTAGAGAAAAGGCTTCCACGGTGTCACCATGCTGCCTTCTCTGGCTAGAAACAAAGCACTAATGCAAGCCTTGAGCTGAAATAGCATGAAATTTAAATGGCTGTTCCCTACCTACAGTTTTCAAAGCCTTTTACTGAAAGCACTGAAAATTCACAGCAGAGCCCCATGAAAGAGGAAGGATAAAAGAACCTTAAAAAAGTCAGAAGATAGGCCACAAACCCACGTGCCTTTTACCTAAGAAGAATGCAATTACTTTTACTTACCAAGTAACAAAGCCTTTATTTCTGTCCTTGCAATGGCAAAACAACAGCAGAAAATTTTAGTGGGAAGTGCAGTTTTTAAGCACAATCCTGTACTAACATTAATTACAAACTGAACAAAACAAGAGGCAGGTATTTCAGAAGAAACAAATTCTATCACACCTGCCTCAACTAAATTAATTCCCATGAAAGTAACAATGAACATATTTGCTTTTCCTGCAGCATGTCTACAGAACAATTACCAGTAAAGAAGGAAGAGATCCAAGTGACCTCACCAAGACTTCACCTTCTTAAATGCACCAACTGCAATTCTGTTTTTAACAGTAAAAATAAAAATTCATTTCATCAAGCACACCCAATTTTACCCAGAAAGTCTCCCCAAGATGAAGAGCAAAGGGCTGACTTCTGTCAAATAACTAGCAACTGTTCCTCCTTCAAGTGTTTCACTTTCACATGCCAGGGAAACCAGTTTTCCTCCAGCTCTGAGAATCTGGCCCCCGCCTCAAGAAAAGCAGGACGCATTGCAGGAAGTACTGTAGAGCTGCAAAGCTCACAGCAATAGGAAGTCACATTCTTGTCAAATTTCACTGCACCCAACCATTTCCTTTTTCTACATCAGGCACAGCCAAAAATTTCTATCTTGACAGAAACCATTTTAAGCTACAGCAGTTCAGCAAAATGCATGAAAGAGCTTTGTGGTCACTGATAAGCTTGACCTGCTTAATAATTAAGAGTGATAATCTTCCTACAGTAATTAAGAGTGATAATCTTCCTATGGGAGCTGCCTTTTGCTGTTTCTACATTAATCCAAGCCTTTTAGTTTATTTTTATAATGAAAGAGTACAGGCCTGTAGAACAGCATGTATTTGCCTGCTGGATCTCAACAGCCCATAGGAAACATTCACACTGAACCCGCTAAGTGCCAAAAATCCCACTATCCTACCCATGCCTTGCCCCTCCCCGGGAAAAGAAAAAAAGAATGCTAACTAAAAGGGAAGCTAAGCAAATACAAAAAAACTCAGACCTAGGACTTTAAAAAGTAGTAACTTCTGCTTTTAATTCATTCCTGTTGATCTCGACAGTGCACCTGATACCAGTTTCCCTGAAAAGAAGTTACAGGACAGTCACTAAGATCACATCTCAAAGCTACAAAAAATACCCAGTAGTGGAAAACATCAATCTAGACTTTGCATTTTTATCCCTTTTGTGAATTTCAGCCCAAATTTTTAAAAACTAAGTATAATCTTTGAGCATCAACCTTTAAGAATAGTGATTTACCAATGAGCATTCAATACCATGCCTTGTTTAAGCCAATGGATGAAGACACACAACCACAATGAGCTCAGTATGGAAAACTGTACAAGTTATCTCCACAGCACTTTAACAGGCAGCCTCAAATGCTACAAATGCAAAAAAAGCAAACACTCCAATATACAGTTTCGCTGCATTGGCAGTTATTTATTTTACAAACTGATAAGATGCTGGGGAAGTCCCTCAAAAACTTAAAACCATGCATCATTTGCAAAATCCTTTTACCAAACATTTGCTTGAGTAATAGACCAAGACCAGCTTTCTCAGGGCTTTGTTTCAGTTTTTTAAGGACAAAACTTACTGCCACTATTGATTGCCAAATTTATTAAAAACTTAATTATCTCCTCTAGCAGATGAAACTTCATACAGAAGACTTTCTGAAGCATCTCCAAATGCTTCAAATTTGTTACCACAAATTTAAACTACATAAGTTTTCTAAAAAATACATCGTTTTTCCATGTAATTGAAAAGCATTTTCACAAGCTGTACTATATGAATGTGAAAATATGATGCAAATAAAAATATAAGGAAGGCTACACTTTTCTTAAAGGTACTGTAAGCGTGGCGCTGCAGGGGGAAGCTGCGGTCACACAGTCAATCCTACGCACGGCAGGGAAACTAAGCTGCTCCCCCACACCCCAGGGGCCACTGCCAATCTTCAGGATGAAAAGTTAAAGTCACCAGCCAAATACCAACAGTGAAAAAGTAGCTTCATCCCCAGAACACCACCACTATCTCACAGGAGCATCACTCCCTTGCTTGTTTTCCACCCCTCCCAGCTGGAATGTATTACATCCTCTTTAGGCCCCCTCTGAATGTTTCAGCATCATTTGAC
Source organism: Promerops cafer (assembly GCA_013398275.1). Classification (NCBI taxonomy): domain Eukaryota; kingdom Metazoa; phylum Chordata; class Aves; order Passeriformes; family Nectariniidae; genus Promerops; species Promerops cafer. The sequence continues at coordinate 1,114,800 of VZSE01007792.1, read as the reverse complement.
AAAGCTTTCTGTTCTGGTGCACTGATTCATTGAATCTATGCCATATGGGATGCGTGGTATTTTTTTAGACAGGACACAAAATACAGAACCTTATGAAGAACCTCTTAAAAATAGCAATAAAAAAATTGCAGACTATTTTTATTGTTCACTGGCATTTTATTAACTGACAGCACTGGGCATTTTCATCATCATCTCTATGCTTCAATAGCACAGTCATATAAACCTACTCTCAAATGAAGAGCTCTTCTGTTCTAGCTTCCCATACAAAACTCTGGTTATACTTCAAAGTACATCCTCTCCTGCCGGCAGAAAAAGAAAGGGGAATCCTCCACAGCATCAGACCATTTCCACTTTTTCACCTAAAGCCAGTAAACCCCCAAGGTGACAGGACAACACCGCAGACATCCTGCAAAATTCCCCTGGCTGCCCCTTTTGAAAAGTGCAGCTTGCTGAGCTCTCCTGTCTTGTGTCACTCATCACTTTGGGTTGTGGTGTGCAAAATGGAAAGACAGCGCCACGACTTAGTGCTATTAATAAAAACAAGCATGCTAACGGTGTGTTTGTGACCTACTCCTAAGTACTACTATTTATTTATAGTTCACTAGATTACATTGTTAAAGGAAACACTCAGATATGAAAAAATTTATACCAGAAAATTCAAACTGGCAAAAAAAAAACAACAACAAAAAAATTGGCATTACCAGGATTAGTAGTTGCAACACTTATGGCAGAAACCACCGGGTCCTTACAAAACATCTGGGATCTGTTGAAGCCAATGCACAGCACATGCTCTCAGCCAATTTCTTCTGATGTACAAAATGCTGCAGCGTTCTGCTATTATACAACACAGAACCATATGAAACACAGCCTGTTCCACAGATTTATTAACAAAATGTCTACCACCAAAGAAACCTCAGGTATGTTATGGCTCTGAATTCCAGCAAGGGGCACCTAACGTCCAGAAGTTAACATTGGCTTCCTTCAGCAGGATAGCTGTGAGGAATGGAAAAGGAGGAAAATCAGCTGAAAAAACCAGCAGGAAGTCAGCTTTTAATTATTTTATATCTGCTAAAAAAGGTACTTGCAATCAAGTACAATACTAAAACTCCAGCTCCCCTAGATTCTTGCATTTCTTCCTTTATTTCAAAGATAGGAAGCTAATCAGAGTTCACCAACTGGAAATGTTCACCTGTGAAACCAAAGGCAAAGCATCCTTTTGTTTCTTGACAAGCTTCTAACCCGACATCTGCTTCCACTGCAATAAAGGATGCACTTTGCTTCTGCATGCCCCACGTGGTGTTTCTCAAGCTGCTCACAAGAGGAAAAGCTCCTCAGGACACAGTAAAGATCCCTCTGCAGCACAAAGGTGTATTTAACTGGTCTTGGCCATACATCTCTCAACACTTCTTGCTCTTCAAGATAAGCAAATTAATGCCATGGTCCCACATGGGAACCCACACAAAGGTCCCACTGAAGCCAGAGGGGCTTCTCATAGGCAGAGTGGCAGCTGAGGTGGACTGAGGAGCAGGACTGACACATAGCACTTTGCCCCTTCTTATGGGAGCATTTGGATACATGTGTGGACATGCATCTGAACCAAGAGCAAGACATAAAGCTTGGCAAAGTGCATCCAGGCTCTGAAGAGGCTTCTTCTGTCACTTCATAGCAATAATTTACACTAAAAATGGAGCAACATGGTTTTGTAAGGCAGATCTTCAATCATGCCAAAATGGAAGATGTGCCTTTTGGCAGGAATATGGCAAAAACACAGAGGGAGTAAAGAAACTTAAGGTGCTGCCCCAAATCATGGCCAGCAGTAAGTAACATGGATTTGCAGTTACCACAAAGTCACATTTTCAACACTTGATCTTACCTTTCCACAGCTTGCAAGCTTTCAGTGGGTAAAGGGAAAATAAAGAAGATCTGAGTGTTCAAACCAAGTGTAATTGTCCCCAGCTCAGTACGTGTGCCCAGAATGACTTAACCTCCAAGTCAGGCAGCATGGGAAAGTCACGGATGACATGGGACAACCTGAAGTTTTCCAAGTCCCAACCAAGCTCCTGCAGCTTGGGAACAAAGGCAAAGGTTCTCGTCTTAAAATTTGGACGCGTACACTCTATATGGCTGGGCACTGCCCTGCCCTCCCTGCACAGCAAACATTTCAGTAATTGTTTCAGGAACAACAAAACACAGCCCCCATCGCTTCAATGACCAGAAAGCATGAATAATTGTTTTTATTTACAAGGAGAGAAAAAAAATCCAAGCAAGACTGAAAGCATGGGGACCAGGGCAGGGGTGTGTGTTTGTTTTAAAGCGACTACCCGCATCTGTGGGATCAGCCACATTATCCCAGCAACACTGAGAATGCTCACAAAGGCCAGAAATGTCCCCTTTTGAAAAGGGCAGTTTAAACGCTGCAGAAACTGGGTCAGCTACAGGCCACAGAAATACCTAAGCAGGCAGCAGGCACCTCGCGAGCTGCAGGCAGCAGGCTTGCAGCAAAGGCCTGGAATAAAAGACAGAACACACCAAGACAGAAATCAGACAATAGCTATTGAAGAAAGGCAGTTAATAGCAACAAAGCACGTAAAGCACGGGTCAAGGAGTCGGTCAAGTACAGGCCCTTCAGCTCTCTACCCTTCTTCAGTTGCCAGGAATCAAGATTTAGACACAAACCAGAAATGTACACGGCCCACAGCACCAGCAGGCAGGCACAAAAACTGAGCAGGCATGTTAAATCCACGACACAGTAAAGAACTGCAAAACTCATTCTACAATATTACAGGGCTGCTCACTTGCTGAGGGCAGCGCAGTGCTTCCACTTTCATTAAAAAACAAAACGAAACAGGAATTACACCACTTTTGCTTATATATGGTTACTGTATTTATCATCTCTGTGTTCAGGTCTTTACTGCTGTACATTTATTGACCTGCAGACACCTTAACTTGAAAATCCACAACCGCAATAGATAGGACAATGTAATTCAGCACAAAATATATTTATGCAGGCAAAATCTAAGAGGTGACCTACAACATCACTAGTGAGGTCTGACTTGCTGACTGCATAATAGCTGACACCAAATGAGCGTGCAGCAGGACTGCTGCACACATCTGCCAGCCACAGTCAAGAAACTTGATTCTGTTTTGCACAGACCCTTAAAATAATTTGACGTGAAGAGCGGTGGTGGTTACCCAAGGTGCAACCAGTTATGAATCAGCCACTCCCTCCTTTCTCTCATTTCACTTCCCTTTTGTTATTGTGTATCTTTCCCTTCATTGTTAAGATTGAAATCTGCTGTTGTCCCTTATCAGTTTTGCCAATCACTTGAAATGAGCAAGCTCTCATTTGTTCCCTACCTACTGGCATCTTTGTTCACTTGGTGTTTTTATCAGAGCACAGCTTTTTGCCTTTCTTTGTTCTGTTCACAATCTTTAGCGTTTTTTCACACGTTACCATACTTTGCCCCTGCCTTTGCCTTTCCAGCAACTACACCCCGTCCTTCCCTTGCTGCCAAATTCTAGCCCAGACATGTTCAGCATCACATCCAAGCAGTTTCCAGTGCCACGTGCAACTTGCTGGCTGCCCAGCCTCTCTCCCCACAGCCAGGCAACCACGGTGGCATCCTGTTTCAGCTGAGTTTTGTCTTACCCAACACACTGCTCTTAGCTTTGGTAAGAGGCATCAGTCTAAAGAAGACAGCCCTGTGCACCAAAGCAGACATGATCTGTAAACAGCACTCCCAGAGAAAGTCTGGTGGTTGCAGAGTGCATTTTGTTTCTGCAGCAGAAACTGCAGTGCGACCCAAGGTGCAGCCACAGCCTCTGCCCCCAAAGAACACCGATGAGCCCAGACGGGATGAAAAGGGGAACAAACTGCACTCAATGCAACCTCACAGTGTAGTTTGCTGCAAGACAAACACTGACAGGCACCTAGCCAGACAGTGGGAACTTAATGAAGGGAAACAAAACCACCCCTCTCCTTCTGCCACATCCCACAGCAAAACCCCACTGCTCTTCCACCCAGAGATTTAATATCAAGACACCAGAGTAATCATTGCACTGGGCAGCACTCATAGCAGTGCTAACATCACAGTGATAGCATCACTACTGAAAAATGCTCAGGATTTGTGGCTGTTACATGGTGCAGGAGCTGACCTGCTATGGCATTACTTCAGCCAGGATCTGGTTCTCGATGCCCAGACTGCACCAAAAGCATGAGTGTCCAGCTCTGTGCATGATGATAGTCACTAGTCAGTAACTTTGGTAGAGATCTAAGGTAAAAAGACAAACCTTTTATATTTCAATTCTGAACCCTTCTAATAATCCTTGTTAGACTGTCCCTATTTTTCAAGTAGAGAGCAAACAACTTCACACATTAACTTCTGCATTAACTACTGGAAAAGCAACCAAGTCTTTCAGGATGACACCTAGTAACTACAACTGTGACATTTCATGGAATGTACATCTTCATAGTCTAAGCAGTAGTCAAGTAATTACTTTAAACTTTAAAATTACAGTTTTTATTTTCTACCAAATGTAACCAACTGTTTCATTAATGAATCACTGCGATTTATCCTCCAAGAAAATTAAACAACTGTATTGTCAGAAAATCCAGTAGAATTCAACTAGTTTAGCTTTTTATCATACAACTCTCTCAGGATTCAGCTGTGTTGTGCAATGACAACAGCTAACACTACAGTGAAAGTGAAGATGATGGGTTTTAAACGAGGGACATGTCCCCAGAGACCACACCTGTTTATAAAAACAGCCAGCCTGGAACAGAGGAGTAATTGACAGCTTTTACTCATTCCCACTCAGAAAAGCCTTGAGAACACGGTGCACTTTGGTGCCCTGACACAAGCAGCAAGGAAGCCCAAGAGCCTAAAAAATCCGGTGCACGTCCGATCTCAATTGCTTGTGTAAACTGCACCTCTCGTCCAAGTGCGCTACAGCCATGGAGTTAAAAGGCAGCACAACACGCAGGAACCTCAAGACCTTGGAAGTCATTCAAAGGATCCTCCTCACAAATAATAAAAAAGCAAGCATGCATCTGTTTTTTCTCTCTCCAGTGCTAAACACATCGTACTGAGACTGCTGGCTCAGAGTCAAAGGAGACTCCTAAGTCCGACTTTGCTCCAACTGTATTCCCAATGGCAGCACGACACTGCTCCAACAAATGTCAGGAGATGGCATTAAAGTGCATACACACGTATGAACCCAATTTTGGTCTCACGCTGGCTGCTGAACCTGTTTCTGTCCTCACTAATAAAAAACAAATACCTGCAGCTGAAGGACTGCAAAGAGTTGCCTCATGTCACCAGCCCCACACAGAGCATGGGGTGGCTGCCCATGGAGGAACTCTTTGGAAACACTCACCAGGAAAAGAATACCACCAGGAAGCAAGATACCAGATGATCTTTTCTCTTCAATTTGATTTTGATAATAACCAGAAATCACAGAAATAATTGAAGCAGCTTCACAAGAAAGGTCAGACCTCAGTGCACCAACAAACTTTAAAAAGTGTTAAGTATTAACATTTGGATTCACTGCTTGACAGCCACTGTCAGCTCTGAAAGAAGTGTGCAGGAGTCAACGGCAGCACTCGCAGTGACTCAAACCCAGTCCCGAGAAGTCCTAGAAATCTGAGTCTCTATAACAATTCCCTTTTGGATCTTCTACTGGGACCCGCAAAAGCTTTTCAATCAAGCCCTGCATTAATTCAGGAGGAGAAACGGGCTGTAAGAACATGGCAGAATTCATGGGTCTCAGAGAACAGTAAAAAAGAGAGATGATGAACTTTCTATTAGACCAGATACCAGCATTCACATGATTAAAAAAAGCTGGGAAATTCTCCTCAGGAGATAAATGTAAATGTGCTACCAACAAGGCAGATAGTCATAATTTATCTACTTTCTAAAGCTGAGACTGCCTATTTAATTCAAAGTTAACTTTTTGTTTTGAGAGGTGCATATGTATGTAACAACAGAATTATGCTTCACTGCCTCAAAAAAAAAAATAAACAGGATCCAGAGAGAAACATTAAAATAATAAATAGCAATTTAAAAAACTGGAAAGCAATATATGATGTTTTATGCATGCAAAAGAGTTCGCAAAAATCTATGCCAGAACAATTTGGGCTTAAGGTCACTGTTTTTTCATACACACATACATATATATATATATATATTTTTTTTTTTTTTTTTTAAATTCAGGCTTCTGAAAGTCTTCCCAAGCATTTTCATGTCTGTCAAATTATCATGGTATTGGTGTGCAAGTGTCTCCAAAGGCCAGACCAGTTTCAGATCTTAGTACTGCAAAGGAAGCAAGTTCGTTCATAATGCAAGTTAAACTATGTTACTGCTTTTGGCACCATCACATTGGCCAGAAAACTAGTTTTAGGCTTAATAAATATTGAGTTGTTTTCTGCATTTCTCATATTTCTTTACGGAACATGCTGTTGCAAACAAACATTTTAAACAGAACTTTTTCTTTCCCATAAAATCCAACTCCAAAACACAACAAAGCCATGAACCAGAGTCAACTTTTGACAGCACTGAACAGGATACACCATGTCAACTTTCTCATTTTTGTTTCCAAGTCTTTACAGCTTCTTCATGTGTCTTAACAAAGTTTTAAAGCTGAAGTTGGCTTTTATCAGGCAGTAATTAAAAGCATTATTTTGCACTTCAAATTTCTTGATTTTGCCATCTGCAGAGTTCTAGTACACAGGTGGGTCAGATGGTAAACAACTAGCTAGAGCTCTGCAACAGTATCTTGAAGCAGACAGGGAAGATGAGAACTTCAGTAAAAATAAGAACAGAGGCCTACTTGTCACCTTCCTCTAAGAAATTATTTTTCCTTCTTCTTTTCCTCATAATTCTGAGAAAAAAAAGCTTCTTCACTGTCTGTGAGAAATTCCCATGTTTATGTAAAGTCCAAGTGTTATACAGAAAGTAAAGTTTGCTTTGTACACACAAATATCCTGAGTTATCCTTGTCTAATTATACTTCCATTGTTATTTTAAAAAGTTACTAAGAGACAGACACACCAAAAAAAAAAAACCCCTCAGCTTTATTTGTACACCACTTTGGGGCCAGGAGGTGGAGAAGAAGATAAGGTGACAATTAACACCACCAGCTTTGCCCTTTATCTTCCTTATCTCAGTTGGCAGCCTGGACATAACACAGAATAGCGGACCCCTGAGACAACAAGCAGACACCTAAATTATTCATACTGATCACATGTTTCTCCCAGGTGATTAGCTTATTTGATGAAAGCAAACTCTTCTACAAATACAAAGCAAATATTTGCGGTGAGTACTCAGAACTCTGCAGAAGAGTTAATACACACCGTCGTCACATGCAAGTATAATATTTGATAGATACTATTCCCCTCCCTGAAGTGGACAGAGCCCTTCTGTCCTGATGAAGAAGGGAGTTGGTCATTTTGCAATAACCACCAAAAAGAAAAAGTCTCTTCCCAAAGCACATACTGAAGAATGTGGATAAAGAATGGTATCTAAGACAACGTAACTAAGATGTTTTTTAAAACTCAAGTTTGAATTTATAACCAATACTGAACTACAAGTGGTGTTGATGTTTTTTTCCTGTTCATCTTTTTACTTATGTTACTATGGCAAACACCAAAACTACTGAAAAGGCTCCTTCACCTACTTGCCCACAAGTCATGCAGTCAGAGCTACTGCCAGGGCATGAGCACAGCTTTCCTAGAGGACCTTTCCTCATCAAAAATATGCGAGTCATTAAAAGCTAGGTTTGTGTCACCTTTGAGTATCTACGAAGATGAGAGCCAGGTAACAGCTGTGCCTGTAGCTCTTTATTACACTACTTTAGACAGATTTCAGGACCCCTTATGCTCTGCTTACAATAATCAGAGTACTGGGGTTGATCATTCAGAAGCAGGCTCTACACAAATTCCTACAAGTGAGCAAACTGTTGTTTAGGCTTTCTTCTATTTTGTCATAATTTGCCAATCTGCAAGAGTGGAAAAACTGTGAAGCTAAATTCTTACACTGTCAATTTTCAGACTGCTGACACTGGTCTACGATTCCAGGTGTCTACTGTTCAACTGCAAAATGGTAAAATTACTGCAAATTAAGTTATAGGCAATTAAGAAACAGCTATCATGGAGGTGAAAATAATTTATTAATAATAAATGCACAGACCAAAAGCTAAATCCTTTGTGGCCTACTGCCCACAAATCAGAAGGATTAGCCTGCGATTAACAGACATCTGAAATCTATTACAAGTGTATTAAAATGTAAAAGCAGAAGCATAAGAACAAAGTTCGTATTCTGAACTACTAATATTACAGAAGCAGCAAGTACAGGCTAGGGGGACACAAAGTTTACAAATGAACATGGACAAACACGCCATAGCAGCTGTTTACTTTTGCTTTTCTTTGGGTTTTTTTCCCCTCTTCCCTAAACACACAAAATGTGTCCCAACATCCCCTTTTTCAAAACAAGGCAGGTTAAGTTTAACAAGAAAAATGCCATGTTCCCAAGCAGACTTGCACAGCCCTCACAGCATGCGACTGGCCTGGCATTAAAAGCTCACCTTCCCCACGTGCTTGCTGAATGACTGCACCAACAGGCTGCGCCGCAAGATGTGTCTCTGCTCTCGCACAGCTCCGCAGCCAGTACTGAACCAAACACAATGGGAAATAAGACACCATATGCCCTTGTCCCACCTGCTCAGACCAGGCTTGTCCTAACTCTAAAGGACATTCTGGGTGGGCTCTGTCCCAAAGCACAGGCTGCAGGGAGTTTACCAAGTGCCAAAAAAAAAAAAAAATCATGCACTACAAATGACGTACACGTGTGTGCACCAGCTTGCACTGTTCACACAGTGCTGCCACTGTGTGATTCACCACACCATCCACCCAAAACCCAGGAGCTGTCCCCCAGGCTATCCATCATCCCACAGCCGCTGACGTGAAGGCGTTACTTCTAACACACAAGACGCTGTCCGCCTCAGCCCCACACTTCTGAGGACTGACCTGCTCATCTGTCTCACCAACAGTGAGCAGATCTGGCTGGGCTCCTCCCCAGCTCCTCCTGCACTGCAGATAAGGGAGCAGGGTCAGCCCTGGCACAGGTACCACCACACAACCACCCACTCCCACAGCAGGCCAGAAGGCAGGGGCAGAAGAGGCAGGTCTGAAGGACTGAGGAAAGAGCAAAAAGATGCCACAAGGTCCGGACCAGTGCCACACCAGCACAGATGGGGCTCCCTGGGAGCAATGTGAGACAAGCAGAACAGAGATGACATCCTGCAGGTGACACAGGGCACCCATCCCACACAACAGGCTGTAGACATGGAGGGAAAACATCCGTGCACCTTTTCAGGTGATGCTGCCAGAGAGCAACAGAGAAACCAACCAGAGAATGATCACAAGCAAATGTTAACCTGGCAAAAGACCAAGTTCTAATCCAGAGAACTTGTAGGGCTGCACAAGGCAGAGGACAGCACCCAGCAACAGAGTGCAAGACATCCTCTTCCTCTGGCAGGACAGAAACTACAACCATTTCAGGGATGGCCCAGACAGAAGCTAAAGAAAAAGTAGGGGTGCCATAAGACAGTATGCAAGAGATCTGCAGAATACACAGATAACAAAGTGAAGAAATTATTAACAGAGGAAGATAAAGAAAGAACTATATAGGGCACCAAAATGTAAAGCATAGTTTATTTGTCCTTTTAAAACAGGTCATTACATGTGAGAATGTTTCTTCCAGTAGCATATACCCACAAACACAATTTCTCTATACACAGTAATCCCTGTGCAAACAATGACCTCACAGCCCCAGCCTGCTATTTTCACCAGTATAGAAACTGGTGTTTCCATAGAAGCCTCTGTGGCTTTTCAAGGCACCATGAGCCATGTGAACGCAGAAGTGCCAACTGGCAACTACCATACCAGGATTGCCTTGACTTCTCAAAGTCAAGTTGTCACCCACAGATGAGAAAGTCCATTTTAGGTAGCATACGAGCCAACACAGATCAAAGAGTCTCTGGTCCAACCATGAACACCCTCCAGCCCAAGAGCGTGCACGAAAGTGAGAGAAATACACACATTCCAGCAGAGTTTGTTCAATGCAAACAGACAAGATTTTGATGACGAGTGAGACTGCAATAGCAAGTCCAAGAGTAATTAAATATGGCCACACATCACCTTTAAGGGACTTCCATCAAGGTCAAGTAGGACCTATGCTGAGGACAGAAGTTTGACAACTCTTTGCAAACAAATTTAAGACTCTCATTTGCCATTATCTCATGATCATAGAAAGCCACAGGGTCAACTCCTCAGTCTGGTATGAAACACTGTACAGTTGGCCTGGGCAACTTCTCTCATTTATTAAATGTCTGAAAACAATTTAGAAATAAAAAAACACACAATAGCTGAAACATTTGTTAGCACAAAGCACTGCCATACAATGTCCCAGGGAAAAAAACAAAACACATTTTTTACCCCCTGTATCATCAGGCAAGCAGTGTAATTTTGTAAAAGGACCGGTGTTTTGGAAGAAGCAATGCACACAGGGGAAGAGCTGTCCCTAACAGCATCTAATACAAAGTTCAGCAAGGCAAAGTTCATCAGCGAATCAACTGACACATAAAACAGAGATAAACAATTAAAGCAGCAGGAGTTCAGCCTGCCACCCTAGCTGGGCCTGGCAGAAGCATAAGGAAGGAAAGGAAGAGTAACACTGACTTTATTTTGGAAGGAATTATCTGTTTCTTCATCTACAAGAGAACCTCCAATTTCATTGACCTCTTGCAATTCTTTTCAGTAAGCTGCTTTTAGTCCAGTTTCACAATATCCTGTGTTCCCTACAGGTGTTTCCTTAGGGATTTTCACCCAAGTGTTACAGGTGGGCGTGTCCATCTCAATTCTCCTCCTTTACTTCTAAGGATTATGTAAATTTAATTTCCTTAGGCATCCAGTAAAACTTAAAATTAGTAGTCCCTTGATGATCTAGATGAAGTGGAAGTGGGGCACAACAGCCATGACTTATCAATTAAAAACAAAAGTTAACCAATACTGAAGAAGGTTTTAGTGCTAACCACTAAAAACATACATTCTGTGCATACTGCAGAAATTGCTACCTTATGCAAGTACAGTAATGGGACTAAAAAGCTTTTTCCCAAGAAACTCAGCTTTTTCTTTTCTAATACACACATTAATTTTTGCTTCTTTTGTAAAACAAAACTTTTAAAAAACACTAAAACCTTAATAAAAGCAGCTTTCACTATTACAAGTTAAGACCAAGCATATATCTAGGAAAAGTCTTCATGTAGTTAGATTTACTTTTGGGCTAAGTTTAATGACAATCTAAATGATTACTGGTACTCCATAAAAGCTTAGGTTGAAAATATCAAGATGGTTCCTTTCAGACAGCTTAAGCAATCACTGATACTCTCAGAACTACTTTTCAGCTTTTAATTTTGAAACACTTTCTCAATGGATACTCACTTTGATTTTAATAAAAGATACTTAAAAAATAAATACAACATAAACTTTTTTTTTTAATATTCAGACATTTCTGCTGGCACAAAATCAATTTTTATTCATTTCAGTAAATAAAGCAGAAGGAAAAAGGAAATCTGGTTGATCCTAACCTATTTTTCAATCTTTCTTTTCCTGCCTTAGCCACCACCCAAGCTAGTTATCTGGTACACAAGGCATACCACTAGTCCCATGCCACTACTTTCCAACTGGACTGTCAAAAATTACTGCATTAAGACCACAGGCTTTTTGGAAGGATGAGTCACCTCTGAAGTGTCTTAATACTCCATCCACAGCGCCAGACCTCATTTGTGCCTCTTGACTAGAGACGAAGTTGTGGCCAGGGAGAAATTGCAATGTACAGCCTCGCAATGCGAAGCAGGCTCATTCTCCCACTGCCACTCTGGATTCTTCCTGAAGCAAACATTGTAACTGTATCTCTTAAGTATTCCCTAAACCCTCTAGCAATTCTGCAGCCTGTGCGCCTCAACTGCTTTGCTCTGTCTCAGGCAGCTAGTAAGTTACTCCCTTGCTACCTCTACCTTCAATTTCTCCTCCACATCTGGAGCACTGTTTCACAGACACAGCAAAACCAACAGGATTAGGAGTAATTCCACCAAGCAATCAGGAGAGGTCAAAGTGCTGGGCATCAGCTGTCACTCCCAGGCTGCACTGACACCCTAGCAGGAGCCTACTGGGAGCCAATACCATCTACTGCCCCAAGCAGCTCCTGTCCACAGGGTCAAACGCTCTCCAGAGATCAAAGCCAAAGGTTCCACAGAAAAGCCTGACTTAGCCAACTGCATCACACTCGGAATTTTCCTAGCAGTTGATACCTATCTACTCAAAGCAAAATAGGCCCTGCCATAGGAAAAGGCTGGAAAATGTCTTCTTCCTGGCTAATTTCATTCCGTACTTCTAGTACTTTATGGATTTCCCTTCTCATAGACAATCACTGTGCATCACATATTAAGAATGCATGCTTCACATCTTGAGTACAGCAGTTTATTCTGGTGCAAATGTTCCTTAATGTGCCAGCTGCAAAACTGCATCTTCAAACACCTTTCTCCAGAACTCCTCAAAACCCAAGTACTAACAATGTCATACACATACTTTTTTTTTGTAGTCCAATGACTACTTCCTTGAAGCAGAAAGCTAAAAATTTTGATAGCATCATTTGTGCACATCACCTGACAGTACTGTCTCTTTATTTGTGCCAGACTTCTGCATTTCACAGAATCACAGAATATGCCAAGTTGGAAGGGATCCACAAGGATCATCAAGTCCAACTCCTGGCCTGGCACAGAACCACCCCCAAGAGTCACACCCTGTGCCTGAGAGCATTGTCCAAATGCTTCTTGAACTCTGTGAGGCCTGGAGCTCTGACCACTTCCCTGTGGAGCCTGTTCCAGTGCCCAACAAGAAAAAGTGAAAAACCTTTTTTCTAATATCCAACCTAAACCTCCCGACACAACTTCAGGCCAGTTCTCTGGGTCTTGACTCATCATGCTGCTTTAGCAAGCACCTAAACCTTCATAATTTGTTACTGCCAGTTGCGGCAACCAAAATCACTAGGATGAAGGGGCAGGAGTACAAGAAAACCCCAAAACATAAAAAAACCCTCCAAACACAACAACAAAACCTCTTCTTGTCAACACCTGCCATTGACTGTTATGAAAGGTATATTTTTACTCCTGACTTTCAAATGTAAGAAAAGGTTTTTAAGGAAACTGGAAGCTTTTTAATAGGCTAGTCCAAATACACAGGACTTTAATTCTGTCAAAGTCTGTGGCCTGAAACAATACTCAAGTGCCTACTGTGCTGCATTTCTTATTTCAGAATCTGATCCAGAGAGACAAAAACAGCATGATGCAACCTGTGGAAGCATGCAAGCAAAGAGAATAGCAGGAATCATAGGATGGAAATTAGGGAGTTGATAATGATGTTCTCACTTGGGGCAGCTGCAAACCCATGGACCTACAAATCAACCATTTCTCATTCAACTCTGAAATAGCTCTGCACAAAAATTGCTATTTTGACAATGTCTTTTACCTCCATGCAAATTTCTCTATTTAAGCCAGAAACTATAAGACCACATCCATCTCCCTTGTGCACCTGCCACAAGAACAGCAAACCAAGAAGACCACCCCAAAAGGAAGACCTTACGATGCACATGCACAGGAAGTCCGTTAAAAGACTGTTAATACTTTACTGCTTCTGTTGTGTTTGGTTTTTTCAAAGTAGGTTAGCCAGCTACCAGGGAACCCACTAACCTAGAATTAAAAACTGAATAAAACAATGTTTTGGAAAGAGACTTTCTCCTTTATGCCCCAAGATGACGAACTCCTATACTTCCCTCATCTCTGGGGAAATTTCTCATTTCCCTATCTCCTTTAACTTCTGCTTACCCCCTGCATTAAGGTGCTTTGCTTCTTGGGGCTTCACATGAAATTACAGTAGCTTCAGCTGATTTCCCGAGGGCATGCAGTCAGACAATGAGATGAAGATGCTGCAAGTTTCAGGTTTTGCTGCTACAGGAAAAGGAAATCCCCATGATGTCAGCATATAGTAATGTAAGCCAAGGGAATTAAAATTAATCTGGAAATAAACTAATAAATTCTAATCTTTCCAATGTACCTTTGCTGGCTCTTCTTCATGAAGTCTACGCTACAACATTCCTTTCATATATAGAGCACAGACAGGTCTATGTATGTGTTTACATACAGCAGCAAACCAAAACAGTTTAGAAGATGCACACAAGCCAGGGTCTGTTTAGGCAAGTTTCCTGGAGCATTTCAGTATGACAATAGAAGGATGTTTCTACCATGCAAGTGAACCTCTACAAGCTTTACTCCCAAAAACCAAGTCCATTTTTGAAAATGAATAATTACTAGAAAAAATTTTAAGCACCTCAATGACCTAAAAAAACCACCAGTCGAATCGCTTTTTCCTCTCCGAGTCTCAAGAACTAATTATTTTCAATAATATTTTTATTATTGCCATAGTAGCCAATTACCCCATCCACCTCCAGAGAAAAATAGGCAAGTAGATATTTCTTTTTCCACCGAAATTACATCTCTCTGACTACTAAGGAAACAATCAGAAACAATCTTCAGCACAGCACTAGAGACTGCTGCCTTCTGACTACCTCTCAATAAAGAAAGTATGCAGGTAATAAAGTTACGCAGTAAAAATTCTGCATCCAAAACGTAATAGCTCCCAGATGAAAAAATCAGAAACTTCTGTATTTGTGCAGGGAAATGCAGCTTTCAGTAGTTTACCCTTCTTTTCACAAGAGAAGGCAGGAAAAAAAAAAAAATCCCCTCTGCAGGTAGGAATTGGGGCACTTAGGCAAGCACAAGTAATCAGCACCAGCTGTCAGCAGCCGCAGTAATTCTCACATCCTGTTTCCAAACCATCTTTGTAATTCCCACGGAGATGAGGCACAGGAGCCTTAATGTGATGCTGGGTTCAGAAGAGAAGGCTCCCAATGGGGCAGAAAGGGGAAAAGCCATGCGAAGAAGCAGCACAGTGCAGGACAGACCCATCATAACCATCCCGCTCCCACCCCCCTGGCTTACTCCTTCTGCCAGCTCCAGCAAGGCTTGTGTTTTATCAGATCTATTTGCTCTCAAACCTAAGCTAAGGGCAAAGACTGGAGATAAATGAGAAAAGTATTAGTGGCTAACTGCTGCCATCAGAAAACGGCGCTGTTACACATGTTTATTTTAAGTGTTGTGATCTTTCTGGCTGGCATGGCACTGAAAGGTGTAACTACATTAACACAAACCAAAGGAAGGAAGTGTTTCACCGGTAGATGTCCAAGCATTTTAACCTGGACACTCAGAGGAAACAAAATGTGTATTTAAAAAATAACCTGTGATGCTATTTACCCAACCCTTCAAAATACAGAAGGCCTGATATTAACAGAAACAGCAGAGTTGTGGCCACAGTTTTGAAGAGCTTTATTATTTATCTGATTTCAAGACATAAGGGCAGAATATTTATTGTTCCACAGCAATGTATTAATAAACCTTTGGCTTTATAGCTCCCTCACCTCCTTCCTTGCCTTGGTGCAAATTAACACTCCAAGACTACTTACATTTACAAATTTTGTAACAGAAAACTGTCCCCTGCCTTAAAGAAATTAATTATATACAACAAAATATACAACAAAACAATTAATAAACATTTTTTTGTGTGAAAGCAATGAGAAGTGAATTCATCTTACAGACAGGATTAGGAGAAAGAGATGCAAGAAGGTATTTTGTGCTTGCATACACTGAGCACAGGTTTCTTGGTTCTGCTAATATATCAATATTAACATTAAGTTGAGAAAATTGTAAGCCACAAGTAATAAAAAGCTATTTAACATGCAGGAGAAAAAAGTAATTTTTTAGTAGTCTGCCCAATTACACTTTGGTATTTCCTAAAGCAAAGACCAAAATGAACTTCAAAACTCTTGCTCACCTTTGCTCTTGTGGATGCTCTTCCACATCCTCCTCCGAATCAGCCTGAGAAACAGAAAAAATACTGTGTAAGAATTACAGAACTGCAACATGCTACACTGGACATATGTACCACTTCTAAATCCGTCACAGATGGATTCTCATGTGACTTGTTTGCAAAACAAATTCAGAAATCTAAAATTCCTACAACTCCTTTCTGAGTCAAGTAAGGTGGTTGATGGACATCCCATTTGAGGTTTCAGCTCATCTTGCAAAAGATAAATGGTGACTTAACCTGGCTACTCCACTGCTTCTTCCCAAATGCTGACTGAACAGACTTATTTTCCATTTATGCAAACGCATCTATACAAAATCCACTCACACACAGAATTTCAATCTAAAGCCATCAATTGCCCTCAAACTACAGGAAGACTATTTCCTCCACTTTCAGATTTTCTGGCCCATCAGTAAATTTCAATAGCCAGTACCTGAGGAAATTGGATGCAGAATGCCTTGAAATGCAGATCACCTGTCAATGCCAAAAGCAAAGGCAAAGTACCACATTCCAGCTGGCAAGGTGAGGTCCCAAACCCAGATCTTATCACCGATTAGCAGCACATACAGAAAGCAGAGAGCAGAAGCTCTGAACACATCATCTTAGCTCAGTTGCTGCACTCAGGCAATTTTCAAGACATGAAGCTGAACTGTGTCAGCTTGCAGTTCACCACAAACCACTTTGAGCTGTCTACAGAAATGAACTCAAGTGTTGGTTCAATGAGCTCCCTGCAGGAAATCCATTTAAAACAAGGAGGGAGCTACTCTGAACTGGCCAAGATCTCCAGGAAAGCTTTAGGTACAACTCAAAATGAAGTGTGTTACAGACACTCAACCCCTGCTGATGAAACCAGGGACAACTTTAGGGAGATTAACATTTTTCAGGAGGAGGTCACAGTCATCCTGCCAGGAACAGCTGGTGAGTTTTCCCAGCTTCTGCTTCTGCAGGTGATGGTTCTACAAGACATGAACTACAGACCTTAGCAATTAAAAGGTAGGGGGAAAAAAACCTTTTAAAATTAAAAGACTGTACTTTCCACCAGCCCTCCTACATGTTTCCCACGTAAGCATATCACGGAACAGGCCCCAAGCCACCAGCTTTGACTTTATCTCCTATTTTCACTACATACTGGAAAAAACAAAAATCACCTGTAAACACTAAACATCTTTCTATGGGCTTCAGATGCTTAAGCAGATCAGGCAGCCCTACCTGCCTACTGAATGGGACAGGCAGCAGGATTTATGAAGACCTGAGCTTCATGAAGTGAGGAGAAATGACAACCACATTATGGCAACAAATATGGTTAATGTTAACATTAATACTAATTAACATTATTGTGTTCAAAATAATGACCTTATGGCTAATATTAATACAGATCTTGCCAAAAGCTACCAGATGCATCTAAACTTCCATCTTTTGTCACAAGCAGCTCAGACAAGAGAAGCAGCACAGCCTCCACCATAACATAACCAAATCTGGAACGAGACTGACAGGGAAGTGCAAGTTAATTTGACAATCTTGGACTTGACAATCTTTCTGTGTGCCTGCCCAGAGGTTGGAGACATCATGTTAATTGTCCAGGATCTGCAGTACACCACAAAGCTCTTCAGCACAGATCTACCTAGAGGTCCCAGCACCTGGACCCCACGAAGACCCAGCCATCTCCTCTAGAGACCTTGCTAAGCCTTGCTGTTAGACTCCACCAGGATGGCATGATACAAACCCATCATGTTTTCCAGCTTCTCCAAGCTCCTTTTGTACTTCTAGGACCTCAGTACAATACCAAGCAGAACTAGAGGACTCCTTACCCACCTTCTCCAGAAACAGCTCCTCTGCCACAGCCAGATAGCAAGCTATCCTCATTTTAAATGGCTTAGTTCCCCCTTTAAATGGCTTAGCATCTGCCAGGCATCAGAAACCTGGGTCTGTGTCATTACACTGTGCTCACCCTTAACACTAGGCACCTTACCATTTCGCCTCTTCACTTTGCAACAAGCAACACTGAAGCAAACTTCCCAATCTACAGTGCAGCCACAGCACATCTCAACTGTGCAAGGAAAAACATAATTTAAAAATCACCCTCCACTCTGATTACACACAGACCTCCATGTCCAGCTTTCTCCTATCTTCACTCCTCTGTGTGATCCAGGCTACATGTGCATGTAGGTTTACACAGAGGATTTAAAAAAAAAAAAAACTAGCATTCTCAAACTACAGGGGGAAGGAAGGGAACACCTCCTGAAAGTTAAAATGCAGTTCCCAGCAGCCTACCTACGAAAAGAAAAAAATCCCCTTCCTCCAAACCTTATCCTGAATATGGGGCAGGTGCTTATCTTGTGTTGGAAAGCCCTTGAAAGCGCCCCTCTTGTGTCACACAAGTCTCAAGAGCCTGAGCTGACAACTACTGCATAATCTGCATGGCCATCCAGCCCCAAGTCCTATCAGCATCATCCAGAAGCTCAGCTGGGAGTCTGGAGAAGCCTTTTAAAAGCCCAGAGAGGAAGACAATTCCCACCCCAAGTCTGTCTGAGACTTTCACACAAACTGCGTGTCTTCAGACAAACCCTGCTTTGAAGTAGGTGACTCTGTACATTTAATTTGTGCACAGCTAATGGGATCTTTAATGACACATGGCAGTGCCACGTATCTCTGATGAATATATGTAAGATCAAGGTCTTCATCAGCTTTCGAAACCAGTAGAACAATTAACCTTATTAGCCCCTGAGCTGCACTGAAGAACAGAAACTGAAGACAAGCTGCTACTACTTGGGAAAAGGAAAAAAAACATCTTTCAGACCCGAGCAGAGCCCTGTAAGTGAAAACTCAGGCAGCAGCTCTGTATTTGTCCAGTATCTGTAACAACCATGATACAGTAAACACTGTGGTATCTTTCTCTAAAATTCAAGCACCTGAAACACCATCATAGTAAAGTGAAACAAGAAGTTATTGTAATCTCCTTAGTATCTGCAAGCAAACTGAAACAAGGTGTTCCTCTAAGGAAACATCTCGTTCATCTCCTACACATGACACACAGGAACAGAAGAAAACCCATCACATCAGTTAAACACTGCAGTGAGACCAAAATAAAGTTTGGTATACACTGCCTTTTATGACTTACTGTCATTTTCAGTCGTGATAACAAGAACTACAACATAACCTTCATTATGTCATTTTAAGGTAGTTCCTCTCTCCAAACGGAAGGGGCTGAAGGGAAAGCACTCTGCAGGTACCCAACCCGCCTGTGCCCCTGCCTTCAGATGCTCCCAGTAACCACCTACATGGTTTCTGACAGACAGAAACACGCAACCATGACTCTCTGATACCTCTTTTAAGTGGTGTAGGCCATGAACAACAATTTGTGCTTCTCTCATACACTTGTGGAAGCAGCTGGCCTGATACCCTTACTGTGCTTTTCCTTGTCCTCTTTCCTCTCCTTTTCAGCAAACATAAAACATAACTAACTGCCTTTCAGCTTTGCACTGAAGTGCTACAACTTGGCTGTCAATATCTGGAGCTTTTTCAGCCTTTAGTGGTGAATGGCTTGGGTGTCAAGTCTTACATAAAGGAGCTTTTCTCCCAAGCATTTTACTTAAGTAAGTATTAACAAGTTGCAAACAAACATGCAAAACCACAAAATTATAAGGGGTCTATAAAAACCACAACTGCTCCAATCAAGTCTCTCACACTCAAAATTTTCCATGTCAAAATCCCACTAGTTTTCAAAGAAAAATCCAGCTGCCCATCTCAGGGACATTTGCTATAAAAGGGAGGTTAAAGGCGAGGAGAAGGAGAGCAAGGTCAGTGGGTGCTCTGTGGGTTACCCTGCACTTCACACCACCTTCAACAAGAAAGAAGAAACGGGCACAAGGGAATATAGCCACCACATCCGACTAGGAAAACCAGCTGGTCTCAGAGCTAAAAAGGGAATCCAGGAAGAAACACTGAAATGCTGGAGGAAGCAGCAGACCAGTGGAAGACAGTCAGCAGGCTAGATACAGCCAGCACCCCCTCAGCCCCGGTGCACGAGCCCACGCACACCCTCGCCAACTGCAGTGCTCCGAGCACCCTTCGGGCTCGGCTGCGGAGCAAGAGCAGTAGGTGAGCCATCCCCAAACAGCTCTGCAGGCTTCAGAGGAGGCTGGAATCAAAAGCCCACAAGCACTAGGGGAGGGGAAAAAGGGAAAAGCACAAATATGTATAAGAGGGAAGCTGGGACGGGGCACACGAGAAGCACTAACAATGAAAGGGAAGCAAGAGGAAACAGAAGGTAGAACAACCAAGCAGGGTGGAGGCGCGGGGGCCCTGGGCGGCTGCGCTCCAGCATGCAAATTCATGCAGTTCACGTAGACAAAGCGATGCTGTGAAAGGCCTAGAAAGCAACTACAAATATCAAAACGTTTTGTTTCCCCTCCCTCACCCCTTAACGTGATGTCTTTATTCGCTACATGCTCCTGGAACAAAAGCGTGTGCAGGCAACCGGATGGCTGAATGGGTTACCAATCCACTCAACTTTCATCCTCAAATTCTGCAGGCAGCAAGGAATGCTCAAAACTGCTCTGTCACAGGCAGGCAGTTGATGATGCATGGAAAATAAGATAATAGTGTAAATCCATGACAGAAAGAGAAAAACATCTATCAGACAGCATTGGTAACCCGCCAGAAACAAGCTAAAGGGCTGGCAGACAGGGCAACCTAATCCATTTTCCTGCTGAGAGCAGTAGGAGGGAGATGCTTTGGCAGAGGAATATGCACAGTTCCTTCCCTGGATTTTTCACTTCTGCAGGTGAAATCCTCATTGGTGCCACACTCCCTCCAAAAAGAACCAGGAAAAACAAAATCAAGGGGCCAGAACAATCCTATTCCCAAAGTCTTCATTAAGACTCATCTTCAAACATGGGAATGAAGCAAGTCTTGGATATTCCCTACCAAACAATATTTATTATCAAAATCAAGGAAGTTCTTCCTGTTACTACACCCTCACCATCACATCACCACTGCTGTGATACATGAACACTGGGCAACAACCCCCATCAAGGGTTTAATGGAGAAAATCTATTCTTGCAAGAAAGAGAACCTCCTTGGAAAGTCTCCTGGTAGCAGCAGTAGGTCAGACCATTATTTTTAAGTGAAATGTGATCAACAAGCAATAAACCTCTAGCAAGTTTAATCATCTCTCTAACAAGGGGCTGTCAGATGTTGGCAGATGTAGGGATTTTCCAGATCTCAGGAACTGATGCTGGCTTCTCCACTGATGCCCCTCACCAACCCAGCAGTCACCCAGGAGGGCAATGATGCTAACATGCCTTTAGGACCTCACAAACACTGCAGAGGATCATGACTGGATGGGCAACCCTCGACTATCTGGGCATCCAGGGAAGAGCCACGACCAGCCACTGCAGACAAGGGCCACCACCCCATGAAAGAGGTGCTGAAAGGGTCCCTCACCATATCCACAAGGACTTAGGGAAGCCTCTTTTCCTCCTCAGCACAACAAATGGAGAAGGTGGTTTCAAATGTGGCCACAGGGCCCAAGCCCGACAGGGGCTGGGTAAAGCCCAAGTCCACATGGAAACAAAACAGCAAGCATCAGGGTCGGGCCTGTAACCAAATTTTGGTCTTAAAACCTGTTTGAGGAACCCAGTCCTTCTGTTCAGCTTGAGTAGTCACCGACACATCAGATGCTGCTGCAGTCCTCAAGCTCACAGGGGAAAACCATGCAAGTCAATGCACCACTAGTACTCAGAGACCATCTAACTTCTAACCTCTTAGATCAGCAAGCCTATTGTGATTTACTTCTCACTCTGTCACAAGTGAAGCCAGAAGACTTCTTTCTTTCCTGCATACCTAACGTAGCCGCTACAGAAATGATGGAGGAACAGCAGCCTCAGCTTTGTCTTCACTGCTGCAAGAACTGAGCAAGACCATGTGCTCAACTATGCCAAATTCATGGGTCATTCATGCCTGGTTTTTCTTTAGCCAAGCTAAAGCTTACTTTTATGAGGATGCTCAAGAACAAAGCGTTTTCCAAGAGGACCTAATCTCCTCAGGAAGTAAACATCACGTCATCATCACTCAATTGCAGCTTCGCTATGAGAAGCAACTATAAACAACTACATTACACAGTTCTACATCTAATGCATCTTAATATCTTCAATGTAAAGAACGCAGACGCAAAAGGCCGAGCTCCTCAAGCATCTCTGCACAGCAACTCTACACCTTCCCTTAGCTACTACCACATCTGCAACAGGCAAAATCTCAATAGCACAACAAATGTATCTTATAAAATTAATTGGATGTACAATAGATAACACTTTCATAACACCACAGTACAAAATGCTGGGTCCCAGTAAGCAGCATCAATTGTTAGCTAGCTAAGAAAGTACTTCTGCTATTTTTCCTAACATTAATGGGTGTCAATGGCTGAGCACTGAACAGAGAATGATATATGGGCTTAAGACAAATAAATTACCCGCTTTTGCCCCTCATATAAGATGATGTCCCTAAGGACTGCTTCTTCCCGTTTATGAGCCTGGTGCCTCGAAGTCTAGAAAGCCGAGCTCAACATATGGCAGAGTCCGTCAGTGCGAGTTAAATGACTGCCTCAAATGCCATAAACTCCAGACCCCGCTTCCAGCGCCCCTCCTCGCTCACCAGCCCCGCCGGGCATTGTACCATATTGATTCCTCTCGCCAACACAGAATTTACCAAATCTTGTTACTGCCCAACGAAAGCGGCGAAACGAGACAAAAAAAAATGCGCTAGAACGAGAGGAACGGCACCATAAATGATGTGTCATTTGAGGGGGGAAAAATGGCTTCACCTGAGCAGGCCTGAAATATACATATATGCATATTCACGACAGGCACGTCTAGTGCGTTCCGACCACAAATGCCCTCGTTAAAAAAAANNNNTGGGGCCCCCCCCACAAAAAACCCCAAAAAAAAAAAAAAAAAAAAAAAAAAAAAAAAAAAAAACAGGGGGGGGAGGAAACCCCAAACAGAAAATAAATGAAGCCGAACAACCACGCCGCTGGCGCAGGCTGGGGGGGCCGCGGGGATGGGGCTGCGCCGTGACAGCAGCGGGCGAGGCCGCCCCCGCCCCGCCGGGCCCGCGCCCGCCCG